>LPNX010640074.1:278891-313335 GCA_001517045.1 Pseudotsuga menziesii | reverse complement strand
ACAACTTGCACATGGTGGGACCCATGAACTAGGCAAATAAGACAAAATAAATGAAATAATGTCTAAGTGGGTAAATACTATGGGTTTGATTATTCTAACATAGGCATGAATTAATTTAATACCCAATGAGATCAATCTAACCTCAAAATGCCCTATATAAAACATAAGTTTAATGAAATAATGTGTTCTACAACGAAGTACTTCCAAGTTTTTAAAATGTAAAATACCAACAATAAAATATGTGAGATATTTTTAATTTTAATTTTGCATAAGATCTTTTATCTAAAATATATTTGCAAGAAGAGCACTAGTAGTGTGGTTATAAGCTTTGCAATTGGTTTAGAAATCAAGTTGTACAAAAACATTGTTCTGCAGGGTCTCTATCAGATAGAACTCTATGGACCGTACTTCTAACTTCATAACTTTATTACTCAATCCTATTCCATTGTTCTGAAATAACTTTACTATTAAAGACTATTCAGTTGTTCAGATATAACTTTACTAATAAAGTCTTTTCTATTGTTTTTCATATGCACTTACTTCAGTCAATGATGCAATTGCCTAGTATTTCTACTAGAAGCACTAGTCACTAGATGTTAATCTTATCCATTGTGTTTACAATGTCACACATCCTTTATCAGTCCAAGAGGCATCATTTGATGATGTAGATGTATTTTCAAAGAAGGTCCAAGAATAAGATAACTTTTGTTCACTCCAATTTTTGCTCTGATTTTTACCTATAATTTCCCTTGTTTTTGTTATTTAGTTCAAAATACTAACAACATGAGATTTGAAATCACAAGTCATCGGGAAATCCCTATTCTTCCATCCCTTTTCATAGTCAAAGTACAATAACCATATCAAAATATTTTACAAAGTCTACAAAGCAACAATCCTTACCTCTATGCATTTTCAAATGTCATCCAATATTGTTATCTTGGGCTTGAGTTATGGGCTAATGTTATCCAAGATGAGAAATTAGTTTAAACAAGTGTATTGGACTACCAGTTTTGCCAAATAATGGAAGAATGCATGCAACTGATAGTGGATGAGGGTTAAATTCATATCAGTTTTGAAAAAAAATTGTATGATAGAAGCATACATACACCTAAACATATTAAGGTCCCCACCCATATTAAAAACATTTATCCCAATCATACTCTACATTGCCTTGTAGAATTCACAAGGAAATCCATCAAGTCCAGGGGACTTCCCATTTTGCATTGAGGAAAGGGAAGCAAAGAACTCTTCCTTCATGAAATCTCCGTCCAAATTATCTTGGTCACCAATAGAAATATTATTAGGGACCACCCTAAAGTAAGCATGAATCCAACATGCGGTAAGACGAATATATATTCTGAAAATGCTCACTAAACATGCCTTGGTTGGATTCTCCTCAAGAGATTCATCAGCTCAGCGTAAACCTATCACCCTGGAAGCCACCACCTTCTTCAAGAAATCAAAGAACTTAGAGCCTTCATCTCCCTCTTGAATCTGCTATAGTTGGGAAGGAAACCCCCTGGTAGTTGGGCAAGCACCACCAACTCTATCGAAGCTGCATTCTCCTGAATAAGAATATTATGCAAATCCTCCTCAAGTAGGGTACGGATATTCTCTAGCTTGTGTTTGACCTTATTTATACCACTCCATACTCTTTTCTTTATAGGGTGGCCTAGTCATAAGTTATAACTAGGGTATCTTATATTAATTGTAGGGAGGTTGTTGTATCAAAAATAGGCTAACCCAACTATTAAGGAATGGGTGGAAGCCTACATGTGTAAAGTCTATCACCAAAACATAGGTATACCTACATGTGTAAAGTCTATCACCAAAACATAGGTATACCTAATATTATAAATTTATATGTTTTTCTTTTTCTTTTGAAAGTATCCATTATTTTCTCTCTTTTTTTATTCCTTTTAATGAGGTCCTCTAAAATACCAAAGGTACATTTCACTATTTCAATTTTTACATTGATTGTTTTATGTTGGGCTGTAATAATTAATGGACATACCCTCTTATCAGTAGCTTCTCAATCAGAGCACCTTAAGCTTTCATACATTCCTTCCTTGATTTGGAACTGTACCTTACCGGGATTTGGTTTTAATCTATATGCATATTGAGAGTCCAGAGAAAAGACTGTGTTTTTTCCACATCTATTGTATGGATTTGGTAGGTTCTTGCGTCCTTGGTTTCTAGCATTTCTTCTAGAGAGTCATGAGTGCTGCAATTATTTGTTTCACAGGGAGACTATTTTTTTTCTATTAACATTTATAATATCATTGTAGAGTAGGAAGTCTTATTTGTTCATGTTCCTTCAAAGTGTCTTTCATATTAAATTTTTAACATGTTGGGGAACATCACACTTATTATTGTCTTTCTTCATAGTGAGGACCCTTTTCTATTGTTGAGAATTACTATGTAGTACGTGTCTTGATGGAGGTATTCTAAGTTCCTTAACACTTCCCAATTTCTTGTTAAGAAATTATATTAAGATTCCATTTTTATATACTTGGGATCCATATTTCCTTCTGAATGTAAAATGTTTGATGACCTAGGTAGGAGCATTTAATCTTCTTGGTTCCACTTTCTAAGATATATGGATTAGGAATCTTAGGCATTGTCATCACTCAAGGATATTTCCCTTGTAGAAATGAAATGTTTTTCCCAGCTGCTTACAATATGACAAACATTAGCAACAGTTTGGACTTTTAACTTGCTTGCAATTGTGGCAGAGTGTAATCCTCCAAAGAAGTAGAACCACTGGATGTTTAATTGTATAATCATTCATATAAACACATTTGGAACTTTCTCTTTTTCTTTCCCATTTTTCATCATCCAAGTTGATTTGTTAGTTACATGGTCATTGAGAAAATAAATACAATAGTTCAATCATCTTAAACCACTATTTGGAGCATATATATATTTGAAGGAAAACAACCCAATGGACTAAGATCCCTCAAAACTATGGGCCCACCCTCTGGAATGTTTTATTAGTGAAGATCAGGTCGTGGGTATTAAGCCAGCACAAATTACAAATTAACTCCCCACATCCTACATCAATGATCTAGCACAAAGCCCAACAAGGCACGTATTCTGCTGACATCTTATAAGGCATTTGCCCGAAAAGAGATGGCCCAGCTGCAAGCCACAACCACAGATCCCATGCAAGGGAGGAGCAAGCCTGCCATGATTTGAACCTGGGTCTTCTTCACAGCAACCACACCATGTAGCCACCAGACAACAGCTTGATGGACATGTATATGTGTGCTTGTGTGTGTGTGTGTGTGATGCAAGGGAGGACTCCACACTATGTAGCTGGAGAACACATGTGTCTTCAAAATTTGAGGACACCCAATGTGCATTGAGGACTGGGACTAACTCATGCCATTGATGTAAAAGGGAATATAACCTTCAACAGTCATATTGCTTATCACTTAGGGATTAGAATCTTACTGTACCTCAGAGCAAATAGGTCAACAAAACAATGGAGATCAACTTGTAGTCCAGGATTCAACCCAGAGAGGATAGTTCACTTGAAATCTGTCATTAGGGATGTGAAGTGTAGCCTTGAGGGTTAAAACATGTGCTTCCTACAATATTCCAAGTGACATATTGAAGCACATGTCGAACAATAGAGTCACAGTTAAACAGAGGGCACAGGCATATAGATCTGGGATCCTGATATGAATTCAATGAGATCCCCTTAGCTTCCCAGTTCAAAATAAATAATTTATTGAATGTGTCCTCATCAGGAAGTTTGCACAAAAAGTAAAATATAATTCCTCTAAGCCCAAGAGTCTTCATTTTTTGTCCATATTCCTTATTGTTGTTCATGAAAAAAAATTAAAGTCTCTTTGGGGTTCAGGCTGAGTTTTACAATTTTCTGTCCCTAATTTAGCAGGGGATTTGCATGGGGTATTATAGGGTGACAGAGCCATGTTTGAAGACAATGCTTGGAGACATAAATGCCAAATGTTTCCCTCAAGGGGTGTCTCCTTGTGCTCAATTGGATTATTTTTGTCTCCACCTTCTTGAGAATTTTGATGAAACATGCCCATTGAGCTGAAGCAAGGAAGAAGTTTGTATTGAGGTATTGAGCTCTTTGTCAATGTAATTCATCTTGTTTTCTAGCCTTTGGTGATATTCCCCCAAATTCTCAGAGTGGAGGGCTTTCCTTTCCATGGTAGCAGCAATATACTCTTTGTTGTCCCAGAATAACTCCAATAGGTGCTGGGCCTTTGTGTCCCTACCCCGAGTTTGAATAGGATCCTTCACAAAGGTGCTAACATACTCTTGGAGAGCTTCGTTCATCACTAAATCCCTCCTAGCATTGAAAATATTCTCTAGGTCCTTCAGTTCCTTCAAGGTGTTCCTAGAATGCCTTTCTTTATGCTTAGAAATAAAACCACAGAGCTCTCTACAGAATTTTACATAGGAAGAGCTGTCTGAAGCTAGATTCATACCTTTTTCCTTTGTTGTTGGTGTTTTCATGTTTCTCCTTGCACAGCATAATGAAGAGTAGTTTGTTGAGTTCTCTTACTAAGTTGTCCACATCTTCCACCTTTCTCCCTGTTAGGGTTATTCTCTGAACTGAATTCCTCCTCTGGCTTGATGGGTACAAGCAACCCCGATACTCGAAGGTTTCAACAGCAGCAACAGTGTATTCCCTACAGAATTGGAGCTCTTCCAAAAATAGTTACCTTTCACAATGGTAAGATGAAAAGTTGGACTCCAAACAATTTCCATTAAAGCCCCTCTAGATCTCCTTTTTTGTTTCTTTGTTCTACTTAGGGATTTCAATTAATGATATGAAATAGTACAAAATCTCTCCTAAGGGAGGACTGTTTGGGTACTTGACCTGGACTGTGGGCCTTTCAGTGTGCAAAAACATGTATTATTGAGATGGATTTGAAGCAGCATCAAACTAAAGCTGATGATAGCATGAGTTCCAACCATTGAAAAGAAATGGATAGACACATTGGAGTTGTAACTACTATCTAACAACATAAACATGGTTGACATAAATGCCAAATGTTCCCCTCAAGGGGTGTCACCTTGTGCTTAATTGGATTATTTTTATCTCCACCTTCTTGAGCATTTTGATGAAACATGCCCATTGAGCTGAAGCAAGGAAGAAGTTTGTCTTGAGGTATTGAGATCTTTGTCAATGTAATTCATCTTGTTTTCTAGCCTTTGGTGATATTCCCCCAAATTCTCAGAGTGGAGGGCTTTCCTTTCCATGGTAGCAGCAATATACTCTTTTTTTTCCCAGAATAACTCCAATAGGTGTTGGGCCTTTGTGTCCCTACCCTGGGTTTGACTAGGATCCTTCACAAAGGTGCTAACATACTCTTGGAGAGCTTCATCCATCACTGAATCCCACTTAGCATTGACAATATTCTCTATGTCCTTCAGTTCCTTCAGGGTGTTCCTAGAATGCCTTTTTTTATGCTTAGAAATAAAACCAGAGAGCTCTCTACATAATTTTGCATGGGAAGAGCTGTCTGAAGCTAGATTCATACCTTTTTCCTTTGTTGTTTTTGTTTTCATGTTTCTCCTTTCACAACATAATGAAGAGTAGTTTGTTGAGTTCTCTTACTAAGTTGTCCACGTCTTCCACCTTTCTCCCTGTCAGGGTTATTCTCTGAACTAAATTCCTCTGGCTTGATGGGTACAAGCAACCTCGATACTCAAAGGTTTCAGCAGTAGCAATAGTGTATTCCCTACAGACTCAGATCTCTTCCAAAAATAGTTACCTTTCACAATGGTAAGATGAAAAGTTGGACTCCAAACAATTGCCATCAAAACCCCTCTAGATATCCTTTTTTGTTTCTTTGTTCTACTTAGGTATTTCGATTAATGATACAAAATAGTAAAAAATCTCTCCTAAGGGAGGACTATTTGGGTACCTGACCTGGACTGTGGGCCTTTCAGTGTGCAAAAACATGTATTATTGAGATGGATTTGAAGCAGCATCAAACTAAAGCTGATGATAGCATGAGTTCTAACCATTGAAAAGAAACAGATAGACACATCAGAGTTGTAACTACTATCTAACAACATGAACATGGTTGACATAAATGCCAAATGTTCCCCTCAAGGGGTGTCTCCTTGTGCTCAATTGGATTCTTTTTGTCTCCACCTTCTTGAGCATTTTGATGAAACATGCACATAGAGCTGAAGCAAGGAAGAAGTATGTCTTGAGGTATTGAGCTCTTTGTCAATGTAATTCATCTTGTTTTCTAGTCTTTGGTGATATTCCCCCAAATTCTCAGAGTGGAGGGCTTTCGTTTCCATGGTAGCAACAATATACTCTTTGTTGTCCAAGAATAACTCCAGTAGGTGTTGGGCCTTTGTGTCCCTACCCCAGGTTTGACTAGGATCCTTCAAAAAGGTGCTAACATACTCTTGGAGATATTTTTCCATCACTGAATCCCCCTTAGCATTAACAATATTCTCTAGGTCCTTCAGTTCCTTCAGGGTGTTCCTAGAATGCCTTTCTTTATGCTTAGAAATAAAACTAGAGAGCTATCTACAGAATTTTGCATGGGAAGAGCTGTCTGAAGCTAGATTCATACATTTTTCCTTTGCTGTTGGTGTTTTCATGTTTCTCCTTTCATAGCATAATGAAGAGTAGTTTGTTGATTTCTCTTACTAAGTTGTCCACATCTTCCACCTTTCTCCCTATCAAGGTTATTCTCTGAATTGAATTCCTCCTCTAGCTTGATGGGTACAAGCAACCCCAATACTCAAAGATTTCAGTAGCAGAAATAGTGTATTCCCTACAAAATCAGAGCTCTTCCAAAAACAGTTACCTTTCATAATGGTAAGATGAAAATTTGGACTCCAAACAATTGCCATTAAAACCCCTCTAGATCTCCTTTTTTGTTTCTTTGCCATTAGGGATAGCTAAATTAAATTTCAGGAGGATTAGTTTGGAATGTCAGATAGGTATTCTGTTCTATGAGGAGTCCAGTAGCACCCAGGGTCCTCTGTTTTTGGTACTGAAGACAAAGAGAACTTATAGGAAAAAGCATGTCTTTATTGATGCTTTACCTGATGTTTATAAGATCATAATAAAATGGTCATTTCCAGGGAGAAAAAGTATTATGGAAGAACACCACTGGGAAAGGTTGTGGACATGACAAGTCATAAAACTTATTACCCTACTCATTACCCTACAAGAATTGGGGGTAGTACCATAGTGATTTCTCTCAAAGCTAACCGAATTGAAGATAAGGAACCAGGGGAATCCTCCAAAATTGTTGGACGTCCCTCAAGCAGCAAGTCACTATTGCTAAAGTCAGTATCAAAAATTCCTAAACTGGGTGCTTCCAGCTCATCAAAATTGAAGAAGACATGCAAGGTGCAGCCAAATTTTGTTGCATCAGGCCAGCCAAGTTCAACTCGCAATCTCTCTACTGGATTGGGTCAGATTGGGCAGGTTAGAGCGACATTGCATACGGGAGAACCAAGCAATAACACTAGACTTGGTCTATCAGAAATATCGAATTTGACAAGCTCTTAAGGATCAAACTCTCATGTGAACTTTCTTCAGGAAACACCAACTTCTTCTATGAGTAGCAGAGGCCTCTTTCATGGTGGTTCTAGTGTGGGAAGGAGAGATAAAAGACTTGTTCCTAGTAGGTTTCTAAATAGACAGGGAAGTTGGAATGACATGGAGTTATTCAATGTAAACAATGGTTTGTCATATTTGATGTATGGGGAACAAAAACATAATTGGACTGGAATAGAGGATCCCCAAACTTTCTCTTATTAAAACCCCTGGATCTCAGCTTCTAGATATTACTCAACTGAAATGTACATTAAGAACTCCATTGACATACATATTTAGAATGAACAGTCCAGTGAGGAGTTCATGATAATGTAACCAAACCTCACTGGTATAATACCTGAGATTGGATTCCAAACATTGACATATGATCATTTAAAGGGAGCTAAATTCCAAAACTATACATCCCCTCACCACTATAACCTACCCAAAGTAGCCTTGATCTCTAAAGAAAGCCCATACAATCCAAAATATTCAAATTCACAAGTTCACTCAATCTTGGATCTAGGAATGAAAACATTGGCCAGACTTTTTACTAAAAATGCATTTCCAGATGAGAGGACAATAAATCTAAGGTGTCTGGTTGGATTTACACCCCTCCAATGCTTGGGCAATATAAGGGATATAATAGTGTTAAGTCTTTTTGTTAAAAAATAAAAGAAACATTTTCAAGTCGTATAATTAAATTTGATTAGAATAAATGCCTCCCTACTCCAGTAAATAGTGATAGATGTGGATCATCATTAATATTAATATAATTACAAGTGAATTAGTGCAGCTTGTAACTCTTCATTACATAGTTAAGTGAAAGGCAGTGGTGACCATGTATTTATGATGCAACTACAATTTAAGAAAATGGTATCCTAGTTACTAGAAAGTCAGGAGGGACATGTGCTGTGTGTGCCAAGAAGTACACTTCTTTCACTTTGATGTGTTGATCAATTCTCCAAAGAACTTAAGCATACATAAGGAACTGATATGTGATTTGAGCAGGTTGACATAGGAGACTATCCTATCTGGAATAGGTGCAAGTATTTATGGAATTCTCATCCATACCAGAACACGATTCAGTTGATAGTATGTGGATGTCTAGGATGCTATGCATAAAAAGATAACTTCAAAGCTCTGTATTTGTGATCTCCTCATCCTTTGGTAGCAGCAATTGCTATCACGCAAACTAGAAGAAGAGGAAAAGACATAAATAGGAAGACTTCCTAACATTTTGGAGCTCTCTAATTTTACAAAAACATTTCCCAATGAGGATATTATTTGGGAAAATATTCCACTCGGAAATCATGGTTTACATTGAAATTTACAACTCAAAACTTAGGGGGAGTCTCTTGTCAAAATTATTTGCCATAATCACAGCCTCAGCACATATGTGAACCCAGAGTACCCACAAAAGATTATTGATTAGTTTGCTACTCATTCAACTTACTGTCCCCAATAATCCTTGCAGGAACAAACCCCATCCTCGAAATGATGGAAATGATTTGTATCCCTTACCACAATTTCTCTCTTGACAACCTTGGATATGAACTTAATGTCATTGTGTAAATCACCACACATTCATAGATTCTTCATGATCCTTATAGTTTTCTCCATGGGCGTACTGATAAGCACAAAGGAAACTGCCAGCTTCTCACTATGAAAGCAAAGAAGGGCTCCCTTCTGTTCTTCTTGCACATCATGAAGCACAAATTTTGTTTCAGGCACATATCCTGCTACCTTCATATGCTCATTCAATGTCTTTAACTTCGCATAGATATATTTTTCTTGAGGGTGCAAGTTGTCATATGAAACAAAGGTATGCAACTTGCTTTTGACTTCGATCCAGCTAAGTCCTGCCTCTTTTTTCACCCCACGTTCTCTCATCATATTCCTTACTTTGGCAGCATCTTCCCACCTTCCAGCTACAACATATATGTTAGACAACAACACATGAGTTCCTGAGTTGTGCAGATCCAACTCAAAAAGTTTCTCTGCAGCAAGTTTACCCAGCTCCATATTGCCATGCATTCTGCAGGCTCTAAGTAAAGCACCCCACACGGACGTTGTTGGTTCAGATGGTATTTGTTTGATAAACTCATATGCTTCTTGCAGCTATCCAGAGTGGCCAAGAATATCAACCATGTAGGCATAGTCTTCCCCTCTTGGTGTAATGTCATAAAATCGACTCATAGAATCGTAGTAATGCTGACCTTCATCATCTAGCCCTGCATGGCTGCATGCAAAGAGAACACAAAGGAATGTGACATCATTTGGTTTCATTCTTTCCAGCTCAATTTCTGAAAGGAGCTTTAGAGCCTCTTTTACTAGCCCATGCTGTGCGCATCCTATAATCATTGCATTCCATGTAGCCAAATTCCTTTGAGGCAAACTAGAAAATGACTTGCCTCTTTTATACACCCATATTTTTTCAACCAGAGAACTTCCCACAAAAGTGTATGAATCAAATCCATATTTATGCTAAGGCAATGAACCTACCTTCCCTGGGCACTGTAGTAAGTATTCTGGTCTACTTTTACGATGATGTTGCAATGGAGTAGAACTATTGGTGTCATGATGCTTCTTTTTTCTATTCATGTACAAGTAATCCAATCCCAAAACTTTAGCAGAATCTTCTATTTTTTTTTTTGGTTTTGAGTTTACTATTTGTAGGAGAACAATTATGGAATCTCATAACGAGGAGATCTGAGTTTTTTCTCCTGAAATTGGTCAGGAAGGAGAAGCAAGCCAACATCACTTTGTGTTGATTCATGGACTTGGGCATGGATCCTGGTGTTGGTATAAAATTGTAACTCTGCTTAAGCAGAAGCGGCACAGAGTGGCTGCCCTGGATCTCACCTCCAATGGGATAAACATGGCAGCCTCTACAGAACAAGTCAATTCAATTGCACACTATGTAGAGACACTGTTACAATATATCAGCAACCTTAGCAATGATGAGAAGGTACTTGGGTTCTAACTTGTAACTTGTAGGCTTTGGAATAGTGATTATAAACCAAAACTGATGACATGATTATGAATATACCATATTGGATGTTTTCATGATGTTTCTATATATTGTTCTCATGGTGTCCTTACTTTAAAAGTTTGGATGTTTTCAAGGAAACCATAGTGCAGGGTAGGTGGTACAATGAATAATGAAACTTTGGCCCTATCCATATCCTTAACTGGCAAGGAAAGGAAAATACTACAGTATACTAGTTACAAATACATGCTAATCTTCAGCTCTGGGTATGTATGTTTTTCTAAATTGTATGAACCTGAAGAATATATGTATTTTTTTTCAAACTACAAAATGGATGAAATCGGTGATAGCTACTCACAAACAGTTTATTGAAAGGTTTGAGAGTGGTGTATTGAAGAGAAAAGACTGGCCTACCAAAATATTGTTCCAACCCAAAATCTCACCCCACCATACCCACACCCACAAGATTGTTCTTTAGTAGCAACCGCAGTCAAGCACAGTCAGTTCATTTGGAGCCAGTTAGTTGTTCAAGAAGACTCCGGAGTGAGTTCTCTAAAAATTGATCAAAATTTGTGGAGGCCATTTTAAAAAGGCTCAAGGAAATTCAAATAAATACTTAATTTGGAAATAATTTTCCAGGATCCAATGACAATAATTATACCAAACAAGAAATCATAATAGTCATTTAGAAGAGCAATTGCCGATCATTAGTTAGAAAGAATCAAAAGAAGCAGAAGCAACTATTTTTTTCAAGGAAACCATAGTGTAGGGTAGGTGGTACAATGAATAATGGAACTTTGGCCCTATCCATATCCTTAATTGGCAAGGAAAGGAAAAGACTACGGTACACTAGTTACAAATACATGCTAATCTTCAGCTATGGGTATGCATATTTTTCTAAATTGTTTGAACCTGAAGAATATATGTATTTTTTTTTCAAACTACAAAATGGATGAAATCAGTGATAGCTACTCACAAACAGTTTATTGAAAGGTTTGATTTAGGTGTATTGAAGAGCAAAGACTAGCCTACCGAAAGATTGTTCCAGCTATTGACATTAAAAACATACAAAATAATGATCTTTGCTCACCTAGAATTTGGTGAAAAAAACTCCTTAAACCTGGAATTTTGAAATACATGACTCATGCTAAGATGAAAATACCCAGAAATCATAGACAATTATGGGGGAAAAACCATCATTACCATTTAAATAAGAGAAAGAAGACTATATAAAAATCCATTTTAATTGAACTGGTCTGCAAACACTTTAATCATTGAAAAAAAATCTACATTCACTGCAGAATCTTATAGAAGCATTGGTTAAACTTACATATCAGAATTATGGGCAATCTTTTCAATAAAGTATTCTTAACGTGGATACAATGAGCCAATAATTCTTTCGACCACAACATATGTTCCCACATTGAAGTAAGGCATGTATGATGCAATGCTGCACAACCCTCTCTAGCCATTTGATGGTTGTCCCTTATGTTCACCACCTACATCAACTAGCGTAGATGGACCTGCTCTACATAAAGTTCCATGCATCATTTACCACTTTGCAGGATGTAACTTCCTAATAATGCATCCCATAGAATTGCGAAAAAACATAATTATTCACCTATAATGAACTCAACAAATAACAGTTCATCATGTCAGAGTAGAATGTTAGCAGTAAACTGTTTCAGTGCAAAACCATTATAATACAGTCCATGAAAAATCAGAGATTCCCGAGGAGATAATGTTAATTTTAACTCCATGTATGTGACACAATGTCCCTAAGGTAAAATGGAAAAAAGAATAAGATTATTCAAGCTCTAGATGTAACCATAAGAATAATAGGCATAGGTCATATTACAACTCAAAATGCATTCACATGCATTTGGAGGCATTATTTCCAGCAATGCAAATTTGTGTGAGCTTGCTAGCCTACCTCAGCAGCTAAGGCATCACATTAGGGACTGTTTTGACATTTTATTGTGCATACTTTACAGACATATTTTGAGCAACATTTGGAAAAATCAGATCCTGTAGAGCCTGCTATATAGGGATACGAATGAAGGAATTCTGTAGACATGTTGTCCCTATTACAAAATTCATATGAAGACCGGCCTGTGTAGAGAAGCAATGAATCTTTTTTAGGTGAGCTAATGTGAGGATTTGGTTGCATCTTGGATATCTGCAAATCAAGAATGGTGAGAGCTCATCCTCTTGGAATAAGAGGGATAATGGATTTTGTGTAGGGTGCATGTCAACATCTACAGTCCCAAAGTTGAATTTGAAAAACCGCCTTATTGTATTCAAGATGAGGCTGCAATACAAGAGGTTTTTCAGGAGGCTTGCAGTGAAAGTTTCCTAGGGTATTGTCGACTTCAGCCCCATTTTATAACTATCTTTCAATCTCCATCGACCAGATCCAACTACAAACTATGTAGGTGTGCTAATGAAACTAATTAGCACAAATAAAAGCATGAAATTGCGTCATTGAATAAAATGGTGCACACTGACTATTATTTCATCACCTATATTCCTCTAATTTGGATGGCCATTTGTGCTCCTCTCATCTAGAAAGAGGCAAAAAGTGGTGGAAAAAGTAATCCCCCAGTTGAGAATAGCGCCTTTCTGCACACCAATTCGACTCCCATATCCAACATAAGTTAGAGGATCATTTGTGTGCTTCTGCTTCTCCTCTAATAGCAGATCAAAGAACTCTCTCAATACCTCACGTCCGGCCATGAGAAGATTTGGAGAAAATCCATGGTTTATCAGTTGGAAGCATCCCCGGTCTCTATAAGCATCTGATATTTCCTCCATATTCTTTCTCCGTCGTTCGTCACAGAGACCGAAGATATCTATGATGGGTATCTCCTCTTCCACAAGATTCTATTCTGAGGGTTTCTCGTCATCAGGTCTCATGTATCTCGAAGGCACACAATTGATGCTGCTCTCTGCAAGACACTAGACACTCTGGATTGGTTCAGGCCATTCCATTGGAAAACAACTTGAAAAAGCTATCCACTGCTAAATTAATACAATTGCTAGCGGATTTTTTGTACAGCTTTCACTTCCTAGCCATCGGAGCATATATAATGTATATATACCTTAACCTCCATGGAAAAAAAATTAGGACATTTATCCAAACAAACACAAACAATTTGTAAAGAGTTGAAGCTATTGGGGAAGCAATCCACTCAAGAAAACAAATTTATATTTATATTTTTTTAAGACAAAGATTTAAGCGAAGTATTGGAGGAGAAATAAAAAAAATAAGCTCCTTGCAATAAGCTCTCGAACAATACCACAATTTTTTGGAATTCTTGAAGGTTTGCAGATGATTGTTCTATATAATAATTCTTTTGAAGGACTTCTTCCTAGAGATCTGATTCATTTGAAAAACCTGGCTAATGTTAATTTCTGGAACAACAAATTGAATGGAAACATAATTCCTCTTTGTGGTTCAAGTTTTCCAAAAACATTGGACTTGACAAATAATAGTTTTTTCACAGGAAATCCCGTCCCAATTGGTTGATTCAAGAGGTTTAAGCTGTCTCCGTCTAGGTAGGATTGGCTTGAACAACAACATTCCTAAAGAGATTGGCCAGATGTTAGAGCTCAATATATTGGACTTATCTTGGAATAAGCTCACTCATGGGTTACCTGCAGAGCTTGCTAAGTGCACGCATCTGAGTCATCTGGATCTGAATAATAATCATTTCTCTGGACCTATCCTTGGATGGTTTGGTGATTTCTGCAGGCTTGGAGAGCTAAAACTCTCCTTCAATGAATTTAATGGAACAATTACATCTCGGATTGGGAATTGTACTAGTTTACTCACTCTTGCTCTTGACAATAATAAGCTTTGGGGTATTTTACCAAGGCAGCTGGGGAACCTTGTTTCCTTGAATGTTCTCTATTTGCAGAAGAATAACTTTTCTGGACTAATCCCTTTTTCTATCAAAAAATGTGAAAAACTTTATGACTTGAGGCTCTCATACAATTCTTTGATAGTCTCAATTCCAGTGGAGATTGGAAACATTGGTAATCTACACGTCATGCTAGACTTGAGTGGTAATTTTTTATCTGGAAGTATTCCTTTTTCATTTCAAGATTTAATGATGCTCAAATTTCTCAATCTCTCCAATAATCAACTTAGTGGTCAAGTTCCTTATGAGATTGGGGATCTTAGAAGCTTGGCTAAGTTGAACTTATCCAATAATTTTCTCCGAGGACAGTTGCCATTGAGTGCTTCCAAATGGCATTGGATCTCTTTTGTGGGAAATCCTGGACTCTCTGGAAATTCGTTGGCTCCCTGCTCATAGGTTTCATTGGAATCTTCAAGATCTAGAAGGAATCAACTAACAAAGAGAGCAGTAGCTGGCATCTCTATTGCAATTGTATTGAGTTTAATCCTTTTGGGTGGCATTACGTTCTTGGTTTTCTTGAAAATTTATGCTATTTGTGCCAAAGAAATTTCTTCCTCTAGCTCATTTTACCACGGGCATGACTTTGAATTGAACAACGAAGAATGTAAACAGACATTTGAAAGCATGGTTGAAGAAAGATACATAACTCGGGATGATTATAACACAGGGTCTTCTGAGAACCATAATTTACCCTAAAGAATATGTATATTCCAAAAGAGCCACACGGAAGAAATAAGTTTGCAAAGTGAGAATCATGCTGATGGAATATATCCTTGAAGGAAAGGACATTTTTGTGTCGGGCTTCATAACTTTTTTGGATTGCAGTCAGTTTTAATTGAGAAAAATATCTACAAGGGATGTCTACTTTGATGAGATCATTGTAAGAAGATTATTCATTTGGGCTGACTGATAGCACTGAAATGTTTCAAGTATCATTCGGTGTGGAACTGATCTTGGCATTATAGTCTCATAACTTGCCACAACTACCAACTGTATATGTTTATGGCCTCACAGTAGAATTTCTTGGAGTAAAAGAAGATATTCTACTAATAGTGTTCCTCACATAACCTGTTCAGTTGCCTTTAGCATTTCAAGTGGGAGAAGCTATTTAGTTTTCGAGGACCCTTGGGGCTAGACATATGGGAAAACAACATTAAATCAAGCTACTCAAACTTCAAATTGTCTACAACACCTCCCAAATTGCATACCCCTCAGCTGCAATCTAGTACCACACAGTCAACTTGAATAGCAGAGATGAATTACAGACTAGTACTGCATGACTTGGACAGTAAATAGGGAGTGCGTCCCTCTCATGGAATCAATATTTGTGGCAACTGTGTATTGTACTAGAGCGTCCTCACAAAAATAGTGTTTTCAACATGGAGTGTCCATTCTACAGATGTCATTCTACTTTTACCTAGGAAAACTATGGAGGGGTTCAATAGGGTGGGTATTAGGGGGAACGTGGCTATTAAGAAAGCAAATCCGTGGGCTCCAGTTCCATATCTATTTACGGGTGGTCGGTTGGATCGACACAGCTTGAGACCCATGAGCTAGTAACCTGCCGCATAGACGAGCGAGCACACAAGACGAGGCGATGAAGGGAGTTGATTCGATGCCTAGGGTCAGTGTCAATGCCCAGGATAAATGATAAAAATTCCTAGTAAAAAGAAACTTATCGATGATTTTAACCTAGATACCTACTCTTCAGGAAAAAATTACCAATTCGCACTAAACCAAGAAACTTTCAGTATTATAATCGGGAAAAATTTATCAATTCACACTGAACCAAGAAACTTACCAGGGATTTTGCAAGGAAAGAAGGAGATGTTGACTCTAGAGTTGCAGAATTCATGGTCCGTCTCTTCACGAGCCTCCAGGTTCTCTCCATTGTTGTTTTATCTTAGCAGCGATGATAATATTGAAATTGTAAACCATCAACCGCGGTAAATATCCATACTTATCTCCTCAACGATATCGTAGTTTGGACAGGCTATTTGGTGCCAACAAGCTGAGTAGTCATTAATGGAATTAGAGGATGAAATGTCCATGGGGTTCAGGAAAATATGCCATCATGCCCTAACAGAGGTGGGTGGAGAGTTGGGTGGCAGAATAGATTTTTTTGTTTTATTTTTATTATTTTATTATATAAATTATATAGATTTTTTTATATATAAATTATATAGGTTTTTTTTTTGGTTATATATTTTTTGTTATATTTTTATTATTTTATTATATAAATTATGTTAATTAGGTATATATTATATTTTTTTAATAATTATCGTATAATTTGTTTAGTTTTATAAATGGAGTAGTCTATGGAGTCGACGACTTGGCCCGGAAGTTGGTCGTAGTTGCCACTTATCGGCCAAATCATCGACTCCGACTGGTACCAAAATATGATCAATACTCTTCAAGACGGTGACCGACGACAGCCACAGATGACGGCCATGCATCCCCTCGAGAACCGTCCATTCGAATGTGCCTCCACGTAAACTTACCAAATGCATCCAATGCATGGCCAAAAAAACACATCAACTTCAGATCTGTGGATTGAAAGTATCGTTCGACCCCTTCTCTATAATGACATTTGCAACAAGTAAAACTCCTTGCAAAGTTTAATCACTTCTTCTAATGTCTGCTTCAGTTTTCCTTTGGAGCATGTGAGGAATGTTGATGTGCAAAAACCAGTGACCTTTGCAAATAGTGGCATTGTAGGAGGGTGCTCATGCTTTTCCCAGGATGAAAGATAAAAATGCATATGGTTATGAGCACATAGGCTGGAGATGGTGATAATTGTGAATATAAAGTGGAAGCAGTAACTCCAGTAGCATTGAGATCTGTAAAAATCCATAACAACTGGTTATTGATTGGAGTTATCATGAACATGAATATCGGAGCGATAAGAACCATACCTTTGAAGCGCTCTGACTGGTCACTATGAGATCTTGAGCCAACCTATCATCTGAAAAAATAGGGTATCGAGTGCAAAAAACAGGGGAGTAGGGGTCGAATGATACCTTCAGCCCACATATCCAAAGTGTACGTGTTTTAATTGCCATGCATTGGATGCATTCGGAAAGTATACGTGGAGGAGGCGCATTTGAATGGTTGATTCTTGAGGGGATGTATGACTAATATGGTTCTTCTAGCTAGGTATCGATATGGTATTGGTTCTAGTACCTAATTCGCAATTGACGTATGAACCTAATTTTCCTTTGGAACGCGCTTAGTCGGGTTTGCTTCAATGGTGTAGCAGGGATAAAGATGGTCAAGAGAAAATTCATGCAATTGGGTTGGCGGATCTGTAAAGATCAAGGTGCATGGCACCAATATTACTAATAGAAGGTGTTACAGTTTACAAAATTTAATTTACACTTCATTGTCAAATTTGCAATTTTTCACGACACAATTAAAAATGAATAACATAAATGACTAATTCATATTCTTCTAGATAGTCATTTTTTATGCCGTGACTAAATTAGTTGTTTATGTTAGTCATTTTAATTCTGTCACTTATTATCTACTCATATTTGTTAACTGGTGACTAAATTAGTCGTTAATTTTAGTCGTTTATAGTTGGATCAATCAAAATTGCTCATAATTAGTAGTAAATCACTTGAAAAACCTATGGTGACTAGAATTTTTAGTCACCTAGTAGCTAATTCCTCATTTTGTACTAGTGTATGGACCTGAAGAGGCTATGTGGGATCTGGAGGATGCCATGCGATTGGCACATCCATTTTTGTTCAACTTTGCGGAACACTGAGGCGATACCAGTGTAGCATTTTGTTCAAATTTTGTAAAGCACTAAAGATAGTGCTATTGAAGGGGGAGGGGAATGTAACACCCCATTTTTGACCCCGTTTCATTAAATATACATGATGGATATATTTTAATTAATCATGGTGTGGAGCTAAAGGCAAAAGCCGCACCATCGATTTGGTTATTTATGTTTCGGTGGTTGGACTCGTTGCTGATGGTATATCATGGTATACAACACATATTAGTTGTGGCATCATGTAAATATGCATTTTTAATTAAATGAACCCCAACCAGCTATGTCACTGCAACCATATTGAAAAGAGAATGATTTTCCTAAGTTTAAGGGGGGGGGAATGTTAAACCTTGGGCCCATGGGGAAAAATCCATGTGTCAACCACCCAATTAAGAACCTTGATGTTAGTTGAGGGCAGTTATTGCTGGGTAGTGGTGGGTGGCAGGCTTGCCCCCATGCACACTCCACCAGCTGGGTCATTCCTTTACATGGGAAAGGAAAACAGACTGGTATGAGACGCTTTCACTCTCCCACACTCCATCGTTCTGTTCATTCTCATGCATAGGAATTCTTCACTGTCCATCTCACGTAGGGCGTTTCTCTCTCACCTTCCCATGTATAGGATTCTGTGTCATTTTAGCCAGGAAGTGAGTTGAGAAGCCATTTAATCTGTCACCCACTGTTTTCCTGTGTAGATCCATTAATGATTTCAGTTGGGGTGCATGTTTTCCTCCTTCCCAGGCTGAGAGTCTATTTCTTTTTCCATTTTTGAACTATGTAATGTTCTCATTGCTTCATTGTAAGATTGGGCTGTTGTTCTTCCCCTGATTTGTGGGTTGTTGTCATTCTTCCCAAGATCTGTGGTTGCTGTGGTTTCACCTATGCTTTGGGATGCTATGGGTTGTGAGTGAGTCATTTTGGCCATGATAGGGCTAAGAACGACTCAAGGACCAATTTTCCCTGTCTAAGCTATGAATTTGCTTGTTTTGCTGCATGTATGTAGTGGTTGGTCTTCAGACCGTTTTGGAGTGGGGATGAGGGCTTGGTTTTCTTGATAAACCTGGTGTGTTGGGAGCCACATAGACAAAGCTAGAGGGTTGTATTTCTTCTCCACAACCTCTGAATAGCACTGGAAGGGAGGTCAGGGCCTGAGGGACTATGTAGTAGAGAAGGGACTGATTTCCTTGTGTTGGGTGTGTGTGGGTGTCCTAGAAGTCAGGCTAGTTCTGGTGTAGGTGTCCTTAACTCTTCAATGAGCTCACCAGCTTAGCATTTAGCCTTTCCTAGCTCCTTGTTGTCCTAATAAACCCAACTGTGTTGGCTTATCTATTTTGTGTATCCTTGGCTATGTGTAATCCTGCTTGTTCCTTATTACTTGGGTAATCATGCCCAGCTCGGGGGTGGCAATGTTGCTGAGAGTTTAAGAAGCACGTTGGCCTATGGTTGGGTCGAACGTTATAGCGACGTAGTTGGTTGAGGGACGAGTTCTTTATAAGATAAGTATTCTTGTCTATTTCACTTCGGCAATCATATTTATTGTTAATGAATTGTGATGAACATGTTGAATGAATGAATGTATGTTTTCTTTCGCTGTGTATGTTGAATAATTATGCATCTTATCATGTTTTATCTTTCAAGCATTTCGGTTTTTATATGTATGTACATGTTCATGGGGCTAGTTTCCCAGATGTTTAGTGGTTCAGTAGCATCCTCTTCGTCGGTCGGAGGGTTAGGGACATTACAAGGGCAATCAACAGCCCAGTGGGAAGAAGAAGAAAGGAAAAAAGGGTGAGGGAAACCAAAACAAGCAAAAACCCACAAACAATGTTGATGGGGGCAAAAAAGAAAAGAAGAAGGTGAAATTCCCATGTAATTTGTGTCATGAAGATCACATGACCCATCTATGTCCCCTTATGGAATAAGCTCAGAAGCTATTAAAAGGCCAACAACCGGCTATCCTGAAGGATCATTTTCCCCAAGGACATAATTCTGCTTTAGCTTCAAATGTAGTAGGGGGCACCCCAAATTCTCCTAACCCCAATTATATCAACATGGTTTGATCCAAGAATTTAGTAAAGAATAGGAATAAGAACTATGAAAAAGAGACCTCAGAGAAGGGTAAGTCAATAGGTGAAACTTCCAACCCTCTCATGATTGATAACCTTGCCAAAATTATGCCTAAGATACCGAAGGGTGTCTTCAAGAAAACCTTGCATAATCCTAATTCTAGGGCTGCAGGAAACTACTATGTATTTGAATATTTAGCCCAGAATCCTTGCGCAATGTCGGCTTTAGAGGTGTTACAGAGTTGTCCCGCCCAGTGGGATGCACTCTTAGCAGCTTTAGGAAGTATGGACTCATCGAGCCTCATGGAAAAATTTAATTTGTTCGATGTTAAAATTCTCCTGCCGTATCATGTAGCCTTATTGATAGATGTCATCCATGGTGGAAAGACCATTGGAAGGGCAGTTGTCGATGAGGGTGCTTCTACATGTGTTGTTTCCCTGTCTTGTTGGAAAGATCTTGGATCCTCAGAGTTGGTTCCATTGAACACCCTACTTACTGCTTTCGATGGAAAGTCATTTTGTCCACATGGTATCCTACCGGATTTCAAAATTAAGTTGGTAGGGAAAGCAGTGTCTATTGAGGTAGAGGTGATTGATGCACCTTTGGATTATAACTTGTTCTTGGGGATAAGTTGTACTTACGCCATGTCAGCTATTACATCGGTCGTTTTTCAGGTGGTAGTGTTTCCACACGAAGGGAAGTTGGTTATAGTAGACCAACTTAGTTTTACTTGAAAAGGCCACATGGAAACTAATGAGTCCACCATACCATTGGTTGATCAGGTTAAACCTGCTTCAGAGAGCTTAGGGGCTGGAATGTATGCATCATTGATGGGCACATTTGATATTCCATCTCCAATTAATTATATAGGTTCTACTAGTGTAGGGAAGTCTATAGCAACGGTTGCTGATAGAACAGATCCTTGGGTTCTTCCTTCCCACCATGAACCTGAAGTGCCCTTATAAACATCAAAAGTAGCTTATCAAGATATCATTCATATCGCTGTTGATCCCATCCTGGTCCCTATAACAGTCTTAGAGGAGTTGGAAGAAGCCTATTTTCCTGCTTGGGCAGAGAACTCTTTACATTCTATAGATTGCTTAGATATGGTTTTACCTTCGGATGAAGCCATTCTGGAAGCCATGTGCGGACGAGATAAGATCTGCAAATATCTTCACCATCAATCCTATTTTCTTCTACATTTAAGCAAGATCAAGAACCAGGAGTTCCATATGAGACTGGAAGGTGATGTTGATACACCTATTAATCCCTTATCAAGGGAAGGAATATTTGCTAAGGGGAATATGGCAAACATTTCCACTACAATTCCTATCAACATCTCTGTAAACCCAAACATTGTGGAAAATGTACACATCGGCGCAAACTAATCTCCAAAGGAGATTGCGATCTATACAGCCTTGTTTAAGGAATTCTGTCCTAGTCATATAAGGAGATGCTAGGAATTGATCCATCAATAGTCGAGCATGAAATACGAACTTACCCTGATGCTAGACCCGTTTGACAAAATTTGAGGCCTATCAACTTGCGTAAAGCGGCAGCAGTGAAGGTTGAAGTTGAAAAATTGCTAAAAGAAGGTTTAATTTTCCCCATAGCTTTGACGGAATGGGTATCCAAGCCTGTTCCCATTGACAAAAAGCAAGGGACTATATGCATTTGTACTAAATTTCGAGATCTAAACAAATCCTGTCCTGAGGACAACTACCCCATGCCATTTATAGATCAAATTATTGATGCTTGTGCAGTAAATGAAGTCTTTTCGTTTATGGATGGTTTCTCCGGGTATAATCAAATCCAAACTAAACCGAAAGACCAACATAAAAAAACTTTTATTTGTCCTTGGGGTACCTTCGCGTACAAGAAAATGCCCTTTGTATTGAAAAATACAGGGGCAACCTTTCAGCGAGCAATGAATTTTTCCTTTCATTACATTAAAGCCATTGTCAAACCTTACCTTGATTATTTACCAGCACATTCTTGTATGAGGATCGATCACCCAGATCACTTGCATTTGATTTTTGAACGATGTAGATACTACAAAATTCACTTGAATCCCCACAAGTGCTTTTTCTGTGTCGAGTCAAGGAGACCGCTCGGATTCATCATTTCCAACAAACGAATTCAACTGGATCCTTTGAAAGTTGTGGCCATCGTAAATCTACCTCCTCCTCGTTCTATTAGGCAATTTCAAATCCTGCAAGGGAAGTCCAACTTCCTTCGATGTTTTATAATAAATTATGCCAAGATTACTAAAGGTTTCATGCACCTGTTGAAACAGGACACCCCATTTGTATGGGATGAAATTGCATAACTTGCATTCGAGGCATTAAAAAAATCTTTGTTGTCGGCACCATTATTGCGCCCACCAGATTACTCTTGGGTTTTTATATTGTATCTAGCCACATCTGAGTCGACCATAGGGGTATTACTAGTCTAGGAGGATGATAAGATCCAAGATCATGTCGTCTACTATCTCAGCCATGCTTTATCCAGCCTTGAACTTAGGTATTCCCACATCGAGAAGTTGGCCTTGGCAGTTGCGTATGTTGTTTAAAGGTTGAGTCCCTACATCTTACTGAGGACCACGATGGTAGTGGTCGATGTTAATCCTTTTCAATATATTTTGTCCCAATGGATAGTTGGAGGAAAATTCAACAAATGGATAGTCATTATTAAGGAGTTTGACTTAGATTTCCAATCTGCCAAATCCAAGAAATCCTTAGTTTTTGCTGAGCTCATTGCAGAATTTTTAGTAGAGGAAGATGTAGCCATTGAAGAAGACTCATTCCCAAATGAGCATATCTTTTTTATTTCCACCTCTGACCCTTGGTACACAGATATACTTATCTATCTCCAAACTTTGAAGTACCCTGCAAACTTCTCGCGAGAAGAACAGTGTAAACTACGTGTACATGCCAAGAACTACCTCATTATTGGAGATACTTTATATCGTAGGGGGGTAGATTCCATTTTGTGTCGATGTTTTACCCATGAAGAAGCAAAGGTTGTCCTAAATGATGCCCATAGTGGAGTGTGTGGGGGTCATTTATCTGGGTTAGCAATGGCCCAGAAGATCTTACATGCTGATTATTTCTAGCCCATGATCTTTAAAGATTGTGTGGAAGCCATGAAGCACTGTCATCCTTGTCATCTTTACACTAGAAAGATGTGGTTGCATCATGCTCCGTTATTTCCTGTAATATCAATGGGCCCCTTCACGAAGTGGGGGATAGATTACGTGACGTGCAACCCAGTCTCAGCTGGGGGGCAAAAACATATCATTATCGTTGTTGATTATTTCACGAAGTGGGAAGAGCCAATGCCCACCTTTAAAGATGACATGGAAACTGCACCTTTTTTCATTTTCAACCAAATTATCGCACGATTCGGTATCCCTAAAGAGATTTTCATTGACCATGGAAGTCAATTCCAAAATAGTATGATGACTGAATTGACCACTATGCTAGGTTTTAGACAAGAACATTCATCTTCATTCTATCCTCAAGAAAATGGTCAAGTCGAGGCTGTAAATAAAACTTTGAAGACTATTCTCAAATGTACTATTAATGCATCCCATTCCAACTAGCACATCATGTTGTATCTTGCACTTTCGGCATATTGGACCAATGCGAAAACTGTTATAGGGTTTTCTCCCTTCCAACTCATTCACAAAGTGGAAGCAGTCACCTAGGTCGAATGCGAAGTCCCATCCTTAAAGATTGTTATTCATGTGTTACCTGATATGACTGAGCTGGAAGAATGTTTATTACATTTAGAACATCTAGATGAGCAGTGTAGAGATGTGCTAACAACAAACGAAGCTCATAAAAATAGTGTAAAAAGCCAATATGATAAATCGGTCAAGCCTCGGTGTTTTTATGAAGGGGAGCTTGTCTTTCTCTGGGATCAGGACAAAGAACCCGTGGGGGCAAGAAAGTTTAGGTCTATGTGGTTAGGACCTTATGTCATGTCAAAGGTGTTAAAGAAGGGCGCATATGAATTGACAGATTTCGAAGGGTATAAGCTGCTTGAGCCTAGAAATGGGCTCTACTTGAAAAAGTACTATGCTTAGGCTTAGCGCTTTTTCCTGTATTTTATTGTATGTATTTTTATGTACAATAGTTCATCGGTTTGTGTTTTTATACCATCTGTTGGTTGTTACAGATTTCTTCTGAGTGGTTTGTAGGTTTCACTGATGGTGCCAATTGCCACACTTGTAATCTAGCTTCAGCAACATGGGTCATTTACTCGCCCTCAGGACAACTAGTTTCCTCTGGAGGCACTTGCTTAGGTCCTGCTACCAATAATGTGGCCGAATACAGGGCTGTCATTAAGCTTTTATGGGATGCTTTGTCATGTGGTATCACTCAGTTGGAAGTCCAACTTAACTCTCAACTGTAGGTCCCAGCTCAATTGAACTTATCAGGTGTGGAACCCTATTTTACTACGTCAGTTTATGCAAGTTAGGTTAATGGAAAGAAATTTTGAGTTTATTACATTCAATCATATTCCAAGAAATCAAAATTCATTAACTGATGCGTATGCTAATTATATTTTGGATTGGCACTTAACACATTTTGCATAAAAATATACAACATACACATAACAAAACACTTGTAAATAAATCGACAATATATATATATATATATCTGTGTGTGTGTGAGTGTGTATGTGTGTGTGTGTGTGTGTGTGAATATATGTCCATATAGATAGGTCAAGTTTCTAATCCTCAAATCTAGTCATAACTATATAATATACAAAAAATATACAAAACATGGATAAAAGTCCATAAAATGCTCCTAAGTCTACGCTTGACCACCCTGGTCACTTGGATCACCTTGGTCCCCCTGATCGCCTTGATCACCCTGCTCTCAGGCTTCTTCAGCCTCCTCGGCTGTAGCAGCCTCAAAGGCATCAATATACACAAGTACTACTCTCGCTACACACCTCATAAGGCATACCCAGATAAGTGGTATACCAACCACTAGCTCCTGCATGACAATAGGGATATGCTCAATGCATAATGTAGGTACCCTCTGGGTAAGCCTGGCCAGCTTTCCCTCAAGAACCCTAATAAAAAATTGGTCCTCTCCCACCACAGGATGCACATACATGCGTGGATGCCCAGCAGGGTGGACTGGTCCAATATCTGCATTTTGATATTTTAAAAGGATTAAAAACTCTTATATATATGTATATATATTTATAATTAAAATTCATAAAAATTTGAAAACAAAAATACCTGACTCTCCCCATGCTCCTCTAGGAGAGAGGACAAGGTCGGTATCACCTCGGAAATCTAGTCCAGCATATGGAAACTGCTCCAAGGCTAGTAACTGTCACTCCCACCAAAAGTAGAAGTCGTCATCGTATACGCTTTGAACTGATCCACCCCCTCCCTAGCGGAGAAAGATCTCTCCCCACCTACTCAATCTAGGATGACGGAGAGAACGAACTGGTAATGGTACTAAAGGACTCAAACCAGGCACCCTCTCAAAGAAAAAGGATACCAATATGCTGGAATAACCAAAATTTGTCTTCCTGCCTCTTTTGCAAGCATAGAGTTGCTTCCTCATTATCGAGATTATTCCTGAACACCAGTCATATAGATATCCCTGTAGACAGTCCACTTCAAGTCTCTTTTGATTTAGGGTTGCAAGGTGAAGTGATGATGACCCTACAACCCTCACTATAGTACTCGCCAATACCTGTAAAGGAAAGTTGCGAATATAAACAATAGGGATGAAGCTACCCCTCTTTTGAGTGCCAGGATCGCAATATATATCTATGTAGTTCTGTACACTTAGAAGGTCACCACCTCTATCGGTACCTTCCAAGTTTACCAAAGCTCCCCATCGTGATAAATCAGAGATAAAATAGACATCTTTCGAAGTAACCTCTAGAAACTCACCTTGAAGGTCAAACATACCAAGATCATGATCCCAATTGTTTATCAAAAACTCTAATAGGTGGACATTTGATCACATAGGTGAGGTACAAAAGAATTTCAATCACCCACTTTGCCGCAAAGCATTTACCGTGGGGGCATCTTGTAGAGCTTCTTGTTCCGTGTCTTCATGTTCCCTCTCCCTCCACTCAAGAACCATATTTCAATATGATAAACAAGCCACTTATAAACCATTAAATTCATATAAAAATTTGTTTTTTGGCCCTACATAATCTTTTTCTACCTCGCGCAATGTACGTGACTGTCCTTTGGACAAGTCACGTACTTTTCGTGACTTTCCTTCGAGCAACCTATGTATAGAATGCATGTATGCAACTGTTTATATACCATACCTACGTACACATCGTTCATGCTTTGAGGGCGTTGGAAAACATGAAAATTGGGCCAAAAATTGAAATTTGCTTGGATCAAATGAAAGAGCATGGAGTGTAGTTTTACCTGGCACTTGCGGTTTCGAGAATTATCCACCAAGTCGTCCACACAGAGCAATCAAAGGTAGAGGAAAAACTTGTCTATTTTGGGTAAAAAATAAAATGGTGAGTTTTGATTTATATTTTGAACTATTTATAGAAATATTATTTTCAAAGTGGGCTTTTCCCTATAGTTCATATTTTTTATATAAAATCAAACTAATGCCATATCTTTTTCTTCAATGTGACAAGTCTATGGTCATTTAAAGTTGTTTTTTTGCTCATATAGGATGGTTTTTTGGTCATTTCACATGCATTTGCATTTATACCTAATCCATCTTAATCCTAGAATTAACACTTTGACCACGGACTATGGTATTTTTAACCATTAGTTCCTCGTTTATGCAATTATTCTTCCATGGATAGGAATTTCCTCACATGAGTATCCTCATTTAGAACCTACTTATTGTCTTTCAATACTCATGTTGCAGCTATCATAGGTTTAGGGGAGTCTTCTTAGCTATTTTTCACGCCAAATTGAGCCTCATTTGGTCTCTTTTTACAAGTTATCCCTTTATAAGACTCCCCACCCTTACGGAGTTTCTTTAGGCCCAGGTCTAACTCCTCAAAATAGACTTGACTGCCGAGTAAACTTGTCCATTCAAGCTTGTTAAGAATATGTGAATGGGCATCCACATTGGTTGTAGGTTATATCTTTCTCAGACCATGTGGAATAATACGAAAAAGGATCACTCTCTTTTCTACAGAATTGAGAAGAGTATTCTCAGGTATAGGTTTATCAATTTTTCGGACCTAAGGGACTAAATTTACAGAAAAGGAACACCCGATATGAGCTCGGTTTTCTCTTTTTCATGCTTTGGACCTAAACATGAAAAGGATTTCGAGTGTACTTCATGTATTTTTCATGCTCATTAAAAACCAAGAACAAAGCATTGATTTTATTGTTGTAAGCCCCATTTCTCATACTCAAATGGATATTAGCAAGTGATCTTGCTTTCCTTCACATTTGTAAAACTCAAGCTATATGCTGCTCTCGAAGGAGCATTGGGTAGGTGCTAATTTAACCTTTTTCGGACCTCCCTGACTAAGTATGAAAAATGTTCACCTTTTCTTCTATGGGAGTTAAGAGAGTTATTCTCTGGTATGTTTTATACTTTTTTGGCCCAGGAGACTAAATTGGATGAAAAAGGACCCCCCTGGAGTCTTCTTCAGAGTTTTCAAACTCTCTAAACATGAAAAAACCAAGTGAGCATGTACTAGTTCGGGCTCATAAAATCCACGAATCAGTGACACTATCAAGCATTATTCCCTCTTCTCTTCAAGATTTCCAAAAAATGAAGAGAGACTTGAGTTGACTTTCCTGGACTCATTAAAATTTAACAAGAAAGATAAGGAAGAAGTTTTCTTTTGGTGGCAGTATGTCTTCCTTGAACATAGCACTCTTTGTCTTTTTCGATACTCAAGTCTCACTATTCACTTTAAGTTCAACTATTACTTCGAGTTTCTTACTCACTCTTGTTAGTTATACCTGGGGAATTTGATCATGTCTCCTACATGACAGGTAAGTCTAGTTGTACTATCTGCAAAGTTAAAAGCTGCCTTGGGTCATCTTTGTGTCGTGCTCACTGTTCAAGAATTTAACCATGTGTCTAATCTATATCCTGATTCCATCATTGTCCTATTTGTTATTACTTGTGTTTCCCTTCCTTTACCCTATTCCTAGTCACTCTTATGATCTGTTGGAGGATCTATTGCCTTCCTCATCACAGTATGCTTCTGCATCAACACTTCCTGATGATGAAGACCTAGAGTTTTTTTACGATCGTACCTTAGGATTCACTTTCATTATTGGTGAATTCCTTTTCTTCAGTTGTCAATTATCACCTATTGGTTGACAATATGTTGAATCCTATCCATGTTCGACTTCAATAACATTTATTCACATGGCTTGGATTGTACTGGTTCTTTGGGATTTTTGACGAAGACCTTAGGTTCATATCTATGGACTAAGTTGTGCAAGATTATGTTGTGATCACTTACATAGCTTCCAGATCTTTGAAGACTCATCATTATTGTATATTTTGGCTTCGATCCACCTTTGTAATATACGTGGTCTTGAACCCGTATCATATGATGTACTCAAATATTGTAAAGGAGCTAGTGTTCCAGTATATTGAACATGGCATCCTCAGATATGACTTTGTATATGAAATTACTATGTATTTGTTTCAGGTACTTCCTCTACTCCATTAGACTTCTGATTTCTTCAAGATAATAATTATAATGTATTTTGGCCAACGTTTGCCTCTGACCTCACACATTAGGGGGCACCTATTATCAACCCAAATGGCACTTCTTCATCTGAGTGCCGAAATTTCTTATTTTGGTACACAAAAGGACATTTTAGGATTGAAGTTTTCCAAAACACTATAGATGGGCATGACTTGGGATGCATTTACCCTTGAACCAGCTTGCCATATTATTTTTCCAAGTGTTGAGTTGCGTACGCGACTATCTCCATTGCAACTCACATACATACATGATTATTTCCATTTGCAACTTGTGTACTGTATGTAACTATCTACATTGCAACCCACACACATTCAGCGTACATGGGTTTCCTTTAAGCAACTCATGTGTCATATGTGGGTTGCCCATATCAATAGTCACATACATTTTGATTTGAACTTAAAAAATATAAAACACGATTAATGGAGATTAGTTGGGACCTAATCATTAACAATCCTAACTGTTTCAACCTCAACCTTCGAAACCACTCTATTTCCCAATGTATAAATATAGGCCTTGGGGAGGGCATTAATGAATCAAAATTAGAGAGAAAAGTTATGCTGGTGATATATCTTCAGAAGTCTTGGAGCAGCAGAACTCAGAGTCCTTTGGTTGCAGAGGAGTACTTGTCTCAGAAGCTGGGTTGTACTCTTATCTCATTCAGTGATTGTTAATAAACAGAATTCTTCTTCCAACATTGTGTTGAGTCTCTTTCATGTATCGTGGTTAATGAATATGTTTGATTATATATTGGACATATTCTTTATCTAACCTCTTATATATACATGCATGAGATATTACTTGGAGAATTTTCTCTTTACAGGTGAAGGAGGTGCATCCCTGGAAGCTTTCGATAGAAGAGGAACGAAAGAAGATCAAGCTTGGATAAACCGTCGGTAATTGGGTAAGTCAAGACTTTCTTCCTAATTCCTTTCTGTTCTCTATTAAAGCTGATTGTCTACAAGGTTAGTACTAAGTTGGTAACCCCAAATCCTAGGTTACAAGGGTGCTTAAACCTGAACAACAATTGTGCAAAGTGTGAATAAATGAGCTGATGTCGAGCCACTTGCAAGATCTAACAATCAAGGGACATTGACTTATTCTGATGATTGTCAACAAGATAAATTTCCATTAAGGAATGCAAACCTCCAGGTACTAAAAATGAACTCTAGTCTCTATCCTAGATAATGTGTCGAGGTCGATGGGGAAAGACTTGTTGAAAGGTGGACCTTAAGGAATCTCACATCAGTCAACACAAGTTTTACATAATGAGTGGTAGGACTATAGATGAAAGATCTCTCAGTCAAATAGTTTTTATGGTAGGGATAACAAATAAATGTAGTCATGGAAAGAAAGTTGAATGGTTTTATTCATAATGAAAAAGATAAACTGAAAATGAGGAAAAATGTGTTCGACTCAGAAAGGTAGACATGTAGAAAATCAATGTATAAGGCATTGAAAAAGTAGACTCTGACATGGATGATGGATAAGCTTAGAAGGAAAAAGGGTAAGTAATCATGACATGGCATAATTGGTCTCTGAAAGGCTTCTTTGTGGTAGCAAAATGTCATGACATACATAGTGGAAACTCAACTTCTTCAAGCTTCAAATGGAACATTTTTTAAAAAAATTTCTGCAATTCTTGAAATGCCATTTATTTGTCTTTGAATATGCAAAAGAGGTTAGCAATTTCCTGCAACAAACTTGTGAGATCATTGAAAATATAGGAAAATATGTGCGTAACAAACCAAGTCGAAGAGAATAAATAAAATGCTTTTATACCTGAAAGTAGCAACCATTCTTATCAAAACCTGTTTCTGAGCGACTTGCTAAAAGAAGTTAGCGCAACAATCATAAAATTTGAAAAGATTTCAAATTCATTTATAATTTTAATTTTATGATTTTATTTATTACCTAATACTTTTTATTTATTTATATGTTTTTAGTTTTTAATTTTATTTTATTTTTAATTTTTTTAATGTTATCATAATCTTTTTACTATTATTTATGAAGTTGTTTTTGTTTATATATTTTTTAAATTTGATTTATTTACAAAAACAAATTCTATGTGCTTATTTTAATCTTATAAGTTTATGTATATAGATATGAATATTAATCATTATGTAATGATTGCGCAATAGGTAGAAAGGGTCTACCCTTTAAGTGGTTGACCCCTCTAAAAGAAGACTATCTTAATGATCTGGATTAGAGAGGAGTGTACAAAATAATCGATTTCTATGATAGGTTTAGCAGTTTCAATGACGTGCGGATACCTCCCCCAACTAAAGATGTACCAGGTCCCACTGTGTAAGAATACAGATTAAAAAGAAGGCGTAGCTACGACAGCAGCTGCCTTCGATTTTAAAAACTTATATTAATTTTAGTAATAACATTATTTTATGTTTTTCTTAGAGTAACTTTTATGTTTATACACATTTTGTTTATTTACCTAATTCTGATTTGTATTTATATAATAGATTTTTTAATTTTTATGTTTTTATAATAAAAACAAATGTTTTTAGTTACAAAACCCTTTTATGATTGTTTTTTTTTTTTAATTTCAATTTTTTTACAAAGAGAACAAATATGTGTATGCTTTTTATTGTATGTTTTTCTTTTTTAATTCTAATTAGTGTAATGAAAATAAAATAAATAAAATATTTTTTATTTTTATAATTTTTATGTTTGACCTAAATTTATTTTTAATTATTTTTATGTGGTTTAATATTATTGTTAATTATTTATTGTTTTATATATATATTTTTAAACTCTTTCTTAAAATGATGAAAATAAACAAGGATTTTCCTTAAAACCTTCTTTCATGCATGTGGATGAGGGCTTGCAAATTTGCTCACCTACTTACTGCAATATAAAGAAGCAGTTTACTAAGGAGGGTCGACTGGCTATTGCTCAATATAATCTAGCCCAATAGACTTTCCTCAAACCATCCTTTCTAGCATTTACCTCTATGACCACTCAAGTTCCTCTGTACCTTTGCTAGAATATTTTGTACTTAAATTCAGACCTTAGGAGTTAGCATCGTCATTTAATCCTTCTCTAGATTTGACATAGGTTTTTGGGTTAATTAAAATTTGTTGTTGTTCTTTGGTTGGCGAATTTGGTTGCAACCATGACCTGGTGAAAACCTTTGAATGGTAATTTCATGCATCAACTGATAAACATAATTTGTGCTTGGAAACCCTAAAATCATAGCCCACTTTCGTTACTAGATTGTATATGCATTGTTTGATGACTTTATTAAATGGAGTTGATCTTGTTATTACCTAAGCTTAAGGGAGACAAAAACACATTCATCGGGACCAGTTGTCATGGTGAGAGAGATCGTTTTTGTTAATATTTTATGAAACCCAATAAAAAGGCTCTCATCAAAACCATTAAAAAAAATCTTAAAAGCAAATTAATCAGATTGGGAATTACTAGAGGTTTAAAGTAAAAATCCAACTCAACTAGGTGAAAAAGAATCGCAAACCACAAATCCAGGACAAATGCCAGCTAAAACTGCTGACTCAAAAAATATTAGTCATAGTCTAATCGGAGAATAACAAATATTTTGAACATTAATCCAGAAAAAACCTTAATCTTAAAATATTACATGTAATTTCAAAGTTCAAATCCTCGAATTGAGCCTGAATGACAGCTTAAATCTTCAAACAACGTAAATTTGGTCAATGGAAAAAAAATGGAGGCTTGAAGGATTGGTGTCTCGACATTTGTCTGCTGAATCAGAGTTATTGTAAAGACTCGGCTTTATAAGGATGCTTACCTGGACCTCTCTAAACCTGAAGATTTACAAAATAGAATGAATTCAGAGAATTAATGCTTGCAACATTCAAGGACCCACGAGATCCATTGTGGCTTGTTATCTTTGCAAAAGGTGTAGACTTCACAGAGAAAAAATGCATACAAATTCAACGATATGCAAAAGAACATGGCTTACCTTTCCTAAACGACGTGCTTTCACCCAGAACAAAAGGTTTCACTTCATGATCAAACCTTGCATAAGACCTTAAATTTCAATCAAGCAAAGGATCTAGAGACAAAACCAAAATGATCTCTAATCATCTTGATTTCCGTGTTTATTTGGCAGTGATATGAATCTTCTAATGGGCGAGGGCATACCATCAACAACATTTGGAAATAGGTGCAGACACAATTGTAGTGCCATGTCATGGTATACATAATGATTTGATGCAAGCATTTGCAAGTATGGATCGCTCACCAGAAGTTGAATCCAATTTATATTATTCACTGGAATATAACTCACCAGTATACTACAATGACATAAATGGGTATGTTGTGTGTACTAGATACTTGTTTTCAAAGAATTTGTCGCGGTTTTCACAATTCAGATGCACTTCTTCGTGCCTTCAGGTCAGTATTTTCAAGGGAGATCCTTTTCTGGAAATGTTGGTTAATCTGAAGTGCTTTGTAGAAAATATCAAATCAAAATCAAAAGCGGATAGACATATACCAACTTCAAACAGAGAGGAAGGAGAAACTTGATGTTGATTCTACACGAGTAGATGAACTGCATGAAATTTGGGGGCAATGTTATGTTGGTTGTAGTCACCAAATCTTTCAGTTTGGGTTTGAATTGGATCGGCACCATGGATGTAGGTGTAGACACAAGCAAAGGCACCGAGGGAAACACATTGTATTTTTCATTGATATGAATCAGATTGCAATGAAAACCACCCTAAAGAACCGATCAGATAAGGATCATGTCCTACACAAAAAATGGAACACCAAGGATCTTTGGAGTGGATCATGGCTAGAAAATACAAGGTTCGTTGGTGAAGGATGCCAGTTGGTCACTTGATCAGATTTCAACAAATTGTGGGAGAGTGTTGGAAATCCACGCCTTCAATTCAATAGTTTAACATGAGTTCATGTCAATTATTGTTTAACTGAACCATGTAGAGAATGCCACGAGTTACCATCAGCCAATCAAGAGTGTATAAGTGTCGATTTAGAGATAGCCATGCGATTCTTCATCAAAAGATGGTGGGTAATTCATTGTACACTGTTGTTAGTGGAACGATATATTTGAGGGACAACGCACAACCTAACAAAACTTCCAATAAGGAATATGATTTACACTGCTTAGCTACAAGGGATCGAAGAAGATGAGACCTTTCATCAGAGATTACCAGACCCAAAAATGAAGGCTTTGCACAAGAAAGGGCCAAGTTTATTCAATGATATTACCAGACCGAAAGATGAAGGCTAAAAATTGTTGAGATCACATTTGAGTCCATTAAACAATTATTTATCTATTTTATAAGTGTTTTTTTTTTATGTTTGCAGGCTCCATGAAAGGTTTTTTGCAGGTTCAGTTTCCAGGCTGAAAAGGTGAAGCGCTTGCAGGTTGCACATGAGAATCTAGTTACAGGCTGCAC
>LPNX010640074.1:202001-278325 GCA_001517045.1 Pseudotsuga menziesii | reverse complement strand
AATTAAAAACAAAGAAATATTATATTTAATCTTTCGATTAATTTTTGTTTTTAAAATTATTTTAAAGTATTCATAGATGCAAACTAGGTTTTTTTTTTTTTTAATCCTAAACATGACGAAAACATTTATTAAATGAAAAATGAAAATGGAAAGAGATAAAAATTTCATAAATTTTAGATTTAAAATATGAAAACTATTTTTTAATTTCTGTCAAAATAAAAAACACTAGTAATTAATACTATTAGAAATAAAATTTTAACAAATAGAAACATTAGAACAAATTAAAGCAGTCTAATTTTAAATTGGAAACAAAACTAAAACCTACCTACTTTACTTTAATTAGAATTTACTATCATTTACGTGTAGTGAAATTTTGAGTGGAACCATACATGTAAAAGCAATAAAAAAATATTTGCATACGATTTTACAAAATGAAATTTAAAATATATAAAAATATGCAAAACTAAGTACTGAAAAGGTAAGTTAATGAAATAAAAGCAAAAACAAGACTGATTTAAACTAGTACTTACTTGGAAGCATTGTTCAATGCAGCTCGTGTTTGCATGATGATCACCTGATATCTCTTCTTCATCCTCCTCAATTTCCTTCTTGCATGCTTGTTCCTTATCAGATGTATAGAACTCTTCAGATGTCGGTTCTTCCTTCACTTCTAGATGAGTGGTTGCATTTTTAATTGCAGTCAAGATCTCTTCTTCTTGAGAAGAGGAGATCCCAGATTTTGCAAGGATATCAGTGAGTAATTCTAAATCCAAACTTACACCCATCAAATCAAATGCTTAAAAAAATGAAAAACAAGTACATGACAAATGCAGAAAAAAATAGTATGAAATGGGTTAGTACAAAACAAGTGCAAAAACAGGAATAAAAGGTGCACAAAAATATGTACAAAACAAAAATGAACATATACAAAATTAAAAATAAGTTGGTATGAAATAAAGGTGGGCCAAAAAATGAAAGCAATCCAAACTGAAAAATGAAAAGGGAAATTTGCATAAAAACAAACTCGCATTTGCAGAAAATGGAAAAACACACTTACAGAAAAAGTAAATACTTTGCAGAAAAATAAACACGCTTGCGAAAACAACAAGGTTTTGGGGTGACCCACTAAAGTGGACACGTTTGGCTATTACAGCATGGGAATTCCTAAAATTCTGTAGTGAAGTCGTCCTTGCGTCTTACCATTCCCCCTCCCCCTTTCTATTAAAAAAACGAACTATCTACCTATATAAACTTCAATCCCTTTTAGCACCTCCATGGTAACAGCGCCAAAATGTTGGGAAAAAACATTAAACAAATTATAACAGATATCCAACGATTTAATTGTCAACCCAGAGAGAGCGTAAACTTGTGAGGTACAGATAAAATATATGCAGGGGCAGAGTATTACTAATTTACTCTACAACTAAAATTGAATCTAAGTTATGAAAATAGGAAATGACATAAAAATAAATCTAATTGCAGAAAACAAATAAATCTAATTGTAGAAAACATGAAATTTCATAAATTAACTTGGTAAAGAAGGAATGAAATTGCATGAAATAAAATGGTATAAAGCAATTAATAATATCTTGTGAGCTCACGATAAATCTATGTTATCAATTGATAAGAAATAAACTCAAATTAACATGGGAAAATAAAAGGATTTGCATTACAACATCATCTCCATTGCATAACAATGAAAATCCACTCTATGACTAATTCTCAATAGATCTAAACTATTATGTACTTCCAAACTACTAAAGAGGCCTCTAACCAAAATGAGGAGAGATCTCTCCTATTTATACATGAATTCAAGATAACTAATCATAATTACAGATCCACTATTCTCTCAACTTATCCCTCAAAATCCTCAACAAATCTACAACTCATCCCTTCAAATCCTCAACAAATCTACAACTCATCCCTTCAAATCCTCCAACAAATACTAGATGAGATATTCTCTCCATATTTCCATGATCTTCTTCTTGAAATTAGCCCACACCTAGATGAAATTCGAATTTGAGGCTAGGTGGTCACTTTTGAGCTTGTTAAAGTCTTCAAATTCACTTGTAAGCATCACCAAAATCATCCAACTTTAAAGTATAATGAAAATATGTTATTTTCTCAATAATTAACCACAAATTCACTCAAAATACTCAAAAATAAATGAGTTGGAAAATAACAAGGTAACCCATAGTTATTCATGAAAAATGGTGGATATTAATGGTTTTATGGAAGGATAAGATAGGAATAACGTGATAAATGGTATGTGAAAGGTGAGTAAAATGTGGTATTTTTGCTGCTCAACAGGATGTTAGCACTTGGACGGAGAAGTGCCATTTTGGATGATAAGAGATGACCCCTAGTGTGTGAGGTAAGAGGGAAGCAATGGCCAAAATACATTACAATATTTATCTTGGAGAACTTAGATGCCCAAGGAAGTAGAGGAAGTACCTGAAACAAATACATATCAATGTCATATACAAAATCATATCCGAGGATGCCATGTTCAATATATTGTAACACTAGCTCCTTTACAATATTTGATTACATCATATGTTACAGGTACAAGACCATGTATTTTTCAAAGGTGGATCGAATCCACAATATACAATGCCGAGTCTTCAAAATGTGGAATCTGTGTAACTAATCATAACATAGTCTTGCACAACTTAGGTTGTAAATGTGAACCTAAGGTCTTCATCGAAATCCAAGGGAACCAGTACAATCCTTACCATGTGAATATATGTGTTGAAGTCGAACATGGAAAGAACTCAACAAATTGTTAATCAATAGGTGAAACTGACAAACTGAAGCAAAGGAATTCACCAATAATGATAGATAAACATAAGGTACCATCATCAAAACTCTAGGTCTTCATCTTCAGGAAGTGCTGATGAGAAACCATACTATGATGAGGAAGGCAATAGATCCTCCAACTAATCACAAGAGTGACTAGGAGCTGGATACGAGAAGGTAGACAGAAATGATACTCGGATAGGATAATGATGCAATCAGGAAAATAATCAGATGTAGGGATAAATCCTTGAACAATGAGCACTACATAAAGATGACCCAAGGTAGCTTTAAACTTTGTAGATAGGAAAACTAAACTTATCTGTCATGTAGGAGACATGATTAGATTCCCCATGTATAAAGGACAAGTGGAGGAGTAAGAAACTCGAAGTAATAGTTGAGCTGAAAGTGTACACTGAGACATGAGTATCGAAAAGTTTAGAGAGTGTTATGTTCAAGGAGGACATACTGCCATCATCTTTAACCCAAAAAAGAATACTTCTTCCTTATCTTTCCTGTTAAATTTTAACGAGTCCAGGAAAGTCAACTCAGGTCTCTCTTCATTTTTGACAAGCTTGAAGAGGGGATAAAATAATGCTTGATAAAGTCACTGATTCGTGGATTTTACGAGCCCGAACTAGTATATGCTCATTGGTGTTTTCATGTTTAGAGAGTCTGAAAACTCTGAAGAAGACTCCAAGGGGGGTGCTTTTTCATCCAATTTAGTCTCCTGAGGCCGGAAAAGTATAAACTATACCACAGAAGAACTCTGTTAGCTTCTGAAGAAGTAAGGCACACCTTTTTCATACTTAGTTAGGAAGGTCCGAAAAATGGTTAAATTACCACCTACCCAACGCCCCTTCAACAACAACATATAGCTTGAGTTTTACAAGTGTGAAGGAAAGAAAGATCACTCAGAAAGATTCATTTGGTTACGAGAAATGGGGCTTAGAACAATAAAATCGATGCTTTGTTCTTTAGGGTTTAACGAGCATGACAAAGGCATAAAGTACGTTTGGAATATTTTTCATGTTTAGTTCACGAGCATGAAAAAGAGAAAACTAAGCTCATACCAGGCACTCCTTTTCTATAAATTTAGTGCCTTGGGTCCAGAAAAGCGATAAACCTATACCTGAGAATAATATTCTCAATTCCAAAGAAAAGAGAGTGTTCCTTTTTCGTATTATTCCACATGGCCTGAAAAAGTGATAAATTACCACCAATGTGCATGACCATTCACATATTATTAATGAGCCTGAATGGATAAGTTTACTCGACATTCAAGTTTATTTTGAAGAGTTAGACTTGGACCTAAAGAAATCCCATAAGGGTGGGGAGCCTTATAAAGGGGATATCTTGTAAAAAGAGACCAAAATGAGGCTCAATTTGGCGTGAAAAATATCTAAGAAGGCTCCCCTGAACCTATGACAACTGTGGCATGAGTACCAAAAGACAACAATGTGTCCTAAAATAGGGTACTCATGGAAGGAAGGCCCTATCGACGGAAGAACAATGGCATAGACAAGGTAATAATGGTTAAACACCATAGTGCGTGGTCAAAGTAATGATCCTAGGGTTAAAACATATTAGGTATAGATGCAAAAATGCATATGAATGACCAAAGTCCTACCCTATATGAGTGAATAATGAATTTAAATGACCTTGAACCTGTTGCATTAGGAAAAATTGACATGGCATTAGTTCAATTTATAATACAATTTTTGAAACTATAGGCTAAAAACCCACAATTTGAAATTTTTCTATATATAGTCCAAAAATAGAAATCGAAACATACCATTTGAAATTTTTAGCCCAATTTGAAAATATTTTACCTCTACCTTGGATTGTTCATTGTGGACAAACTGGTGGACAATTTTTTATTCTGTAATTTCTAGGTAAGCTAGCTCTCCTTGCTCTTCAATATGAACTCTTCAATTTTATGCAAAATTTGGATGTTTTAAGCCTGTCTTAAGGGGGTCGCACAGTACACGTGGGTAGGAGACATACATAGTCATGTACACGCATTTTACATGCAACCTTCCTAAAGGAAACCCATGTGTCATACGCGACATGTCTAAAAGACAGTCGCGTGTACTGTGCGACATAGGAAAAATGAAATAGGGCCAAAATTTAAAGAATTTCATGGATTCTAATGTAAAATATTGATCTAACGGGTAGGTTTAAACATGGTTTTGGAGTGGAGGGAGTAGGAACATGAAGATGTGGACTGAGATGCACTCTGTAGTGCCCCCACCATGCAAGCATTGCAGAAAAGTGCGTTATTAAAATTATTTTGTACTTCACCTATGAAGGCCAATGTCTGTTTGTTCCAGTTTTTTATTGGCTACTGGGATCATGACCTTGGGGCCTTTGACCTTCAAGGTGAGACCTTGGAAGTGGCACTAGAAGACATTTAATTCATCACGGGGTTATCTCGATAGGGAATACCTGTCAACCTCAAAGGTACTGGTAGGGGCGGTGACCCCATGAGTGTTCAGGATTGCAAAAACAATTACTACATGCCCAAGACTCAGAAAAAGGGATCGTGTGTCCCTATTGTACATATTAGTAACTTCCTGCTGCAGGTGTTGGTAAGTACTATAGTGAGGGTGGAAGGATATTCATCGCTTCATCTTTCTACTCAGAAGCAAATGAGGATTGTTGTAGAGTGTCTACAGGGAACTATGTTTGACTGGTGCTCGGGAATAATCCTGATCATTAAAAAATAACTCTCTGACTGCATGAAAGGATGACGAAAGAATTTTGTACATTCTATCATATTAGTGGCCTTATTTTTTGAGAGAGTACCCGCAATCAACTCCGCGGTACCACTTACAGCATTCTCTCCTTGTTAGCCTAGACTGAATAGGTGGGGAGAGATTTTTCCTTTGCTAGGGCGACGGTGGGTTAGTTCAGAGCGTATATGATGATGATTCCTACTTGTAGTGGGGGAAACAGTTTCCAGCACTAGAGTACTTTACATACGCTAGTTTAGAATTTTGAGGTGACAATGATCTTGTCCTCCCTCCTATAGGAGTATGGGGAGCGCTAGGTATTTTACTTTTTAAGTTTTTTAAAATTTTTTATGAATTTTTATCATAAAGATATATACATATGTATAAGATTTTTTAATCCATTTTGCTGTTTTAAAATGTAGATATTGGGCATGTCCACCCTGATGGGAATCCCACGATCTATGTACAACTAGTTGAAGGAGAAGACCAGGGTTTGATCAGGGTACTTAAGGGGAAGATGGCCAGGCTTACCTACAGAGTCCCAACCATCCGTATTGAGTAGATCCCTGTCATTGTGCAGTAACTTGTTTTCGGTATTCTTCCTACCTAGATACGCCTTATGCGAAGGGTATCTAGGGCTATACTTGTCTACATAGAGGCCACTAAGGCTACTACAGCTGAAGAATTCGAGGAGGCTTGTGATCAGGGTGACCAGGGTGATTAGGATGACTAGGGTGGTCATGATTAGATCTAGGGGCTTTTTATGGATTTTGATCCAATTTTTGTATATTTATACAGTTATGACTGGATTTGAGGATCAAGAACTTGACCTATCTTATGGACATATCTTCACACACACACACACACACATATATATCGCTATTTTATTTACCTGTGTTCAGAATGTATTTGTTATATATTTTTATACGATGTGTGTTAAATGTCCATCTCAGATATATAATTCACATATGCATTAATTAATTAACTTTAATACGAACAACATGCAAAACATCTGTAACAACCAACAAATATTATAAGAACAAAAACCAGCTAACTATTGTACATAAAACTATATACAATAAAATACATGAAAAGGTACTAAGCATAGGCATAGAATTTTTTCTGTCTTCGTCGAATAGGTTTAGAATCAAGATAGGTTCGGATTCCAAGTTCAATGATATGTGGATCTATTCCTAGTAAGGATGACTAGGCACATGCATCATGAAATTAATTTAACATGGAAGTATGTATGGCAACTTCTTCTCAAAGAGTTTCCATCAATATGCATATTTTTAATGACATCAGGGTTTGGAAAGATATTGGTAGAGCCAACATCTTTCACCAGTCTAATATCAAACTCCTAGCGTTCGATTATACTCAGTTTTGAAAGGGATTAGGATCTATGGTGAAGCTATTCACAGATCTTATATTTCCTACTCATGGCTTCCAAAATGGCTTCGTCTAATGGAAAAACCATGTCTAAGCAGTCAACAGAATATACAGAGTTCTTTTCCCAAGTAGGAAAATAAGCTTCATCTGACTCTTTAGAGACTGAAAAAGGAGTTACGTCCACTGTCGATAAGGGAATTTCATGTTAATTATGGGAAGAAAAAACCCAAGGATCTATTCTATCAACAACCGAATTGACTGACTTCCCACTACAGGTAGAACCTAGATAGTTTAAAGGGGATGGGATATAAAAAGTGCCCATTAACAATGAGTACATACCAATCCCCAAGCTCTCATTAGCTGGTCTAACCTAATCAACCAATTGTACAGTGGACTCATTAGTTTCCATACAGCCCTTCCGAGTGAAATTGATTTGGTCAATAGTGGCCAACTTCCCTTCGTGTGGAAACACTACCACTCGAAGAACAGTCGAGGTAATCACACACGTAGTGTAAGTCCAACTTCTACCCGGAAGCAAGTTATAATCCAATGGGGCATCGATCACCTCTACTTCAATAAACACTACCTTCCCTGCCAAATTAATCTCAAAAGCTTGTAAGATACCATGCAGATCAAATGACCTTCCGTCGAAAGTAGTAAGTAAGGTGTTTGATGGAACCAACTCTGGATATCTAAGAGCCTTCCAGCAATACAAAGACATGACACATGTGGAAGAACCTTCATCAACAAATGTCCTTCCAATGGTCTTTCCACCATGGATGACATCTATTGACAAAGACACATGATATGACAAGTGAATATTAACATCAGAACAATTAAAATTTGCCATAAGGCTCAATAAATCCATACTACCTAAGGTTGCTAAGAGTGCATCTCGCTGGGCGGGTTAACTTTGTAGCACCTCCAAAGTCGACATTGCACAAGGGGTTTGGGATAAATATTCAACTACAGAGTAATTGGCTGCAGCCCTCGCAATATGATGTCGACATTGCACAAGGGGTTTGGGATAAATATTCAACTACAGAGTAATTGGCTACAGCCCTCGCAATATGATTATGTAATGATTTCTTAAAGATACCTTTCGGTATCTTAGGCATAGGTTCGATAGTTTTCTCGATTGTGAGAGGGCTAGAAGTTTCACCTATAGACTTACCCTTCTCCGGAGCCTCTGTCTCATAGTTCTTGTTTCTCGTCTGGAGTAATCTCTTGGATCGAACCATGTTGATATAATTTTGGTCAGGGGCATTAGAAGTGCCCCCAGCTACATTAGAAACTAAAGGTGCATTCTGTCCTTGGGAAAATGGATCCTTTAGGACAACCGGTTGTTGATTTTTGAGCATCTTCTCAGCTTGATCAAGAAGAGGGAATTGATGGGTTAGGTGATCTTCCTGGAACAACATGCAAGGAAACTTCACTTTTTTATTATATTTTTTTCCCCCATTAGTACTGTTTGTGGGATCAAGCTTGTTTTGGTTTCCCTCACCTTTCTTCCCCTTTATCGTTTTCCCACTAGGCTGCTGATTTCCCTTTTGAGAGGATTGAGCAAAAAAATTTGCATTTTGGGGTGAGGGGGAAGCCTTTGCTGCCTCCACTGTAGACTTCTTGACGTTCAACTCATGGAGTTTCTTGGCCAAAGACTTTATAGTGGGAGAATTCATTGAACCAACCACACCATCGGCATGGGGTCCAGGATTAGGTTTCTCAACACTATGTGTAGGGCACAGTGCCTCAGGTATGATTTCATATAGTATCACAGAATGAGAGTATATCAAGTGTAACTGTTGTTCCCTAAGGATATCCTCTTCCTCATTAGTTACTCCCGAGGTGGACACATCCTTAGATATATACAACAATAAGGACTTAAGGAACCATTCTAGAAAAACCTCGGGAAAAATCATGGCCTTGATGAGCCTCTTCTACCTTCGCCACTCCTGGATATGATCTAAAATGTGAGTGGCTTTGTCCAACTGAAACATGGACAATAATTCTATACCAGCATCATACCGGACAAGAAGTTAGAAGTGGTTAAGGAACACAATGGCTAAGACCCAAAAATTGTCAAATGCAATAGAGGTCAATTCAATATGCCACTTTGCTGCATCACTATTCAGAGTTCTTTGGAACAATATCAACTAAACATAGTCATTGTTCAGTGAGTTGGAAGAGCACCACAAGTGAAAGAGCGTTTGGTCCATTTAGAGCACCTTGATGAGCAGCGTCGAGATGTTATAGTGGATCTATAGATTAATAAGCATCATTTTAAGGATTAGTATGATAATTATTTCCATCCTCATAGATTTAATGAAGGTGACTTACTCCTCTTGTATGAACAAGCTAGCGAATTGTTAGGGGAAGGTATGTTTAACCCCATGTGGCTTGGGCCTTATGTGGTGAAACGTGTCCTAGAGAAAGGATCCTATGAGCTAAAATATTATGAAGGAAATACCTTGGCAGAGCCTATAAATGGGATCTATATTAAGAAATACTATTCCTAAGCTTCAGCCGAGGCTGATATCTTGTATATTATTGTACAGTTTGCATAGTTTTCGTTTTGGTTCCCCTATAGTGTTATCGATTTGTTGACATGCTTCCTATTCTGTGGAAGATGTCGATGGAATATTCATTATAATTAGGATTCATTGATGGTGCTAGTTTCCATACCCAAAACTTAGCTTCGGCTTCTTGGATTATCTATCCACCAGAGAGTCATGTGTTGTCTTCGGGAGGTGTGTGTCTCTGGCCATGATCAAACAATGTTGTTGAGTATAGTGTTGTGATTAAACTACTACGCAATCCCATTTTCAATGGTATTCAATATCTTGATGTTTTCCTTAACTCATAGTTAGTTGTGTCACGGTTGAACAGCTTGTACCGTATCAGGGACCCTACATTGTTACAAAGGTTCTCACGGCTAAGATTGGTGGAGCACCAATTTGGTTACATTACATACATTCATATACCTAGACTTTATAATCTTGTTGTTGATTCATATGAAAATTACGTTTTAGATTGGAATTTGTCACATCAATAATGAAGCACATTCATTTCATTCACATTTAAACACACATGTAAATATATCAAATTGATCACTATAAATTTTAATTTCCGAATACAGTTCAAAATGGTGTCATAGTACAAAATGTCATAATACAGAATTTGGGCTTTAAGCCACCAAAATATATACAACCGATTCAAAAATTCTATCTTGGCATCTATTCCTATGGACCGGGGTGATGATCATGATAACAAACAACTGCATTTGCCAACCGTTAGAATAACCTAACCCATGGTTGGGGTATCCCTACTACATGTATCTGCATAGCCTCGGGCAAGTCCTTAACTTGGACCATGAGTACCCTATGTGTTAGTCTGGAAAAGTTTCCATGTATGTTTTGGAGCATCCACTTATCATTTGAACCGATCAGCTAAACCCCTTGTCCCCTTTGGTGATGTTGGAGGACACAATTCAGCCATCACAGACACAGGGTTGTGCACATATACTCAATGTTAGTATGTGATACCACAAAAAACATGTTTTTGATTTCCATATATATAAAAAATAGAAAAAAATTCAAATAATTCAAAACACATTTGGGATATTACCTATATCTTCGTATGCGGACCCTAGTGGTAGTGGAATGTCTAGGTATCCATGGAAGTCGATCCCTACATAGGGATAGTCATCCACAAAGATGATGAGTTTTTGCTACCAGTGGTAAAATTTAGGTGGGAAAGGAGTGGGTGTCCTACCTCCCCCCAACCATCAGATCATGTTCACCGAGCAGGTTTGGGACAGATATCGTAGACTATGAAGAGGGACCTCAAGGGTTGAGACTCGATACCATCTCAAAGAAGAAAGTGCTCAGTATGTTAGCATACCCAAATTTATTTATCCTTCCTAGCTTTTATCCTATCAGTTGTTGTTTCATAATGCTCAGCAATTATGTGCTCCAGTCATATACCATATGTCTCATCCACTCCGCTAAGTAGAACATGAGAGTCCTGGAATCATGACGAAGTGATGTCAAACCTGTTATCATGACTAATACTACAACTATCACCTTGAGACTAAGACTCTGGATTTGATTCACCGTAACTTGAATTCCGATATTTTATGTTTCTGGAAAGCAATACACAACAATATAATCCTCGATAGTGAGCCCTCCACCCACTCCACGAGCTTGTATGTTTACCACCTCGTCTTAGAAGTATAGTCCTGTGATGAAGTATATGTCCTCTAATTATATTCTCAATTGCATACCATCTAGTTTAAATGCCTCTGTGTTTGGATCCCAGTAATCCACTAACATCTGAAGAAGTCTTAGTCAATCCCTTAAATTCCCAAGCTTGCAAAACTTATACAAACCACATCTCCTCAAGTATTTTTTAGAATTTATATCTCAATGGGATTCCTTATCAAGATATTCATTCTCACACTCTCTCCATTCCAAAACCATCCTACCAAAAAACATCAATGTTTTGTGAGATTTTACCATGAAATTGGGCATACCCGTCCCTATACGTGAATTTTCCCTATGACAGTAGCCTATGCACGTGGGAAGGATTTTATTTTCATGCATACATAGAGACCTTGTGAAAATATGATTCATATCAATATCTAGGAGCTAAGGTAATCCTCATAACGTAAGATTATTCTCAAATTATGTAGAAAACAATACAAGAGTGAAATTAACACATAAAAATAGTGTCAATAATAGAGTTTATTATGAATATCCAACATGTAAATATGTATGGAACATTTTATTAATACAATAGAATAAAACTTTTAGACTTTGGAATCAATTTGTATGCATACATGTGGCAGGCTTAGATTGGACCTCAAAACCCCCCTAAGTGGACCAATTAGCTCCCAAACCACCTCAAACGGTCACACATTCTAGTATGAACATGGATGGATAATTATAGGACATAAATGAGTGTATTATAGGAGTGGTGGAGTGCATAGGTGAGTGGGAGTGGCTCTAGGCAGCCATAAATGGTCCAAAAGAGCTAAAAGCACCCGAAATGCATGCATGAGTGCCTCTAGTCAACCCATTTCCATGTTTTAAGGGATGGGGAGCACACTAAGGACTAGTGATACATTAATGAGGGTGCATGTGTGACTATAATGATGAAATGAGGGCGCTTGGGTTCAATTACGAGTCCTAAACACCTAAGGAACCAATCTTGACCAACACAACCTAGTTTTGGACCATATAACATAGCATGAAACAAATGAAAATGTGTCATAGGTGTATGAACAGGGTACTAAGGTGGTATATTGATCTAAAACCCCCCCTTAATCCTGAATTAGTGTAATAACATCCCACTATTGAGTCCTTGGAAGCTAAGGCTCAAGTCACCTCTTACAAAAATTTATTTGTCCATAAAACCAAGGTAAGGAGGAAAAACTCATGGGAACAAAACCTCCACTCTAAAATGGTCATGGAGAAAAATATGAAAGTGAATAACAGTCAATGTGTCACCCACTCCAATAAGTAATCTCAGATAGGTGAATGTATTCTCTATGAAGCTCTTGGTGAAGATGTCAATAGTTTGCTCTACATATGGGCAATACTGCAACGATATCACTTGTGGCATGCACCAAGATCCTGATGTAGTGCATGTGTATCTAAATGTGATTTATGCTCTATATATGCACTGGATTAGTGGAAATATTGATTGCACTTTTATTATCACACCAAATGACTCTAGGTGAATCAAATGCAAAACCAAGTTCCCCAAGAATACATTGCAACCACACACGTTCTGTAGTTGCATTCAATGCTCCTCTGTACTCATCCCCAACTCATGAAAGGGATATAGTGTGTTGTTTATTTATTGGAAAAAATATGTGTCCATATGTCATATTGAATATATAACCAAAAGTGCACTTTCTTTCAATGGAATCTACAGACCTATCAAAATCAGTAAACCCAACTAGTTCTAGTGGAGAACCAACAACATAGTCTACATCGAAGTGTTTGGTTCCTTGCACATAATGCAAGATATTTTTTGCATCCTTCAAATGGATCTCATGAGTCTCCTACATATATATTTCAACAACACCTACAACATAATCCAAATCAGGTCGAGAGTATGTAATATACAAAAAACTCCAAACTAATTTCCCATATAACGAGTTGTCCACCAATGGAGATGAACCAAAATCACCCTGTTTTATCCCTGAGAGGAATGGGAACTTGGATGACTTAAATTCATCCATTTTCAAATTTAATAACAGGTATTGAGCATACTTTGGTTTTCTGACCTTGATCCTTGCATCATATTGCTTAATCTCTAAGCCAAGAAATTGTTTTAACAATCCAAGGTCAGTCACGGAGAATTCACTATGAAATGAAGTTTGTATTGATCCTATATAATTAGTGCATATCCCTATAATATATAGGACATAAAAATAAAGTACTGTAACCTGTAATAAATCACCAACATTCTTCAAATATACATTAGGATCATACTTCCATCTTTCAAAGCCAAGCGATAGCATAAAATTGTCCATCTTGGCATACCAAGCCCTGGGGGCTTGCTTGAAGCCATAGAGAGAATTATTCAACCTGTAAACAAGTGAAATATCATGAATGAAACCTTTAGGACTATTCATATATATCTCCTCATAAATTTCACCATGAATAAAACCACTCTTCACATCCATGTGTTGAACCTCCCAGTGCTTAGAAGCAACAATGGATAAAACTAGCATGATAGAATCCATATTTTCAACTGGTGCAAATGTCTCTATATATTACACTTCCTGGAATTAAGATAATATTTTGGAAACAAAACTGGCCTTTTAGTTGATATCATAACCATCAGAATATACTTTGTTCCTATAGATTCACTTACATTGCACCAGTTTCCTCTTGGAGGGTAGGGAAACCAATTTCCAATTCTCAATATCTTACAAACACTTGTACTCTTATTGCAAGGTTGTTTTTCATATTGGGTCAAGTGATTATTTCTGATATGTCTGAGGATATGATACAACCATCATAAATAATATCTCTGAAACATTCATTTCACAAGCAAAGAAGCGATTACAAAATTGAAATCTAGTCTTCCTAGAGTCTAGTGGATCTCCAGAAAGATCATCAGTTGTTTCAATGGTTTTGTCATCCCAATTTGGATGAATGGGTGAGTTGTGATCATAATGCATGTAATAATAATCATAATCAATATGATAATCAGAAAAATCAGATTAATAATCATCACACATCATCATGGAGTGGAGGATGTGAGCAATCGCCTTGAGCTAGTTCGATCTCCTACATGGGATCCTCTTAGAATGGTACACTCCTTTCTATGAATTTTTTCTAAGATGAGGGATCAAATATATTGTATCCCTTTTCATATTCAGCATATCCAACCATAATGTAATCCTTTCTTTTAGATTGCAACTCCTTTCTCTTCTTGAGAGGAATTCTAGCCTGAGCCTTTGTGCCAAAAACCTTGAAATGAGAAACACTAGGCTTGTAACCAATCCAATCCTCAAATGTATTTTTGAATACCAATTATTTGTGTCAGAATATGGTCCGAACATATGAAACACAATTTATAGGTTCATCCCATGGCTTACGATTCAAATCACTTTCTTCCATCATGCATGTTGCCATCTCCTTGAGATCTATGTTCTTGCGCTCTGCAACACCATTTGTTTGCGGTAAGTAGGGAACAAAATGCTTCATTTGGATGCCACATTATTCACAAAGCTTCTACAAATTGTTGTTGAAATTATCCTTTCCATTTTTATTCCTAAGAACATTGATCTGATTTCCACATGCATTCTCAACTAAATCTTTGAACAATTTGAAAGTCTTAAAAACTTAAGATTTTATCTTGAGAAAATACACCCAGCGGTACTGTGAGAAATCATCTATGAAAGTCAACACATACCTTAAATTCCCATACAAGGGTGTGGGAATGTTCCTTATGAGTTATGAATGTATCATATCAAGCACTTGGACATCCCTTATTTCCTTTCCTTTTCCATATTTGCGCTCAACATGTTTTCCCACTGCACACCCTTTACAAGTGCCATTGGAAAACTTGATGGTAGGAATTCCTTCAACCATGCTTTCCTTGCTAAGTACTTGGAGAAACATGTAGTTGATATGACCATATATATCACACCACAAGCTTCTTGTCTCATTTTCATATGACAGGATATCATTTCCTTCAAAGTATGGAAGGAAATGAGAGAATTTATACATTCTCGAATCATGGTCTACAAAACCCACTGCTACAACTTGGCTTGTAGATATTTCTGATATCTCCACATAATTTTGATTAAATGTTACTCTCTTGGTTGTACCTGTGTGTTTCATTTGATACATAGAGAGTAGGTTTGTTGCAAGATCAGTCATAAATAACACATTTTTCAAGTACCCATCTTCTAGATCAATCTTGTCAATCCCTTTGGATTGAATTTGTGAATCATCACCCATGATGATGGATGGAGCACTGTAAGGATGTGGGGACGAGAAGGAATCATGCATGAAGTCCATGTTCCTTGAGGCACCTGAATATATTATGAAGGAAGAAAAGATTGAATATCAAGAAACCAAAGCATGTCATCTCTCCTTGTTATCTGAGATTGAACCTCCCTCTTTCTTCCTTGATCCTTCTGGCTGGGGAATGTTTTTATTCTCAAATAGTTTCACCATCATGTCAATGTTTTTCTTCATGTATGCACTCTATGGATTCCACCCATTGCAACAATAATTTCATTTTGTCTTGTCTTTCTTCTTCTTCTCTTTGTCCTTGCTAGGATTCGAAACCCCATATAAATATTTGGGCTTCGCCTGCTTCTTCTTCTCTTGCTGCTTCGAATCTCTGGCTTTGTTCTTTCCTATGAATGGATCTGAAACTATTGCAGAAAGGGATTGGTCCTTGGTGGATTTGATGGTACTAATTTTGACTAGCTTGTTTTGTTCATGAGTCAGTGAATCCATGAATTCATCTAGTGAAGGAATTCACCAATTTACAGAATTGAGCTTTCTTGAGTGGAATGTTGACACAAACACTAAATAATCTGCCCCTAGCTTCAAAAATATGGACAATATCAGTTTATCCTCTTTCTTGTTAATGCTACATTTTTTCAGTTGAAGCACCAATGATTTGAACGTTTGTGTAGAAGTCCTGGATCATCTCTAAGTGAGTTGGGCTCAATGAGATACACTCATTTTTGAGTTGGTGGCATCTCATATCATCAATATTCCCAAACAATGACTTTAGATTGAAGCATAGTTTATTGGGTGTTGTCATACTGTCTACATGGAAGAGAATACCACTCGAAATGTTGAGACAGATCATCCTAAATGATTGATCTACTCTGTTGAAGTACTTCAATTTTACTACAGCAGAGTTGGGATCAGTTTCAGTCCCCATGGTGACCTTATAGAGGCCTTTTGACCTGATTTGGATCACCATTTTGGCCTTCCATTAGAAATAGTTGAATGGGGTAATAAATACACGAGTCTGCTCCATTCATGCATGTGCACTGAGTGACCGAAATAGTGGATGTACCTGTAATGAAAACACTCGAATGTTTCTAAAAGAAACCCTAGATAGTGAATCAAACACTCTAGTTTAAATTTGTGGCTCCATAAATCTATGATACCATGTGAAAATATGATTCACAACAATATCTAGGAGCTAAGAGAATCATGACAACTCAAGATTATTCACAAATTATGCAGAAAAATAGTAAAATAGTGAAATTAACACTTAGAAATGGTGTCAATAGCAGAGTTTATTGTGATTTTCCAACATGTAAATATGTTTGGAACATATTTATAATAAAATAGGAGAAAATTGTTATCCTTTGGAGGAAATTTGGATGTATACATGTGGAAGACTTAGATTGGACCTCAAAAATCCGCCAAGTGGAAAAATGAGCTCGCGAGCCACCTCAAATGGTCACGAATGCTACTATGAACATGGTTGGAACATGATAAGACATAAATGAAGGTAGGTTAGGGTTGGTGGAGTGCATGGGTGAGTGGGAGTGTCTCTAGGAAGCCATAAATGGTCCAAAAGATCCAAAACACCCCAAATACATGCATGGGAGCCTCTAGCCAACCATTTTCTCTATTTTAAGGGATGGGGAACACACCAAGGGTTGAGAATTCATTAATGAGGGTGCATGTGTGACTAGAATGATCAAATGAGGGCACCTAGGTGCAATTATGCATCCAAAATATCTAAAGAACCAATATTGACCAACAAAACCTAGTTTTGGACCATATAACATAGCATGAAACTAATGAAAATATGCCTTAGGTGTATGAACATGGTACTAAGGTGGTATATTTCTCTAACAAACCTATACATGACCCGATGGTCTATGACCTACATGGGATGGGATACCCACTTTTAGTTTCCTAAAGTTTAAAAATCTACCACTAAAACTGGAAATAAATGCATGGAATAGAGGAGGACTGAGATTGTGAATCACCTTATCTTGATAGCTCTCGATTTCATGGCTCGTGCCTCCCAGAATCATCACTTGAGTTTTGAAGTTCAAGTTGCTCCAAATGCACTAATTTGGGTAAAAAACAAATGGTATGGTAAAAATGTCATTTTTTACTATTTATGAAATTTGTTTTTAAATTTCTACCCACTTGGCCTATAGTTTGGATTTCTTATTAACATATTTTGAACTGTTTGGCCTAATATTGTTGTGTATGAACCCATTTTGGGTGCACGTTTTTCAATACTTTGACCCATTTGTGCCCATGACACATATAATGTCAAACTAACATATAGGATAAGACCACATTTTGCGTGCCTCGGGCATTATCCTATAACTATGTCACCTTAAGAATAGCTATGAACCCACTTTGTGATGTCACAAAACCTTAATACTACTACTAGAAGTGGAATTACATAAGTGGTATATCTTTCCTACTCATGGGTTCCCTAGTTAGATCATTTTTTTCCATTAGGTACCCTTGTTAAGCATCCTCCCATAGGTCTGGTGTTACAGCAGATTTTACCACACATGGTGGATCACACCTTTATGGCCTTCCTTGTCCCTCTGCAGAATATTTAGACCCTATGGACCATTTTTGTACCTTTGATGTTTCCAAGATCATCCCTAAAAACATGCATTATTTTCTTTGCGTGAATTTTAATCCCTTTCTCGCGCATATACGAGGATATGACCCTCCAACCGACGTACATCGGGATGTGTGCAAAAGGACAAATAATTTTGGAGTTTTCCTTTATGTGGATCTAAGTCACTTGTCTCTTGGCCTTGCATATGCCTTGAGATCACTCGGATTTGACCTTCCATTACCCCATTGAATCACTATATAAGGAACCCTTTGGATACATTGGAGGAGGAGGAATTGAAGAGCAAGAAAACTATAGTCCATTGTTGCCAGAGCTTATACTTGAGTCTGCATCCCTTTGTCCCTTTGAGCACTTTGTGTTATTCCCAAGCTTTCCTTTTCTTGTGATCTTTCTATCGAGAGATGGAGGATTGAAGTGGTGGAGGACTCAGCTTCTTTGATTCGCAGACTTGCCGACAGAGGTGGTCACTATTGTAATATCTGATTTATATTAATAGAAATATATTTTCCTGTTCAATAATGTGTATTTAAATGCTTATATGTTATTGATTTATATATGCTAGGGTATGTCTAACAGAATTATATNGCTAATACAAGCGAGAGTGGAAAAGCTCAACGGGGATCTACATCAACCATCTGGAATAAGGTATGTTTCGAGATCCTTTAGTGTTAGATGTTTGGTTTCTCTTACATATGGGAAAGGATTGATTTCTACGGTTACTCTGTCTGTTGTGGTACCCCAAGCCATAGGAAGTTTTCTCCATAACAAAATTGGTGACCATACTCGGGAGCTCCTAGTCATTTATTTTTTGGGTTTTATTGGTATTCAATGTTCTTGAATTGCTTTTGTTTCTCTGTTTTTGAGTCGGGTCTCGAGGCATGTTTTCCTAGTAGTGTATGATAGGAGTAAATTTTGTCTCAGCTTATCTGTTTACCTTCTTTTTTATCTCTTTTTCTTCCTGTACGCGAGTTTTGTCTTCATAGTTGCGTGTACACACGGTTTTTACTGAGATATCTACGTATATACGTGGGTTTTCTGTACACAGTCGCATATGCCTTGAGTTTTTCCTTTTTGGGGAAGATTAAGTGTTGTTGGGTGAGTTAGGATAATTGCTGAGTCTTCTTGGATGCTTCTAGAGTCTGCATACACCTTTGTTTCTGACCAGAGACACCTTTTAGTTTGAAATTTTTTGAAAATGTTCTTGTCATTGTATTTTCTATTTTGTGTTCTGAGATTAGTGCATTAGGTCTCTTTTACCTTAGTGCTTTGCTTGGGTGCTGTTTGAATAGTGCTTGCAGATTATGGGGGTTGTAGGGTCATACTTTTTCTTTATTATCTCATTTTAATTCAAAAAATACAAAAATATTTTCTTTTTGCATCATTATGCATTATTGCATTTTGCTTTTTTGCATGGTACTTGCACTAGGTTTGCTTGGAAAGTATTAGTCATATTTTCATATAGGAATGATTGCATCTCCATTTGAAGGAAAATTTTGCATTTCATGTAGTAGCATACCCCGTTTTTCATTCAACACAGTGCATTTGCATTGATTGTTAGGAGTTCATTTTACTTCTTTTTGCATCATAACACCATTAGTTGCATGATCATTTTCCCTTTTGAGTAATAAGCCAATTAAAATCAACGCATAAAAAAATGAATTACACTTTTTTCTTTTATAGGGTGCACCAACAAGATTAGGTTTTAGGGTCTTGGAATAGTTCATTGTGAGTAAATTCTCCAAAACCACTAAACGAAACATGTATGTGTCTGTCCAGGTGAGAGTGTGAAATTCCTTGGTATAATTAGTGTTTCTCAGGATCCTCCTCTTACAAGGGTGTTAAGCACGAGGCAGTGTGAGCGGTTAATGATTGGGATGACCCCTGGTCATAATTGAGTAGCACCGAAGATATTTCCAAGATTGTATTCGTATCTAGGGGCTCTTTCGGGAGTTTCGGGCTATGCTACCCTACCCATATGGTCAATCCCTCTTGTGACTGTTCGCATGAACATTGACTATATTAAGGTGACCTTAGTTTCTTTTCCTAAGTTATTGAGGGGGTACTTCGTAGAGGTATTCTGCAGGTGTCCTAGCCAGGTAGGGGTCGGACAACACAGTCGCTATATGCGTTGAAGTTAAGGGCTACTATAATTGGCTACGAACCTCTGCTTGTTGTGTATTGGAGTCTCTAGCCTCTCCTAGGAGAGACATACCTGCTTCATTCAGGAGCTCACATATCCTACCCTTGTTTGCTTGTGATCTGGCTTTACATTGTATAGGTGTATGCTCTATGCATGCTAGTGTTCCTAGGGTTTGTGTAATTAGATAGAGTCTTTTTTATTTTTTGAGTCATTATGGATTCGGGTGCGGCACTTTTCCATTCTCATGATTTAGCAGGACTTTCACCTTCCACATCTCCTCCTCCTTTGGGAGAGAGAAACAGATAGTCTAGGTAGACTACTTCTCATATTGATTCACACACGATGGGAGATTGTGAGGATGAGATTCCTGAGATGTATTCTCCACCTCAAGAGGTTGGGAATGTAGATTCTACTCCTGTATATGATCCTTCACCAAAAATACCTTCACATTCTGGTTATGATAACTCATTCACGGCTCGTCGGTATTTGTTTCCAGGCGACAAGACTCATCATGAACCCACAGGCACTAGTCATGTTCATTATGGCATGTCTGATATCCCTACACATGATCTGGCACATCATGCCAAGTCAGAAGTTGAACCTAACACTATGCGTGGGGGAAATCCTATTCCTTTCCATGCGGAGAGATTTGGGAGCACTAGTCACATTGCACCTTCCATCCTAGTGGTGGAAGCTACCTCATATGTCCGTACTAGACCTAGTGTTAGTAGTCATATATGGATACCAGAACCGAGACAAGTGACCATAGGGAACACTTTGTTTTCACTCCAGGAAACTCCTCTAGGTTGTAGCTCGAGGATGCCTAGTAAATTACAATGTTTTTAGGGTTTTCTAATATGAATCAAGTTAGGTGACCTATATAACCTTCCACTCTCAAGACAAGCATGAAACTCACTCAATTACAAGGCTTTTAGTTACAACTACTTAGAAGTTGACAATAAGGTGCAGGGACGGATAACTCATCAGGCTGGCAGATTTACACACAAAACATATGCATATAAATGGCTAAATCATGATAAGGATGGCACTTATAAATAAAATTACATTAATGCACCAATAGGATGACAACTATTAGTTATTAATCAACTTGAAAATAACCTAAATACACATCCAGGCATAAGTACAGTAAAGACAGAGATGAAGGATGAACAAATCATAACAAAATAGCTTATATTCCAGAATGAGTAAAATGAGAAGCTGACAATATTATAGGTTAATAAATCCCCGAAGTTGAACCCTTTTCATAAAATCACCCTTAGGCTTTATATCCTTTTTACAAAATATACAGATCCTAAAACTTGGATCTATTTTTTACAAAAATAAACAAAAGTAACAGTTTTTGCAATTTAGGGCTTGAAACCCCAATTAACTAATTGTCTACTTTAACTGAAGAATTAGTCTACTGAATGATCATTTATATAACTGAAGTAGTTGTTGGTGATTACTGCTACTAATCCTCTGCCAGTTAAACCGCAGATTTCTCTCTGACATCTAGGGTTGGTGGCCTTTGGTGGTATTATGTCATAGTAGATCTTAGACAGACCCTTTTTTGATGCTTCTCTCAGCATCTTTTATCTTTAGATTGCATCCCTGAGCCATCTGCAATTGCCCAAAACCGGTCTTGTATGCCAAAAAATTGATTTTAAGCCTCTATATGCTTTCGGTGGTTAGAGGCCCTTCTATCGGAACCGTTAGCTACCGAAAGTAGTGCTTTCGGTGGCTAACGAACTGCCACAGCATCCGCATAAGCCACCGAAAGTTCTCTTTTACAAAATTTATTAGTTTTTTCTCAAAAATGTCTTTTCATGCATGTTTTCTTAGCTTCCTTCTTCTGCAGGCTTTGTGTTAGGAGTGTTTACAGGGTCTTGGCTAGTTTCATGAGGCTAGAGACTAACTACTGCATCAGCTAGGGTTTCTAAGGTGGGGTGGCTGCTAGGGTTTGCATTGGCCTCCTTCAGCTGTAGCCTTTGGAGCCTAATCATCCTGTATAATCTAGTGTTGTCTTTCAGATACCTTGTATTTAGCCTTTTCAAGAAAATGTATCTTTCTCTCTACTCTAGGTATGAATTATGTAGTAGCTTGTTCCTATTGGTCAATATTTCATTGTTCCTCTTTAGCTCTCTTTCCAAGACCTCCATTTCATAAATCAGCCTCAGTAGCTGATTGATCTTTTGAGTTTTAGGTTAGCTAGAGGAAGCCTTCTCTATTGGTTCATATTGCTCTAGTGGTGTGGGGTATGGTAGTGCTTCAGATACTGGCACAATTTGTAGAGCTAGGGATACATCTTCTTCTTTCTCTTCCTTAGAATCTGAATAGGGAATATTTAGGAGATTCTCATGGTGAGCTTCTACCTCTTGACCCTTCTCACTCAAGTCTAGGTTCCTCTTTACCTTCTTGGTTTTGGAAGATGAGGGAAGCTGTTCTGTTGCTGCTGCTAGGGAAATGGCCCTCCTCCTTCTTCTCCCACTCCTTGGTGTGCTAGAATTCTTGGCAGGAGATTTCCATTTCTCTTCTGGCTGAAGGCGAGTCTCAAATCCATTCCAAAATAGAAAGTAAGACCAAGCCATATTTCTTCTCTTCAACAACTCCTGGACTAATAGATGGATAAAACCATAGTGGGACATCCTACCAGCAATCTTAGATGGCTAGGATTTCACTTGATGTGCCATATTTCCCAGAATTCTGTGTAAGTAAAAGGGCAAATTGAGAGGGGTTTTACCTATCAAGTGATTCATCAATTTGAAGTGGTAGATCATGGCTCTGTTGTATCTCCCTTCACAGGTTAGGTAGACCACAATGGCCTTCAATAGTTGTTGTTAGTTCTCTTCCAGCCATAATGATGGCACACTCTTCTTCCACACCATTCCCCTATGCTCAGGCTTGAGGTAAGACCTGAATTCCACATCTTGGTATGGTGGTCTTGAACAACTTCTCTCCTGTGCAAGGGAGTTTTGTCACCTCAGTGTTTAGGGTTTCATCTATGTGAAACTCCTCCTTTCCTATGACTTCTTTTGAACCATCGAATGAAAGGGCAAAGGATTCAGCCACCTGCTGGTGGAAACCTTGTATCTTTTCACAGAATTTGTAGCAACCCACCTCTTGGAAAAGTCTGCAGACCTCTGGATGTGTTTCTAAATAATTGATATCACCTAGCTCCTGCCTGAGAGCAGGCCCACTCTTCTTCATTTTGATGGGTGTATCTCCTGGGTACCTGAAAACAGTTCTCAGCTTTGTATAAAGTATGCTTAGTAGGCTGCTCTTCTGAGCTAGTTTTTTTGGTGGAGAAAATGCTAATTTCGAAGATGAAATCAGATAGAGTCTCTTTGCACTAATTTATGAGGGTTTTCCTATCTTTATGGAGGCTAAGATCATAGTAATGAGGGAAACAATTAATCTTCTAGATCTTGTTTCCCATGTGATCGTAGCCTACATCATCCAGAGTATTCGGTGGGATTTTTGATGATCTTCTGGATAGGTGGAAGGAGAATGAGGGTTTCTGGTCAGATCAGTCCTTTGCTAGTTACATAACGACCCTTTTTACTCAATTACCCACACATTCATGCAGGCCCATATCTTTTCGGTGGTTAATCATGCCCTTAAATGATCATTCATCATGCTGATGGGGTCAGATGTGACTATTTCATAATCATTTTCTTACTTTTCCCTTTCAGTGGTTTATAGCTTTCGGGAGTTTGTCAGCTAGCTGCCAAAAAGATGGCTTTTGGTTCCTAACGAAGTGTTGTCTTTCCTACTTAAGCCGTTGAAACCTTTACCCCGTCACCATGGCAAAATCCTACTTTCAGCGTATAATGGCCTTGCCAAAAAACTTGTGTAACTGCCAAAAACCTGTCCTTTTGGTGGTTAATGAAATGCGCTAGATTTCACCTAAACCACCGAAAGTACTTTTCACTTGATGCTTATCTTCTTGATTTCGGTGGTTTAGCATACGCATTGAATCTTTCTCTAATCTGCTGAAAGCAACCCCTTTCAGTGGCTAATGAGCTGTTCTGAGCCTCGCCTAAGCCACCGAATGTACCTTTCCCAATGCTGCTCGTTGCTTGCTTTCGGCAGTTAAAATCCTTCTTGTTCTTCTCTCTTATCCGCTGAAGGCGACCCTTTTCGATGGCTAATGAGTCTTCTAGAGTCTTTTCTAAGCCACCGAAAGTGTTATTTTGTCTCTGCTTTCTCGAACCGCTTTCGGTGGTTCACTTTTGCCTTGCATTCAACCGTTTAGCCACTGAAACATAGCTTTTCGGTGGATAATGAGCTATAATATGCCTCGCCTAAGCCACTGAAAGCTATAGCTTTTAAAAATTTTGTCCAAATAAAAAATAGAGGCTTTCAAAATGTTAGTCATACTCCTATATTTCATTACATGAGTTCAATTCTTCATACTATCAAGATCAATTTATTTTGGGAGATAACATCTGGCTCCTACTTGGGGATGGGAACCTCCTAGTGAGGTCCCCATTAGAGGAAATTTGAGGTCTAAAATGGGCCTTATAAGATAATGCACCAACAATAAATTTTGTGAGTTGTAATTCAAGAACCAATAGAATTTCAATAAAATGAGTCAACCAGAATGGTTGAATTGACATACTTGTCATAAAAGAAACTACTTTTTTTGTTCATATTTTTGACATATCTCCCTATGTTTTTACTCAAATTTCAGGTGGGAGAGCTCGTTGGATGCAAAATATAATTTTGCATCCAACGAGTACCCATACTGCATACTTTTGACGGAGCCCGCTACCCCAAAAACAAGAAATGCCTGAAAAAACGTGATGACGATGCCATCATCACATTTTTTTAGGAATTTCTTGTTTTTGGGGTAGCGGGGTCCGTCAAAAGTATGCAGTGTGGGTACTTGTTGGATGCAGAATTAAATGTCACATCCAACGAGCTCTTTCACTCGAAATTTGAGTAAAAACACAGGGAGATATGTCGAAAATATGAACAAAAAAGTAGTTTTTTTCATTCTTCCTCCAAAATTAATAACTATTATTTTATTATTTTAACTATTATTTTATCATTTTCCTTAGGAGGCCCATTTTACACCTCAAATTTCCTCTAATTAAGAATCCTAGACCAAAATACCTTTCCCTAAAAGAAACTAAATAACTTAACACTATCATTTACTGTTCCATTGGGCATGGAGTTTATTTTGTAGGCAAAAAACAACCTACTATCTACTAATTTACAATAACAAGGCCTTAGAGCCTCGAACAAAGTAGAGTTTCAAAAAACACCCATTCACTGGGCCATCAAATACCTCTTCTGCTTCTAGATTCTGCAATTTGAAGGTGTTATTCTTATGTACCTGGGCTATCACAAAAGGGCCAATCCACAAAGAGTCAAATTTTCCATGTTTTCCCTTGTCCTGTCTGATAGTATCCCACTTGAGGATCCAATCTCCAACCTGGAAGTTGTCTACTTTTGCTCTTTTCTCAAACATGCCCTTTATCCTCTGTTGATGGGCTTCTAATTTTCCTATAACTTGCTCTTTGATTTGCTATAACTCCACCAAGTCCATCATCCTCCTCACCATATCATTTGGTTCATCTTCCTCCTCCTGAAAGAATTTTGCCACTGGAAGAATGAGTTGAATAGGAAAAATGGCCTCAGTACCATAAACTAGCTTGAAGGGAGAAGTCCCTATGGATCTTTTGTCTGTTACCCTATCATCCCATAAAGCAAACTTAAGCCTTGAATCCGAGCTCTTCTAATTTGTTTCTAGCAGTTTCCTGATGATTCTAACTAATATTTTATTGGATGACCTAGCCAGGCTATTTCCTTGAGGATAATAGGATGTGGAATGCACCAGTTGAATGCCCATTGACTCACACATTTTAACTAATTCCCTAGCCTTAAAAGCTAGTGCATTATCAGTTACTAAACTTACTGGGCAGCCAAACCTGCTAAAGATATTTTCATATAAAAATCTCATGATGACTTGATGAGTGGCATTCCTGGTGAGTACTGCCTCTATCCATTTGGTAAAGTAATCAGTGGCTACTAAGATCCATTTATGCTATCCATTGGAAGATGGATTTATTTCACCTATGAAATCTAGACCCCATTGTTGAAAAGGCTCATTCACCACAATAGGCCTAAGGGGAAAGGATTTGAGCTGCTGCTTCCCTATAAATATTTGGCATTGGTCACAGACCCTTACAAAAGTGCATACATCAGCAAAGAGGACTAGGCAATAGTATCCTGCTCTCAAGATCTTGTGGGATGTAGTTTTCCAATAGTGGTGGCCCCCACATGTGCTTGAATGAAAGTGATGCACAACTTACTCTTCTTCTTCTTTATCTAGACATCCTAGAAAAATTCCAGACTGATCTTTCCAGTACAGCAGTTTGTCAATTATGCAAAACTTAACAAATTTTAACTTAAGAGCTCGTGCTTGGTTAGGAGTGAGATCAGGAGGAACTTTTAATTTTTGCAAAAATTGAGTAATACCTAAGTACCACTCACATTAAGATAGGTTTTCAGCTACTGATGGAATGCCATTTTGATCTTGATCTACTTCTACTGCTACCATAGTCTACACCTTTTCTGATTTGACACATGTGAAGTTTATTCCCATCAGTTCACAGTTTCCTTTGGCCATGAGTTTGGCCAGACCTAGTCCCTTCACCAGCTTAGTGGGTTTCACCTCTATATCAAACACAATGAGCTTGGAAATCCACTTATCTCTCTTCCCATCAATGTCAGGTAGAGTCAAAATATCCTTCACAATAGCTGAAGGGACATATGCAAGGACCTTCGCATGGAGAATGTAGATTCTAAAAGTCTTCAAAGATTTTATGAGAGCATAAGCCTATTTCTCAATTGGATCATACTTCATCTTAGCATCTCTTAAGGTTTTGCCAAAGAATGCAATTGGATGATCAAGACCCTCATCATTTTTTTGTAATAGTACAGCTGCCACTATGTCATAGGATGCAAAAGAGAAAATGTAAAACCTCTTAGTGTAGTCAAGACTAATCAGGGTTGGGGCCTCCATGATAGCCTTCTTAATGTCTTCAAAAGTGTTTCTTTCCTGGTCAGTCCATTTTATTTCTACATCTTTTCTCAGCATGACTGCTATATGCTTTCTAGCTCAGAGAAATTAGGGATGAACCTCCTGACAAAGTTTATCTTGCCTAAAAAGGACTGAATGTCCCTTTTTGACCTTGGTATTGGCAGCTTCTAGATTGCTTCCACCCTTACCAGATCTATCTGTACACCTTCAGCTGAGACTATGTGGCCTAGTAGTTTTCCTTCAGGGAGTGCAAAATAGGACTTCTTAGGGTTGAGTGATATTCAATACCTTCTGCACTTTAGAAATACCTTCCTCAAATGCTGCGAGTGATCATGATGGCTATGGGAGTAAACTGTTAGGTCATCCAAATATATGAGCACAAATTTATCTTTTAGCCCTACAAAATCTAGGTCCATGGCTCTCTGAAAATTATCCCCAACATCCATTAGCCCAAATGGCATTTTAGCATACATGAAGGTTCCCCAGGGGGTTGTAAAGGTAGTCTTCTTTTGGTGATCAAGATGCACAATAACTTGGTTGTATCCATAGAAGCCATCCAGGAAGGACATAACACTAGCCCCTAAGACTTTCTGCAAGAGGTGTTCCATCTTGGGTAGTGGATAGTTGTCTTTCTTGGAAAACTTGCTCATGTTTCTAAAATCCACACACAACCTGATTTATCCATTTTTCTTTCTTACCACTACTAGGTTTGCAATCCACTTGGAATACCTGAGGGGGATTATGATCTTGGCTTTGAGGAGCTTATGGATTTATTTTTCAATTACTTGTAATAAAAGAGTGTTGATGGATCTCAGCTGCTGCTTGAAAGGGATGGTGTCCTTCTCCAAAGGAATCATGTGCTGGATGATATTGGTGTCATAGGTTTTCAGGTCACTATATTCCCAGGAAAAGACATCAGCATACTCTTTTATCAGGCTACAAAACTTTGACCTCTGATCAGTAGTAAACCCAATGGACAGATTTATCAGTTTTGGATGGATTTGGCTACCTATGTTTTGCTCTAGATCCTTCTTGGTTGGCTTGAAAGGGATGTCATTGTAATCAAACAGCTCTTCCAGTGGTACTAGACCTCGAGGTATGTAGTTGCTAGGTAATTGGACAATGTTCTGATCAACCAATTTATATTTTAACTTGAGCTGATGGGATTCCTCCATGTTTAGGTTTTCCTGGTCTATGTGTAAATCAAAGAATTCACCTACCAGCTAAACGAATTTACTAATCTCATCATCATTCTCAAACACCCTCCAAAATTTGACATTATCTGGTAGGGAGGGTTTGTACTTAACCTGAACATCATAGCTGAGCCTAGGAGGTAAAGGAGGAATAAACAGACTTGCAGAGAGAGCCAGGGAATCATCCAGGTGATTCAAAGCCCTAGGTATATATGACAGTTCAAAAAACATAAAGGAGTCTCTGAGTTTCCATACCTCGTCCCTGTAGGCCTTTAGTCTAATATTTTTTGTTTGAAAAGTGTTGTCGACCTGCTGTATAATGAGGTCTGCATCTCCAAAAATCCTCAGGCACATGATCCCCATCTCCTTGGTAGCTTTAACTCCTAGCAGCAAGGCTTCATATTCTTCTATATTGTTAGTGGTTTTAAAATCAAGCTTATAAGACAAATGAATGTTTTCCTTGGATGGGGAGATCAATAATACACTTGCACCTGCTAAGCTTTGAGTACTGGCCCCATCAAAATACATGGTCCAAATTGCTGTGGTCACTTCTTCAGGCTGTTGACAGGTGGGCTTAGTGAGCTGGACTAATGTTTGTTGAGAATCATCTATTTGCATAATGCATGACCCAAAATTAGTGTCCACTGCATAGATGGGGTGATTTACTGAATTTCTCTCTTTGCTTATGATGTAGTCTAGCTGATTTTCCTAGTACAGCCTCTTAGTCTCTCCTCCAAACATGGGGATGGTGGCATATGTAAGATGCATATGAAGGGTGCCACCTAGTCTTTTTCTCCATGATCGAGACAACAAGAGACCAAATTTTCGAGGGATATCAGCCACCACAATGTCCATCATGATTCTTTTCGAAGGTAGCTGAGTTAGGTTGACAACAAGGTCTTTGATGAGGCCCAACCACTTGACCTACCTAGATTCAAAGGAGAATAAATAATGGTAGGGCTTGGTGATGCTGAGACCAAGCTCATCCATCACAACCTTTGGCATTAGGTTATGAAAGGCTCCTAAATCCAATAGATAGTTATGGAGGATTTTATCATGGATATTCAAGGATATGTGGAAAGGTCAGCATGAGTCCTTTAAGTATTTGATAATGGGGCCTAGGGTTACAACAGGCTTGTCATCTTGTAGGTTCACAAAGTTAGTGTCCATATGCACCTTGGGCTGAAGGGAATTTAGAATGGAGGACTTGAATGCATCATTTTTCATTAGCTCAATTAATGGGAAAGGGATCTTCAATTTTTGAATTTTTGACTCAAGGTTGAAAGAATAATGCAGCCTATCTGGAAACATTACCTCATGCACTAGAGATTTGAGTTGGACCTGATCAGGAATGGCTGAAGGTGCTGGTTTCTTCAACGCTTTGGATGTGATAGCCACCTTCTTTGGTAAAACACCACCCTTTCTAGCTGTTGTAGCAGGCTGCTTAATAGGTACAACATTATTCTTGAGAGGAGAAACCAACCTAGAGCTTAGATTGGACCCTCCCTGACCATCAACCTGATATACAACCTCTTCAGTGATCTACTCATCAATTAGGGCTTCCTCATATTCTTCCTATGTTAGAAAGGAATAGTCCACCTCATCCTCCATGCAGTGGATGTTGTCTTCAGCTTCTCCTTCTTCTTCAATGAATTCTTTCTCTTCTTCTAATACAACATTTTGAAATGGAGCTCTTATTCTCTGATCTTCCCCTTGATTCCTCTCCCTTCTGAGAATATGAACTTGGGGGTTTCCTCTTCTATAAGGGACAAAATTAGGGTTTTGGGGAGCAAAGTCACCTGGCCCTTTACCCCTCACTGGTATCTGTCCTTGGTTCTTCAGTTTAGACATTTTAGCAGTCATGTTATCTAACAGTTTGGTCATTTTTTCAATCTCGTTCTCTGATGAAGAAGCCCCAATAGGGTATGATGGCTACTTCTTCCTGTCTATCTTTCCTTTGACCTTCTGAGATGCCAGAATGTTTTATTCTACCTCTAGGGCAGCATCCTGCATGAGTGATAAGGAGGAAGACCTCGTTTCTCTAAGAAGTAGGCAAAAATTAGAGTCAAAGGAATTTGCATAAGTTATCCTAGCTGAGGTATCAGTGAGCTTAATTTTAGTGGAGATCTTGTTGTACATATTGTTGAACCTCTTGGTGAAGTTGCTGACAGACTCCCTATTTTCTCTTTTCAAGTTTTTGAACTCTGTGATATAGTAGAGGTGGTCTCTCCTCTCTCCCCAATGTTTCAGAAAGATGTCATCTAGGGCCTCAATGCCTGCCACTAATCCAGTAGGTAGTTCCTTAAACCATTTCCTAGCCTTTCCATCTAGGATTTGCACAAAAACCCTAGTCCATACATCTTCTTGCTCTATGTTAATGTTCTTAGCATAGCTGTAAAATTCCTCTAGATGTTCATCAGCTGTGAAATCCCCTTCTCTTGTAGACTTAGGAATATAATTGAGGTACTCTCCAGTAGGCATGGATGAGAGGGGATTTGGCAAATTTAGGGGGGCATACCTAGCTACTAGAATCCTTTCCATTTTGGTCAATTGAGGGGCAGCCATATTGGAAATGGGTATGTATAGGGTTGAGGAAGGCAGCACTAATGAAGGTACTTGCTAAGAAGGTGGTGGTATACTTATCATAGTGGAGTCACCAGGGATTAGATATTCATAAGTAGCAGTGCTTGAAGATGCCCAAACCCTAGAATTTTCTGATGTATTTATAAATTCCTGAGAATTAAGTGTTTCAATAGAAGAAATAATAGCAGAAAAATTTCTTGAAATACCTGATGTAGCTTCTTGTGTAGAATTGCTCATCTATCTTAGTGAATCCCTAACTCTTCTCAAAATTTCTTCTGGGTCTGAAACCGGTGTTTCTGGTGGCCCCTGAGGGTTTGCTCTGGTACTTGGTCTTCTTGAAGCCACCTTATTTCAATGGAGTCACCAGATAAATGATTACAACCATAATAGTGTCCAAGATTTGTCTATCATCAAAGCAAGGATCTATGTCATCTCCTAGGGAAGCTGAGCTTCAATCTCCTCTCCTCGGCAACGGCACCAATTTGTTATCACTCCAGGAAACTCCTCTAGGTTGTAGCTCGAGGATGCCTGGTAACTTATAATGTTTCTATGGTTTCCTGATATGGATCAAGTCAGGTGACCTATATAACCTTCCACTCTCAAGACATGCATGAAACTCACTCAATTACAAGGCTTTTAGTTACAACTGCTCAGAAGTTGACAATAAGGTGCAAGGATGGAGAACTCATCAAGCTGGCAGATTTACACACAAAACATATGCATATAAATGTATAAATCATGATAAGGATGGCACTTATAAATAAAATTACATTAATGCACCAATAAGATGACAACTATTAGTTATTAATCAACTTGAAAATAACCTAAATATACATTCAGGAATACGTACAGTAAATACAAAGATGAAGGATGAACAAATCATAACAAAAGAGCTTATATTCCAGAATGAGTAAAATGAGAAGCTGACAATATTATAGGTTAATAAATCCCCGAAGTTGAACCATTTTCATAACATCATTCTTAGGCTTTATAGCCTGTTTACAAAATATACAGATCCTAAAACTTGGATTTGTTTTTTACAAAAATAAACAAAAGTAACAGTTTTTGCAATTTAGGGCTTGAAACCCTAATTAACTAATTGTCTACTTTAACTAAATAATTATTCTATTGAATGATCATTTAGATAACTGAAGTTGTTGTTGGTGATTACTGCTACTGGTCCTCTGCCAATTAAACCATTGATTTCTCTCTGACAGATAGGGTTGGTGGCCTTTAGCGCTATTATGTCATAGTAGATCTTAGACAGACCCTTTTTTGATACTTCTCTTAGCGTCTTTTATATTTAGATTGCATCCCTGAGCCATCTGCAGTTGCCCAAAACCAGTCATATATGCCAAAAACTTGCTTTTAAGCCTCTATCCTCTTTTGGTGGTTAAGAGGCCCTTCTATCAAAACCGTTAGCTTCTGAAAGTGGCGCTTTCGGTGGCTAATGAACTACCCCAGCATCCGCCTAAGCCATTGAAAGCCCTATTTTACAAAATTTATTAGGTTTTTATCAAAAATTTCTTTTTAGGCATCTTTTCTCAGCTTTCTTCTTTTGCAGGATTTGTGTTAGGAGTGTTTACAGGGTCTTGGCTAGTTTCAGGAGGCTGGACACTAACTACTACATTAGCTAGGGTTTCTAAATTGGGGTGGCTGCTAGGGTTTTCCTTGGCCTCCTTCAGCTGCAGCCTTTGGAGCCTAATCATCCTGTATAATCTAATATTGTCTTTTAGATACCTTGTATTTAGCCTTTTCAAGAAAATATATCTTTCTCTCTGCTCCAGGTGTGACTTATGCAGTAGCTTGTTCCTGTTGGTCAATATTTCATTGTTCCTCTTTAGTTCTCTTTCCAAGATGTCCATTTCATAAATCTGCCTTAGTAGCTGATTGATCTTTTGAGTTTGAGGTTGGCTCGAGGAAGACTTCTCTATTGGTTCCTCTTGCTCCAGTGATGTGGGGGATGGTAGTGATTCAGATACTGGCACAATTTGCAGAGCTAGGGATGCATCTTCTTCTTGCTCTTCCTCAGAATCCGAATAGGGTAGATTTAGGATATTCTCATGGTGAGCTTATACCTCTTGACCCTTCTCACTAAAGTCTAGGTTCCTCTTTACCTTCTTGGTTTTGGAAGATGAGGGAGGTTTTTCTTTTGCTCCTGCTGGGGAAATGTCCCTCCTCCTTATTCTCCCACTCCTTAGTGTGATTTACTTCTTGGCAGGAGATTTCCCTTTCTCTTCTGGCTAAAGGCGAGTCTCAAATCCATTCCAAAATAGAAAGTAAGGCCAAGCCATATTTCTTCTCTTCAACAACTCTTGGACCAATAGCTAGATAAGACCATGGTGGGACAACCTACCAACAATCTTCAATGGCTGGGATTTCACTTGATGTGCCATCTTTCCCAAACTTCTGTGTAAGTAAAAGGGCAAATTGAGAGGGATTTTACCTATCAAGTGATTCATCAACTTGAAGTGGTAGATCATGGCTCTGTTGTATCTCCCTTCACAGGTTAGGTAGACCACAATGGCCTTTAGTAGCTATTTCTAGTTCTCTTCCAGCCATGATGATAGCACACTCTTCTTCCACACCATTCCCCTATGCGTAGGCTTGAGGTAAGACCTGAATTCCACATCTTTTGGTATGTTGGTCTTGAAGCACTTATCTCTTGTGCAAGGGAGTTCTGTCACCTTAGCAATTAGGGTTTCATCTATGTGAAACTCCTCCTTTCCTATGACTTCTTATGAACCATCGAATGAAAGGGCAAAGGCATCAACCACCTGCTGATGGAAACCTTGTATCTTTTCACAGAATTTGTAGCAACCCACCTCTTGGAAAATTATGCAGACCTATGGATGTGTTTCTAAATAACTAATATCACCTAGCTCCTTCCTGAGACAAGGTCCACTCTTCTTCATTTTGATGGGTGTATCTCCTGGGTACCTGAAAAATAGTTCTCAACTCTATATAAAGTATGCTTAGTAGGTTGCTCTTCAGAGCTAGTTTTTCTGGTGGAGAAAATGCTAATTTCGAAGATGAAATAAGATAGAGTCTCTTGGCACTGATTTATGAGGGACTACTTGTCATTATGGAGGCTGAGATCATAGTAATGATGGCAACAATTAATCTTGTATATCTCCTTTCCCATGTGATTGTAACCTACATCAGCCAGAGTATTCGGTGGGATTTTTGATGATCTTCTGGAGAGGTGAAAGGAGACTGAGGGTTTCTAGTCATATCAGTCCTTTCCCAGCTATATAATGCCCCTCTTTACTCATTTACCCATGCAATCATGTAGGCCTATATATTTTTGGTGGTTAATCATGCCCTTAAATGATCATTTATCATGTTGACGGGGTCAGATGTGATTGTTTCATAACCGTTTTCTTACTTTTCCCTTTTGGTGGTTTATAGCCTCCGATAGTTTGTTGTATAGCCACCTTAAGCTGGATTTCAGTGGCTAACGAAGTTTTTTCTTTCCTTCTTGAGTCGTAGAAACCTTTACCTTGTCATCATGGAGAAATCCTATTTTTTGTTGATAATGGCCTCACCGGAAAACTTGCTTAACTGTCAAAAACCTGTCCTTTCGGTGGTTAATGAAATGCCCTAGCTTTCTCCTAAACCACTAAAAGTAATTTTCTCCTGAACCACCAAAAGTAATTTTCTCCTGATGCTTATCTTCTTGCTTTCGTTGGTTTAGCATATCCATCGAATCTTTCTCTAATATGCTGAAAGCAACCCCTTTCGGTGCCTAATGATCTATTTTGAGCCTCGCCTAAGCCACCAAATATACCTTTCCCAATGCTGCTTGCTGCTTACTTTCGGCGGTTAAAATCCTTCTTGTTCTTCTCTCTTATCCACCGAAAGCAACCCTTGTCAGTGGTTAATGAGTGTTCTGGAGTCTCTCCTAAGCCAGTGAAAGTGTTATTTTGACTTTGCTTGCTCGAACCGCTTTCGATGGTTCACTTTTTCCCTGTGTTTAACCATTTAGCAGCCGAAACATAACGTTTCAGTGGCTAATGAGCTATAATAGGCCTCTCCTAGTCCACTAAAATCTATAACTTTTAAAATTTTCATCCAAATAAAAAACAGAGGCTTTCAAATTATCAGTCATACTCCTATCTTTCATTACATGAGTTCAATTCTTCATACTATCAAAATAAATTTATTTTGGGAGATAACGCACTTCTTATATCCCTTCACATGTCCCTTCGTCCTCAAATATTAGTCCTTCGAATGCATTTTTAACAACCCTTCCTCCCCCTCACCTTCAAGCCGAAATGTTGCTACTAGTCATGTTCATACTGAGACTACTCGTACAGTAGTATCTCAGAGTCAAGTACCTCTTGTTGTCTCGAGAGGTCATATTCATGTTTCTGGATCATCTTAAGGTCCATCACAAGGAGTTACCCATATCCCTAATTATGGAGCTTCTCATGGGACATCCCGTGGGACATCTTATGGAGCTTCTCATGGACAATCTTATGGACCGCAATATGGACAGAACTATCAACCCTATGGGTACGAGTATCAACAACCGGCTTACTCCTCTAATTATGGCTTTGTAGCACCGCATAGTCAAGGTACACCACATCATAATGCTTCCATGTAGCCCTACACGGGTCAAATGGGAGGAGGATATTATGGCCAAGGCCATGGTATTTACAGTGGTCGACCTTATATGAACCAAAACTATCAGTGAGTGTGGCATCGACTAGCTCAACCTAGGCTCCCTTTTCTCGCAACATTAAACTTACCTTACTAGTTGAAGCTAATGAACGATCCAGTATCTCATGACTTGGCTTAGCCGGCTATCCCTAACAATATTCCCTTGGACATTCCCAAATTTGAGGGCAAAGCAGGAGAAGATCCTAGTGAACATGTCACTAATTTTCACCTTTGGTTCTCTTCCAATTCCATACATGACGACTCGATTAGTTTAATGCTATTTCAACGCACCCTCACCAGGATTGCAGCGAAATGGTATATAGAGTTACCGAGGGGGGCATTCATTTTTTAGTGACCTTGCTATGACTTTCCTCAATCACTTCTAGCTACCCGTACGTTACGACGTTGGTACAGAAATCTTGTCGACATTTCAACAGGACAAAGCCGCACATATCTCAGACCATATCCAAGAGTGGTGTCGACAGAAGAGGTTGATTAAAGCTTTCATACCACCAGAATTTCTCCTTGAGTGGTTCCTTAAATCATTGCTACCTTACATCGCGAAGGATGTTTCTACATCTGGAGTCCAGAACGAGGAACAAGCAATATTTAGGGCACACGAATTGGATTTGATTTATGCTCAATACTGAATTTTATATGAGATCACACCTAACGCTCCACGTTCTAGTTTTGATCCCAAGATCAAACCTGGACCACATGCCGATGGCATTGTGGGTTGTACAAGTACCAAACCTATGGATTTGGTTGTGAAACAAGTGAGTCAATTGTCTATTAATCAATCTAATTCAGGACAAGCCTCAGCTTCGTCTCAACCCACCCAAACGGTGAGTGTACTTTCCATGCAATCATCAGACCAGAAGGGAAACAAGCATCCTGGAAGGAATAAGAAAAAGGGTAAAAATAATTGTATGGGTGGGAACAAGAGTGAAAATGCTAATTTTAAAGACAAGAACACCCGCAATGCTGGGGGGGATAAGAAATCTAAATGTAAGGTTAAGTTTCCTTGCAAATTGTGTAAGGATGACCACCTCACTCACTTGTGCCCTCGTATGGAAGATTCCTCGAGGTTCATAGCACAGGGCCTAGTTGTGTTGACCAATCATTTACCCCATAATCAAAATATGAACTCGAGAACCCATGATCCTCTTTGTGCACTAGGTGGATATCAAAATCTGCCAGAAGATAATACTGGTCATGGTTGCATCAACATGGTGTGTGCTACTAAGGTTGTGACTCGTGCGAAAGACTATGGTTCGTCACAACTAGACCTTGGGAAGGAACCCGCTCCACTCGAGATCCCTTTGCATATTGAAAACCCTATGGATAAACCTAATATTGCACCTTGCATTCCTAAGGGACTCCTAAAGTGTTCGGGGCATAATCCTAATGCCCAAGCCACCTAGACCTATTCTGTTGTCGAGGATTTGGGCTAAACTCCTTGTGCGATGTCTGCACTTGAATTACTTCAGAGTTGTCCTTCGCAAAGGAAAGTTTTTCTTTCTACTCTTGGGGTTAACGATGATAGCTCTTCTTTTGTAATCAAATTTGAAACCATGGGACTATAGCCTCACTTTCCTTACTATGTGTCTCTCTTGATTCATGTAGAGTGTCTTAACATGACCGTCAAATGCACTGTGATTGATGAAGGCGCTACTGCTTCCGTGATGTCTTTGTCATGCTGGAAGGGTTTGGGTTCTCTCAAGTTGTCTCAATCTACTAACATGGTGACTACCTTTGATGGTAGATCGTTTCAGCCACACGGAATTCTTCCTTCTCTTAAGGTAAATTTGGGAGGGAAGACAGTCGCGATCGAGGTCGAGGTGGTTGATGCGCCCCCTGACTACAATCTTTTACTGGGTCGGAATTGGATGTATAGTATGCAAGCCATAGACTCTTCTCTATTTCGAGTAGTATGCTTTCCATTTAATGGGAATATTGTTACAATTGATCAGACATCATTCAAAAATCCAAATCGGGAGCTTCTATCCTGATTATTGATCATTCTCAGCCGACAACTGGGAGTGTGGGTGTAGGTATGTATCCATCCCTTATGGGGACCTTTAGTTGTCCTACACCCATTCTTATGATCGGATCTAGTTTCGGTGGGGCTTCATCTTCATTGAAATCCATGTCTTTTCACACTACCCATATGGAAGATCGTTGGATTCTTCCTTCACCGATTCCTTCAAATACACCTATCAAAATAGACGTGTCGTTTACTGCAGCAATGATAGCATATCAAGTGAATCTTGATTGTGTTGCAGAGCCTAGTACTTCCTCTTCATGGATGGAGGAGGAGGAACCATATGTGCTGCCTGCATGGGTAGTTGAGTCCTCTCATGCACATGATTTCCTTGATGATGTTTTTCCATCAGATGTAGCTATTATTGAGGCCATGTCTGGGGTTGAGCCACCTTGGGAAGAGTTACATCATAGATCCTATTTTCTTCCCGAGCTTGACTGTTTGGAGCATGAGGACTTTAGGGATATTCTTAGCGAGAATATTGGTAGTCCCGTGATTCCATTGAGCTCTCCTAGTCAGATGGCTAATGGGAACATGGTGATTATATCACCTACTATTCCTATCAATATCTCTCATGATCCTGGAAAAATTGAGAACATCTACATTGGGGCGGATTGTTCCCCTGATGAGATTAAGGAGTATACCGAGTTGTTCAATGAGTTTCATGACATCTTTGCTTGTTCATATGAGGAAATGCCAGGTATCGACCCTCGTATTGTCGAACAAAAAATTAATACCTATCCGAATGCGAAGCCCGTTTGACAACGTTTACATGCAGTGAATCCTAGAAAAGCACCCGCTATTAAGGCTGAGATAGAGAAGCTGTTAAAAGCCAGTTTTATCTATCCTGTTCCCTTGATGGAGTGGGTTTCAAATACCGTTCTGGTGGATAAGAAGCAGGGAGCAATCCATATATACATTGATTTCCATTATTTAAATCGTGCTTGTCCTAAGGATAATTTTCCCACACCATTTATTGATCAGATTTTGGATGAGTGTGCAGGAAGCAAGATATTTTCCTTCATGGACGGCTTTTTCGGATATAATCAGATTCAGATCAAACCCGAGGATCAACACAAAACTGCATTTATTTTTCTTTAGGGTACATTTGCATATCGGAAGATGCCTTTATGTCTTAAAAACACCAGAGCCACATTTCAGGGGGCTATGACCTTGAATTTTCACGATCTCAAAACAATTATAGAAGTCTTTTTGGATGACCTTGCTACTCATTCTCAGTTGAGAGTGCATCATCCGTACCATTTGAGATTAGTTTTTGAAATATTCCACCATTACCTGGTTAGGTTAAATCCTCATAAGTGCATCTTTTGTGTGAAGCTTGGTCTTTTGCTAGGGTTCATCGTTTTCAAGTAGGGTATAAGAGTTGATCCCTTAAAGGTTGAGGCAATACTTCAATTGTCTCCTCCACACAATATTAGACATATTCAATGTTTGCAAGGCATGGGAAATTTCTTACAGAGATTCATGGTTAACTTTGCCAATTTGACTAAAGTCTTTATGGGTCTTTTAAAGAAGAACACTACTTTTTGTTGGGATGAGCGAGCCCAAGAGTCCTTTGATGCTCTTAAGCGAGCCTTAGCATCAGCCCCCATGCTTAGTCCACCCAAATATGGCTGTGACATTTTGATTTACGTGGCCACATCCATGGAGACGATTGGTATGGTTTTTGTTCAGGAGGATGAGTAGCTCCATGAGCATGTCATATATTATTTGAGCCAGAACCTTATAGATGCGGAAATCCATTATTCCCATGTGGAGAAACTTGCCTTAGCCATTGCTCATGCGGTTCAGAGATTGAGACATTACATTCTCCTTCACCGGACCTTCATGGTAGCTCATGTCAATCCATTTTAGTTCGTCCTCACCAGAAGGATGATTGGGGGAAAGTATAATAAGTGGATTGTTATTTTGCAAGAATTCAATCTTGAATTTGTTTCGACGAAATCGAAGAAATCGTTGGTTTTTGTGGAGCTCATTTATGATTTTCCAAGTGAGGAGGATGAGGACATTTATGAGGATACGTTTGTCGATGAGCATATTTTCCTTATCTCAACTTTGGATCCATTGTATGGGGATATCATCATATATTTGCAAACGTTGAAGGTCCCTAATCACCTTTCACATGATGAGTGACAATGATTACGCCATGTATCTAAGAACTACCTTATAGTGGATAACACTTTGTACCACCACGGGGTAGATTCCATTTTACATCATTGTTTAACCCATGACGAGGTTGAGGTTGTGCTGAATGATTGCCATGGAGGGGCGTGTGGTGGTCATTTATCTGGGCTTTCTACAACCCAAAAAATATTGAGAGTGGGATATTTTTGGCCATCGATCTTCAAAGATTGTGTCAATGCGGTCAAGAAGTGTCACCCTTTCCAGGTGTTTGCACGAAATATGCGCTCACATCCTGCCCCATTACATCAGATTATCACCGCCGGTCCCTTCACCAAGTGGGGGCTTAACTTCATGGATTACAACCTAGCTTTGGCTAGGGGGCATCATCATATTATAGTGGCTATTGATTATTTCATGAAATGGTCTGAGGCTATGCTCGTGCTTAAGTCTGATGGTGAGATAGTTGTGCATTTCGTATTCAAGCAAATTATTACTCGGTTCGACATTCCGAAAGAGCTTGTCACTGAACATGGTAGGCACTTTAAGAATAGAATGATGGAAGAGTTGGCCTCGAAGTTAGGATATAAGAAGGAGCACTCCTCTTCTTATTACCCTCAGGCAAATGGACAGGTTGAAGCAGTGAACAAATCAATTAAGTCCATTCTCCAGTGAACCATTGCACAAAGCAAGATGAGTTGGCATATCATGTTATATCCTTCTTTGTGGGCCTATAGGACCGTGGTTAAGACTACCATCAGTTTTTCTCCATATCAGCTCGTACATGGAGTGGAGTCTGTCTTATCGGTTGAATGCAAAATCCCTTCGTTGAATCTAGCTATAGAGCTTTTACCAGACACTTCCGCATTGGAGGAATGTTTGGTCCACTTAGAGAAGCTTGATGAGCAGTGTTGGGATGCCTTAGATAAGTCTGCCCGTCCAAGGAGATTTAGTGAAGGTGATTTGGTCCGTTTGTGGGATCAAGCTAAAGAACCGTTGGGGGCAGGGAATTTTAATCCCATGTGGCATGGTCCTTACATAGTCAAATGTGCATTAGAAAAGGGCACCTATTAGCTGGTGGATTATGAAGGGATAGCCTTGGCGAAGCTTAGAAATGGGCTCTATATTAAAAAATACTATGCATGATCTTCATCCAGGGCTGATTATTGTATATTATTGTACAGTTTTTTGCATAGTTAGGTTTTCTTATGGTGATCGGGTTTGTTGATTAGCTTTTGTTTCTTATGGAAGATGTCAATGAAATCTTTCAATTACATAGGATTCACTGATGGTGCTAGCCACCACACTCAAAACTCAGCCTCTGCTACTTGGGCTATTTATACTCCTATGGGTTAGGTATTGTCTTAAGGAGGCATATTTTTATGGCCTTCTTGGAACAATGTTGCTGAATATAGTGCCGTTATCGAGTTATTACGGGATGTAATTTCACATGGTGTTCTCTCTCTTGAGGTACATATTCATTCGCAGTTAGTTGTGTCAAAGCTTAATGGCTTGTATCGTGTTAGGGATCTGACATTATTACAAATATTCTTACGTGTGAGATTGTTAGAACGACAATTTGAGAACATAACATACATACATGTTTCAAGAATTTTTAATCAAGTTGCTGACTCATATGCTAACTATGTGTTAGATTGGCATTTGTTTCACATACCATAAGCATATCACAAACATACATTTTTACACACATGTAAATAAATAAAATCGATCATCATAAAAAAATTTCATTAAACATCCAAAATGTGACGTCATAATACATAAGTGTCATAACACAAAAATGGGGCTTTTGAGCCACCAAAATATAGTACACGGTAGTACAAAAATGAATCACTCTCAGGTCTCTAAGCTTGTGGAGGAGGAGGGGGGTTTTGATCATGGTGGCACACCATGGCTCTAGCTAGTTGTCGGAATAACCGAACCCATGCTCGTGGTACACCAACTGCTTGACGCTGCATGGCCTCAGCCAAGTCCTCAACTTGTGCCATGGGTACCCTGTGTGTCAAGCATATAAAGTTTGTGTGGATGCTTTGGAGTGTTCGCTCTACATCCATACCCATGATGTCATCTCCTCTTCCCTTATGTCTATGACAAGGGAAATAATCAAGCCGTCGTGGTCCAACATCTGCATACACATGACAGATTGTCACAATGTGTCGTCACACCCAAACATGTATTTTGAGTCAATATATCAAAAAACACAAAAAAATTAATAATTCAAAAAAATTAAAAAATAGGGTTTGGGATTCGTTATCTATATCATCGTATGCTACTCCTGGTGGTAGGGGCATGTCCGAATCTCCCCGAAAATATATTCCCGCATAGGGATAATCATCGATGGCAATAATCAGATGCCGCCACCATGGAAAGAAGTCTGCTGGGTAACGGTTAGACACCCTACCTCCTCCTAGTCTGCGCATAGCATCTACCCAATGTCATTGGACCATATCTCGAACCCCGTGTGGAGGAACGTCAACTCTAGGGCTTAGCCCTGATACATGCTAAAAGAATAATTGGCTCAGTATGCTGCCGAAACTAAAGTTTCGCACTCTACCCATCTTGCAGTCATTGAGTTGCTACTTCATGTTACTCAACAATGCAGTGCTCCAGTTGTACACCATGGGTCTCATACACTCCCCTACATAGAACATCAATGGCCGTGAAGCCTGGTGGAGTGATGCTAGACCAGCTATCCTACCGAGTGCCAATAGTATGGCCTTCAGTCCTAGTACCTGGATGGAGTTTGTCAGGATTTGACTCCCAACCTTTTCCATGTCCATAAAATAGTATACTGCAATGTACTCATCAATGGTGAGGCCACCTCTGGGCTCGTGAGAGCATAGGTTCACCACCTCTTGCTGTCAGGACAATCCAGTAATGAAATATATGTCATCCACCTCTATAGTGAGGGACATCCCATCAATATGAAAAGACTCCGAGTCTGGATCCCAGTAGTCTACTAGCATCTGTAGGAGTCTTGGTTTGGCCCTCACGCTTCCAAGACACCAAAACTTATAGAGCCCACATGCATGTAGAGCTTGTTGAGCCATTAAATCACCTGAACAACCTCTTCTACATCTCCATGTTCCCTCTCCCTCCATTCTAGAACCATTCTACACATTAAAAGTAGCTTTTGGTCATTATTTACCTTAAAAAACCTTGTGCGAGGCCGCATATGCGACTGTTTGCAAAACAACCATGTATGTACACAGTTTTGGGAGGTTTTTCCGCATATAGCTAGCCCTACACGCGGAAAAATCCCCAATATCCGTGTGGGCTGAAATGACTATTTTAGACTGGCCTAAAAATCAAAATTGACCATCGAAATTGAAAAAATTTGCATGAAAATGGAAGAGGAGGACATGAGAAGTTACCTAGAAAAAACGGTGTCGAATTTCGCCGGACGAAGCTCCCGGGATTCGGGTTGGAAGTTTTGAGCTCAAATGGGTAAAAATTCCAAATGATATGGAATTTTTCAAATTTTTACTATTTATAAAAAAAATTTGAAAAATTTGAAATTTTTTACCCCCTTCCTATAGTTTTGAACCATTTTTTACCATTTTGGACTAATGTGATGATGTAGGAGTCCATTTTGAGCACCGTTTTGACCGTGGTGTTGACCCGTTTGTATGAATTTCAGGTATTATGTCTAAACTGGCATATAGGTTAGATTTCACATCTGTTTGCACTTTGCATGACCTTATGACAATTTCATTATAACCTTAGGTGCAGACCCATTCTATCTTGTCACAAAGCCTTCTTGTTGTTTTAGAAGTGACATGATGTGAATGGTAGAGCTTGACCATACATGGGTGCCCTAGCTAGCTCCTGTTTGCATTTGGTGCCCATGCTGACATTTTATTCATTTAGGGTGTGGGAGTCCTTTGTATAGTATTGCCATGTCTTTGTGCAAGAGCCTCATACTCCTCTTGATCTTTTTGCTGGCCTCTTTCCCTAGGACTCCCTTATGTCAAGTTGTAATTGCATTATCATGATTTTTTCCTGCCTCATTGATCCTTATGCCGGTTTCCCTGACTTTGATTATCAGCTATATAGCCCAAGCTTGTCTCATATCTAGCCATGCAGAGCCATTTTATATATCCTTTGTAGCTTGATTCCCCATTCTACTGAGAGGGGACTTTCCCCCGAGTGTCGTTATCCTACACATGTGTCCTTGCATTGAGCATAGGTATGTTCCGCTTCTTGGAACTAGTTTGTTTGCTCGTTGACACTCATCTCCTCCTAGTCTATAACTATAAAGCACTTTTATTCTTTTTCAAGATTTTCAAAATATTTGAAAAAGTCCAAAAATTATCAAAAAACCAAAAAGTTGGAGAAGAAAAGATGTTATCTTTGGCAGTAGTTGAGTCATGTCACCTTTGACCAGAGCACTGTATATCACATCCGTTGGTTGGGTTAATAGACATTTGACTTTAGGAGATATACTCATTTCTTTGAGTTTATCTCCATCAACTGGTTAAGCTTCCAGTCCCTATGGAGCCTCTGTTGATGCCTCCTATGTCGTAGAGATGTCCCAAATTTGTATATCGAGTCTATGCTTCCTACATTCAATCATCATTCACCTTTAAGCTCTTGTTCGAAGGAATTTGAAACCTGAGTTGGCCATTCCTCAGCTATCTTGACTTTGCATGTGGACTATTCCCGATACTGATACTGGTTCGTGCACATTATGATCGAGTCTTTCCACATTATAAAGCCTTGCTGAGGACCTCATGTTGGATGATGAGGGATGCATTAGTGTCCTCCTTCCAGCGGATTTCATCCCATCGAATTCAGATCATTTATTCTAGGATAGGAATCTAGAGTCATTTTTGAGTGCCTTGAGACTTGCAGTCATTAGTGGCAGGTTCTCTTGCCATCAAAATTTTTGGGAATACATCAATGTCCCCTGATCGATGGATCCTCTCAAGTGTTCGACCTCAACACATTTATTCACACTTGTTAGTTTGCACTCTAGTACCTTGATTCCCATTTTCATTATTGGTGGGTGATTTCGCGTCTGTTAACGGTATACATTAATGATCGGTAATCAGATGATGGACTACTATGTCCGGCCTTGACACCTCTATTCACATAGTAGGACATGTACTCATAGCGAATTGTGTAGAAGACCTTCCGGATTGGTGGCATTTCATATATGCTACCTCCTTGATCGTGCCAGTGTTCATGAAATTTCAGCTCTCGTGACTTGATTCCAATGTATGTCAGATATTTCCATCCATTATGGAGATCTTGATCCATTGTATATCTTCAGCCTTCATGGAGATCATGATCTGTTGCATATCTTCATCATGAATATTCTGATCTATATATATTGTACATGGCGATGACCACACATGTCATATTTTGTATCATGCCTATTCATGACCATTGTACTCTTATGTATCTGAGACTATTGTATGTACTTGCGGTTATGTGCAAAGGTTGATTATTGTATTATACTATTGGATGGTTGGTTCTTCCACTTGGTTCTTCATCACTCCACTTATGGTGTTGGAGCAGGACCGCGCAGCTACAGGAAAAGCTGCTATATTGGGGCAATAAAGTCAAAGGAAACAGTACCTGAAGCGGCCGAGAGGAGAGCTCAACCACTGCACTTAAGGAAGCAGCAAAGACAGGAGGGCTCAGCTACCCTCATAAATGGAAAAGGAGCAATGGGCCAAGGTATTAAAGACAAAGGACAGAAGGGGAGCGACTGAGGAAGCGGTGCCCATACCCGCGTTCAGTGCCAAATCGTGGAAGATTGCAGAAAGCTGTGGTGTGACGAAAAGCGGCAGTTCAAAGTACAGATAGGCCGACTGTCATAGTTAGGGTTTTTGGGTTACTGTTGGAAAAGGCTCACAGTTATGTATCATGGTGAGACCTTCGGGCCACCTATAAAAGCATGTATTTTGTATTATGAAAGGTTAGCTAGTGAGATAGTCATCTAGACAGCTAGTTATCATTAGTATTGTAAGACATTGAGAAAGAGTCGAGCTCTAGTTCTGTTATTCAGTCTGTAGTTATCTTACTGTAACTAGTAGCTGGCTCCTTGAGCATGAATGTAGCAATCCGCAGGGATTGAGAGAGAGAGAGAGAGAGAGAAAGGATATATTGTAAGAAGAAAGCAATATAGGAAGGGAAGAGATCTAAGAGAGAAGGGCTCCTGACTGTGTGCGTGGAGTTTCCCAGAAGATCTCAAGCTGCATAATAGGATGCAGTAGAACTATGTTTACTCTCTCAAGATATAATATAAAAACCAGTTCCCGTGGACGTAGCTTCCCCTCTGGAAGTGAACCACGTAAAATCCATGTGTTGTGCAACAGTTTCATGTGTTTGTGCTATACTTAGTTGCTATCTGTTGTCTGTTACATGAAATTTTCTCATCAGTTAATGACTGTATGTATGCTATCCTTTAGTTCATAGTAACATAGAAGGTTAAATGCAAGTTGAATGTGTCGAGTATTCTGTCTATGATTTTATCAGTACTTGATTCACGACAGTTAACAGTTATAGCGTTAAGTGATTCCTGTATATCTAGTTCAGCCAGTTGAGTATAGTTGATGTTAAGTGTGTTAAACTGTAGAAGCTTAAGTGAAGTTGTTTAACACCCTTATAAAGGTTGACTGGGCTATTATACCCAGAGAGAAAGCATTTAGACCTTGAGAGTCATATAGAGTCTTATTGTAGAAAATATCGCAGTATAGAAAGGCAATATCGCACTGTCGGAGGAGCCGCGGTGTGAGATATCGTAGGTAAAGTGTTGAGTAAAATAGAAAGTTTGTGCATCGTCCTAGAAGTTGCGATGCGATAAGAGCCAGCCCCATAGCAGAGTCAGCTAGGGAGAAAGAAATAGCATCTCGCAGAGAGATCCCACTGATTAACTAGAGTCAAGAGAAACCTAGGATGCTACAGAACTTGGTTGAGGACACCTGAGTATTCAGCCTCCCCATCTAGGATCACTTCGGGTGAGACTTCAGGCTATGCTGCGATCTGTCGCCGAAAGGGCCAGTGAGCTAGGGGTTTTGTTGGTACACCACAGTAAACCTGGGTCTGCCCATGCAATCCAACAAATGGTTCCATTGCTGGTTTTGAACAAACTGAAGAGCTAATGTTATGTTGGCATCCTACTAAGGAAGAACTTAACCACTGGGTTGAGTCTAAGGAAAGAGAATTTGCTAAGAAACAAAACAAGAGTTCTATACTGAGTATAGAGGACTGGCTACAGAAACATATCATCACAGACCTGCATGCCATATTTTTTGCGACCTATGCAAATGAGTTGTACAATTGGTTGTCAAAGTTGAATGATAAGCATATATTCAAGAAGAAAAGGAACATTGTCTGGACACCGGAGCTGATTCACACCGTGAAGAGCGTAGATAATCCCATTTCAGGAGCAGTAGACTTCTGGCTTGCGATTTTGCTGGAAGGTTTCATCACAGAATTTGTAGTTGATCAAAGAAAGAGTTTCAGCAAAGTAGAGAGGTACTTCTTCAAGGGATATCGTGGTCAGTACCCAAACTCTTTAAATTTGTCTCTTAAGATGTTATTATATGAAAAAGGAGTATTGGATATAGTCTCAGATGAATAAGTTAAGTAAGTGTAATGTCACAAGAGTTTGAAAGTGATTTTGAAGAAATTGGATGTACACGTAGCGGTAAGAAATATAAAGTAGATTTCAGATCTTCCTTCTTTGAAGACAGTTTAGACAATACTAGAGAATAAAGTCAAAGTAATAGAGAAAGAACATCAGGGAGTATCCCTTATCACCCTTATACTCCACAAAAAGAAACCAGGACTCAGAATAATCCCCTAGGAACTCCATCTAGTAGTTCACACACAATGCATACTACCTCTACATCACCTACATTTACACCACCAAGTGGTAGTAATACAGCAAATCAGAATCCACCACGTAGAAACAGAATGGGGGATGACATGAAATTACCTACATTTAGGGGTACAGGGGCAGAAGACCTAGAACAACATTGGTTCCTATGTGAAGCTGTATGGACCATTAAACAGATCCAAGATGATAATACTAAACTTGTCCAGTTGGCCACTACACTTAGAGAAAGAGCTTTAACATGGAATATGAAGTATACATCAGCGTAGCCCAGAACGCTTGTACAGGTCAGGACCGCCATGATCAAAGAATTTAAGAAACCCAAGTATGAGTCACAATTTATAATAGAACTTAAAGACATCAAACAGTTACCTACAAAGTCAATATGGGATTTCGATCAGAAATTTAAAGCTCTTATAGACCAAGTTAGCTTTGAGTTTGCGCCGGAGCAGCATAAGGAATGGTTCATTGCAGCACTGCTCTCTCATATCAGACTTCCATTAATGCAACAAAAACTCCATACGCAGGATGAAGCATTGGGGATGGCAATGAAACTAGAGGCTTCACCTCTAGCTGAGACTAGTATAGGTATGACAAACTTACAGAATCAGTTAGCCAATCTCACTTTACAGCTCCATGAGATTAAGAAAGGAAAAGAGGTTGCACAAGAATTATGGTGTACAAAATGTAAAGGATAGGGCCATACTAAAGATAACTGTCCAGTATTTGTTGAGTATTTAGCAAGTGGGGCTCCTAACCCCTTAGTACAAAATCAAGGGCCATGGTGTGAAATCTGTAGAACAAGAGGACATAGACCACAAGAATGCTCTTTACTTCAGAAGTATGTACAAACCCCTAAGAATTTATATTGTAACTTCTATAAGTCAGTAGGACATGACGAAAATAATTGCAGAGCTTATGATCTCATGATAGAGAGAAAGCATGACTTCTATAGAGTCCACTCAGAGACATCAGGACCAGCAGCAGGACCACAACATCAACTGACTCATGATGGCCGTGGTGGAGGATTCAGAGGACGAGGCCATGGTGGAGGTTTTGGCCGTGGCCATGGACCAATTGTTTGTTACAATTGTGGAGTTGTAGGACATTATGCTAGGGATTGTCAGAACCCTACTACAACATGTAAATATTGCAAGTCCTATGATCATACTATAGAATAATGTCCTATATTCATAGCCAAGATTAAGGATCCTAAGCCAGCAATAAATCAGAATATCCGGCTTATTGCTACTAAGTAGAAAGAGCCAGAACCAAGAGTCAATATTGTGACTCGTAGTGGTGTTTCCACTAGTAGCACATCACAGGATGCCGAAAAGAAAACAGGTCTGGAGTGGGTGCGCAAAGCCACTGATAAATCTACACCACTTGACCTGCAGAAGAACAAAGAAACATTTCAGCAAGCTAAAACTTTCTTTACTGACCCTACACCAGTAGGATCACAAGTATTGCCTTATAGGGGCATACCACAGTAGACACCTTGTGGAGTTAGTCCTGTATAGATATCGTAGGCTACCACATCTAGAAGGATCGAAGAAGATGAGTTGACAGGAAGTGTACAATCCTTCCTGCGGAGCTACTTGAAACTTGTAAGAAATGAGAAAGCCATAGGAGAGATTCAGTGCATTGTAGATTCGTATCAACAGTCTTCTTCCATGAGCAGTGCGCAGCATGCTGTTCATAATATTATGGGCCATACAAGAACAGGAAGAGAAATGAGACTCAAAGCACAAATTAGAGAGTTTGAAATGGATGAGGTAATCCTAGATTTAGGATCAGAGGTAAATGTTCTGACTAAGAAGACATGGGAACAGATGGGTAGTCCTAAGTTAGTCAGATCACCTATCCATCTTCGATTAGCCAATCAGTAGAGGGTATCGCCACTGGGTCGATTACCACAAGTACCAGTTGATATTGAGGGAGTTCGCAGCTTTGCAGATTTTGAAGTCATAGAAATCATTGGCGATAGTAGACCCTATCCAGCTTTACTAGGTATTGATTGGGAAATCGATAACATGGCTGTTATTGATTTGAAGAAAAGACAAATGACCTTTGAGGATAATCAAATTCGAGTCATCGCACTGTTGGATCCTTTTCAAGGTCCTCGATACATTGAACCTATCAGAGCAGAGGAAGAGGTGCGTAATATGGAGAGCCTCTATCAGATGAATGCTAACCAGAATGATTATATCAATCCCACCGCAGAAGGAAATATTAGTTGGCGATGCGACAGCTCATGCGCATCGGATTCAGATGTTGGTTTAGAAAATTGGCAGAATAGACTTTATGAAGTCTTAGCTCGCAGATGTCCGTTTATGACTAAATCACTGCGATGGATTGGAATAGAGGTTAAGGATATTCTGTTGTTTAATGGCTTAGTGAATGTCAATGACTTTTTACAGTAGTTTGAGCAGGAAATTCCTCATGAGAAGAGGATGGCATCTATTGACCTTGCAGTAAGAGCCACACCTGCAAGATGGTGGCATGCACATAAAGAACATATCGCATCATGGGATGATTTCAAGAGATTGATAATGATCAGATTCTTTGATGACAAGGAGTGTTTATAGCAGAAATATATAGGAGAAAGTGACCCCAGGTCACATATTAAGGGTTGTGAACAGAACTGGTCGGACATTCCAGAGGATGAATGGGTTCACCTATTCATTCACACTTTAGACACAGTCCCAAGGAATTGGTAGACTGAGACAGAGTTGCGCAGAGGAACGACTACATGGCCAGTTATGATAGACAGCTTTGAACTCACTTTCGCTTTTGAATCTGAGTATCTAAGCATTGATCAGGCTCTAGAAATTATAAAGACTAAGATATTTTATTACTGTACCCTATTAGTGTCTGCTCAATCTGATTGGGATGTCCAATTAGAACATGCGCTAGAGTGTTACATCTTCACAGAAGAGTCAGGCGATGAGGATGAGAATCCTCATAGTATCAACATTCCAGAGTCAGAAGGGACTCGCGAAGTTGATGGACCGAAGCTAGAGATTCCATCTATCACAGAGCCTATTAAGATTAAAAAGATCAATATTGGCACAGAAACATAACCAAAGTTTGCCTCTATTGGAGACTATTGGGATGATGAAAAGGTAGGACACATCGCAGATTTTTTACATGACTATCAGGACTTATTTCCCACTAAGTTCACAGAGATGAAGGGAATAATAGGAGATTTGGGAGTTATGAGGATACCTTTGAAAGAGGATACTAGGCCAGTTAAGCAACGTCCATACAGATTAAATCCTCGTTATAAAGAAAAAGTTAAGGATGAATAAGATGCTAGCAACAGACATCATTGAGCTCGTAGAAGAGAGCGAATGGGTTAGTACCATGGTTGTGCAGGAAAATAAAACTAAAGGAGAAATCAGGATTTGTGTCGATTTGCGCAAACTCAATGATGCATCACTTCATGACCCATTTCTAACACCGTTCATTGATGAAGTTTTAGACAATGTGGGAGGACAGGAGATCTACTCATTCACTGATGGCTTTTCAGGCTATCACTAGATAAGAATCCATCCAGAGGATCGACATAAGACCACCTTTGCAACAGAATGGGGCTCATTCCAATATACAGTAATGCCCTTTGGTCTTAAAAATGCACCAGCTATTTTTTCTAGAGTAGTAGTTGCTGTCTTTAAAGACTACATCCATAAATTCTTAGAAGTCTATTTTGATGATTGGACTGCATTTGGATTCATCAAATACCATATAGGAGATTTAAGGCTCATGTTAGAGAAATGTAGGCAATATCAGACTTCTCTTAACTTGAAGAAATGTATATTCTGTGCACCATTTGGTATTTTGTTGGGTCATATTGTTTGCAGACAAGGCTTGATGGTAGATCCTGCAAAGATTTCCATCATTGTAAATCTTCCAGCACCCAAATCAGTGAAGCAATTGAGAACAGTGCTTGGTCATACCGGGTATTATAGAAAATTCATCAAAGGTTATGCAAAGATCACAACACCTATGGAAAAGCTGTTAAACAAAGACGTGAAATTCCTATGGAATGAGGAATGCCAACAAAGTTTACACACTCTTAAAGAAAAGATGGTTATAGCACCCATCTTAGTATTCCCAGATTGGAACAAGCCATTTCATGTACATGTGGATGCATCGGGCATCGCAGTGGGGATTGTCTTAACATAGCTAGGAGAAGGGGGTATCAATCACCCTATTACATACTCAAGAAGGAATTTATCTACCGCAGAAAAGAACTACACCACTACAGAAAGAGAAGGATTAGCTATGGTGTATGCTCTACAGAAGCTCATGAACTACCTATTGGGTGCCCCATTCAAGATGTTCACTGACCATTCCGCTTTAAAGTACTTGGTCAATAAGCCAGTGTTAGGAGGAAGGATATGTAGATGGTTACTCCTATTTCAGGAGTATGATTTTGAAATTATTGTAAAACCAGGGAGATTAAATGCCGGACCTGATCATCTCTTGCGGATAGACTCAGGAGAAGAACCAAGTAATTTAGAGGATAACTTGCCAGATGCGCAATTGTTTTCTATCCAGATCGCAGATGAGTATTACGTAGATATTATTCACTTTCTCACTATAGGGTGGGCACCAGTTGAGTTTACTAAGCAACAAAAGAAACACCTAGTTGTTAAAGCAGCAGATTTCACTTTGATCGCAGGACATTTATATAAGTTAGGTCCAGATGAAGTCCTGCATAGATGCGTTATGCCACACGAGAAAGAGGCCATTATCAGAGAAGCACATTCAGGTACCATAGGAGGCCATTTCACAGGAAAGACGACTGCTCAAAAAATTCTAGCTGCAGGATTATGGTGGCCTGCTTTGCACAAAGACACTAAGGAGTTTTGTAGATGTTGTGATATCTGCCAGAGGGTAGGAAAACCTTTGTGGAGAGATGAAATGCTGCTGCGACCACATATTATGCTACGAGCATTTGATAAGTGGGATATAGATTTCATGGGTCCTATCAACCCACCAGGGAAATGAACTGGTGCGAGATACATCATCACAGGAATAGAATACCTCACTAGGTGGGCAAAGGCCAAAGCAGTAAGGAATTGTGATGCTGCTACAGCTGCACAGTTCATTTTTTGAAAACATCATAAGTAGATTTGGATGTCTAGCAATTTTGATGAGTGATCAAGGCACACACTTTTTGAATCGCACTATTCAGGCTTTAACGAAGGAATTTCAGATACAGCACCATAAGAGCACTCCCTACCACCCACAAGCTAATGGTACGGTGGAGGATTTTAACAAGATTCTAGAAAATGCTCTTACTAAGATCTGTAATAGCCAAAGAGACGATTGGGACCTCAGGGTTAATGCTGTATTATGGGCTTATAGGACTACATGCAAGAAACTCACAGGACACACACCTTTCATCTTGGTATATGGACAAGAGGCTATTATGCCTATGGAATATATTATTCTTAGTTTTAGAGTTGCTCAAATTACCAAGATGGCTAATACAGATACGATGAATGAAAGACTAGCACAGTTGCTTGCCTTAGAAGAAGACAGATTCATCGCAGGATTTCATCAGAAAGTGCAGAAGGCACAAGAAAAAGCTTGGCATGACAGGCACATCAAGAGCAAGATTTTTCAGACAGGAGACCTAGTTCTCCTCTATGACAGTAAGTATGTTAAGTTTCCAGGGAAGTTCAAGACGCATTGGCTGGGGCCATATCAGGTTCAGCAAGTTACAAAAGGAGGTGCCGTTCAGCTCAGTAAACTGAACAGGGAGCTTGTTCCTACTTTGATTAATGGCAGTAGGATTAAGCTTTATAGTGATAGCCACTCTACCTCCCAGCCCTAAATTAGAGAAATAGGTCGTGTAGATTTCCAGTGTAGTTGAAAGGAGGCATCACACCCATAACTAGTCTACACCCAAAAAAAAGAAAAAAAAATAAAAAAAAAACCAGAAAAGTTTATTTTGCGCAAGTCATAGCGCGCTTGCGTATTTTTTGAATGTTGTGGAGTTTCATGCCAACATCTTGGTTCAGGACGATGCAGTGTGACATCACAGCAAGGTGATGTTCCCCGTGCCACATAGACGATTTTGAAAAGGGACGGAGGGCCAGTCACTTCACCTTCTGACAAGCAGTTAATCCAGATATGATAGGTATATGTTGCCCTAGATTTGGAAACAGTACAGTGATTTTCCTAGATTTGGTAAATCTTGGTTGAGACCAGCACCTGTACACAACTTTCGAGGAAAATTTGATCGGATTTCAGCAATTAATGAGCATCAGGACGACGGATGTTGTCTTATCCATGCAATAAATGTCACCGATGGGTGTAGGCTAAATAACCGTTGCTTCAGAGATTATTGCCTTCGTTATAAATACACATATCATTCAAACAGAAGGGTTGCTTTTGCAATTTCTGAGAGTTACAGAGCAATTTTTAGAGTTTTCCTTGTGCAGAGATACTCCAGTTACAGAGTGTTGGTTTTCCCATTTCGCAGCCATTTCCAGTCCAGAGTATTGCACCAGGTGGTGTATGTCCAAGAAGGAACCTTTAGAAGACGTTGTGCGATGATTCCAGCGTTGTGGCCTCGAGTCTGCTATGATGACGCCACCCAGGGTTGTGAAATTAGGTGCACCATAGGTCAGACAAACATCAAGGATGAGGAGTCAAGCTCAGATAGTAGAAGAGTCCAGCCCAGAGCAGGAAGAAGAAGTTCATATGGCAACAGTATACATTGTGTCATGAGTTGAGGATGCACCAGAGGTAACCATTCACAAGGGTGCTAAGTATCCTATTCTGCTACCGCCGATCGATCCCTGTGTAAAGGAAGATGGAGAACTGTTAGGATATGTCCCTGTTCTCAAATTTACAGACTATAACCTTGGAGACAGTAAGACATATCCTCAGTTTGGACTGGATCAGTATCTTATGGTTTAGAGGAACCCAAGGACCGATGCAGATGAGTTTGTTCCTATGGAACATGTCCAGATTCTTGAGCATTCAGGCTTGCTCAATTTGTTGAGAATACCACATTTTGGATGAGGGGCAGAGGTTAATGCCGTGGTGCATGTGCTACTTTCCTATGTACATGGAGGTTACCTTTGGCTGGGTAACAAGATTGATCTGAATGTTGAATTGATACATCGCATCACCGGGCTGTCCAAGATCGGTAAGGACCCTCAAATGCATATATCAGGGAAAAGCAAGGATTCCAAGCTACCAGCACCCCTAGTTAATAAGTATAAGCTACAGAGAAGAGGTTGGGCTTATGACCTCGCAAGATTAAGAGACGATACCCTTAGATTTATAGCCAGTCTACTTGCAGGAAGACTATTAACCAAAGTTCGGCCAAAAGAAGTCACAAGATCGGTAATTCACCTTGCCGTGCAAGTCGCAGAAGGTGAACAATTTAATTGGTGTTTATTTTTATTAAATATTTTTCTTCAATATTGTTTGGCAGTGTAGGACGAGCCAAACCACCCCTTCCATTTCTCGTGGATGCTTATATTATGTGCATTCATCGAGTGGAAAGAGACGCCCCATACTCAGTTTCTACAGCTACGAGGCGGAGAGTGCAGAGGCGAATGCTATGCAAACTTATGGGAGAGCAATAGCCCAGCCAAGAAAAAGATCAATATGATAGTATTCTATGAATACTATAGGCTGTTGAAGCGATTCATCCAGGAGACACTACAGATCGACACAGAGGTTGTTGACATGTATGATAATTGGCTTGATTTCACAATGGACAACCATAGAATCTATCTGAGGCCAAAAGGGTCTAGAACAGATAACTAGGCTATTGGTTCGTTCAGGATGATAGTGTAGGATGTAGAAGATGTCATCAAAGATTTTGGTGAAGAATGGAAGAAGGCATTAGAAGATGCTGCAGCAGGAAATGTACCAACAGATACTGCACCCATAGACCCAGCAGACAAAGGAAAAGATAAGGTGGGTTCCAAGAGGAAAGATCTAGTAGAAGTGCCACCAGCGGCACAAAAGGGGAAAGATGCAGTAGAAGTGCCACCACTGGCACAGAAGAGGAAAAAATCCAAAGATTCAAAGCCAACTTTAGAGACTGCACTGACAGACGATGACTATGATCAAATCGCAGCAAAATTGAAGGAGGAGATGCGGGACTCATTTCAGGTGATGCAGACATCGCAGGACAAGCTACAGAGCACGGTAGATAAGCAGCTTCTAGAGTTGAAAGCACTAACTGAGAAGACTGCCATGATGCAGAATCAGCCAGTCAAGGAGACAATATGAGAAATTTCAACACAATCGATTTCCCACGAGGAAGTCTTTGCAAAGGATCGCATTAATATAGTGCTGATACCGCCAGGGAGCATCTGATTCCCTGCTTTAATGATTGATGTGCAGATACAGGTTAGAAACCCTGTCGAGGTTAATCTAGCACAATTCCCCATTGATCAATTATAGATGATCTAGCAGCAGATAGCCGCAGAGCTCAGGGATAGAGAGCTTGTGACTTATAAGCAGAATATTCAGTTGATAAAACAGAATGTAGAGCTCACCGCAGGATTTCAGACAAAGGAGGAGGAGTTAAGAATATACGAAGAAAGAGAACATGATCTAATTCAGGTCCTGCAGAACATCGCATTGGAGTTACCCCAGTGTAACATAGATTTTTCCTTGCCTCTAACGCAGAAGGTAAGAACAATTGCAGATAGAGCAAAGGCTCTGGAAGAGACAGTGGCCAATATGGAGGAAGACCACAAAGCACAGATTGCTGAGCTCGAGGCTCGAGCAACAGGAACACCTCAGGTAGATAAGGAAGAAAGGGCATAGGCCTTTAGAATCACTTCAACACAAATGAAGTGTCGCATAGATGATGCAGATTCATTACTAGCTGATGCGACGAAGACACGGTCGAAGCTAGATGAGCTCCCAGATAGACTGGAGTTGCAGCATAGCATCCAAAAGATAGAGAATGCAATAGTAGAAATGAAAGAAGAATTCAAGAGCTTAGGAGCTCTTGCAAAGATGAAGAAGATGACAGAGATGAACCGGTTGCAACAGGAAGCGCAGTGGTTGCGAGAAAAAGAGATACAGTTCAATAACTTGCTTCAACCATATTAGGAACAAATCACAGAGCTGGTCGATGCGGTTGAGCAGAAGGTCAAGGAGTTCACTATAAGTAAAAGTGAAATTGATGACACAGAAGACCCCTTGATTAGTCAAGATATGCTTGAAGCGGCACAAGACTGTGTCGAAGCTATGGACAAAGAAGTCGCAGGACTCATGGAGAGATTCGCAAGGACTTCGCAGGAAGCCAAGGAGAAGCTACAGAAAGAGAAGCCAGCTGTTAGTGGCTCAGGGACGAGCCACAAGTAAGTGTTAGGGGACTATTGGAGCAGGACCCCATAGCTACAGGAAAAGCTGCTATATAGGGGCAAGAAATTCAAAGGAAATAGTACCTGAAGCGACCAAGATGAGAGCTCAACCACTACACTTAAGGCAGTGGCGAAGACAGGAGGGCTCAGCTACCCTCATAAATGGAAAAGGAGCAATGGGCTGAGTTATTAAAGACAAAGGACAGAAGGGGAGCGACCGAGGAAGTGGTGCCCATACCCGCGTTCAGCGTCGAAATCGTGGAAGACTGCAGAAAGATGTGGTGTGACAGAAAGCGGCAGTTCAAAGTACAGATAGGCCGACTGTCACAGTTAGGGTTTTTGGGTTATTGTTGGGAAAGGCCCACAGTTTTGTATCATGGTGAGACCTTCGGGCCACCTATAAAAGCATTTATTTTGTATTATGAAAGGTTAGCTAGTGAGATAGTCAGCTAGATAGTTAGTTATCATCAGTATTGTAAGACATTGAGAAAGAGTCGAGCTCTGGTTCTGTTATTTAGTTTGTAGTTATCTTACTATAACTAGTAGCTGGCTCCTTGAGCATGAATGTAACAATCCGCAGGGATTGAGAGAGAGAGAGAGAGAGTGAGAGAGAGAGAGGATATATTGTAAGAAGAAAGCAATATAGGAAGGGAAGATATCTAAGAGGGAAGGGCTCCCAGCTGTGTGCGTTGAGTTTCCCAGAAGATCTCAAGCTGCATAATAGGTTGTAGCAGAACTGTGTTTACTCTCTCAAGATATAATATAAAAACCAGTTCGCGTGGACGTAGCTTCCGCTCTAGAAGTGAACCACGTAAAATCCATGTGTTGTGAAACTATTTAATGTGTTTGTGCTATACTTAGTTGCTATCTGTTATCTGTTACATGAACTTTTCTCATCAGTTAATGAATGTATGTATGCTATCCTTTAGTTGACAGTAACATACAAGGTTAAATGCAAGTTGAATGTGTCAAGTATTTTGTCTATGATTTTATCAGTACTTGATTCACGACAGTTAACAGTTACAGCGTTAAGTGATTCCTTTATATCTAGTTCAGCTAGTTGAGTATAGTTGATGTTAAGCGTGTTAAACTGTAGAAGCTTAAGTGAAGTTGTTTAACACCCTTATAAAGGTTGACTGAGCTATTATACGCACAGAGAAAGCCTTTGGACCTTGAGAGTCATATTGAGTCTTACTGTAGAAAATATCGCAGTATAGAAAGGTGATATCGCACTGTCGTAGGAGCTGCGGTGTGAGATATCGCAGGTAAAGAGTTGAGTAAAAGGGAAAGTTTGCACATCGTCCTAGAAGCTGCGATGCGATAAGAGCCAACCCCATAGCAGAGTCAGCTAGGGAGAAAGAAATAGCACCTTGTAGAGAGATCCCGCTGATTAACCAGAGTCAAGAGAAACCTAGGATGCTACAGAACCTGGTTGAGGACACCTGAGTCTTCAGCCTCCCCATCTAGGATCACTTTGGGTGAGACTTTAGGCCGTTCTGCTGTCTGTCGCCGAAAGGGCCAGTGAGCTAGGGGTTTTTTTGGTACACCACAGTAAACCTAGGTCTTCCCATGCAATCTAACATATGGGATGGACTTATAATTTATTTCTACCATTGTATCACCCCTCTGACCTACACATTAGGGGGCATCTGTTACAATTGATTTTATCACACATGGTGGATCACACCTTTATGGCCTTCCCTATCCCTCTGCGGACTCTTTAGAGCCCATGGACCATTTTTGTACCTTTGATGTTTCCAAGATCATCCCTAAAAACATGCATTATTTTCTATACACGACTTTTAATCCCTTTCTCACGTATATACGTGGATATGACCCTCAAACCCATGTACTTCGGGATGTGTGCAAAAGGCCAAATAATTTTGGAGTTTTCCTTGATGTGGATCTAAGTCACTTGTCTCTTGGCCTTCCATATGCCTTGATATCGCTCGGATTTGACCTTCCATTACCCCATTGAAGCACTATATAAGGAACCCTTTGGATACATTGGAGGAGGAGGAATTGAAGAGCAAGAAAACTATAGTACATTGTTGTCGGAGCTTATACTTGAGTCTTCATCCCTTTGTCCCTTGGAGCACTCTGTGTTCTTCCCAAGCTTGGCTTTGCTTGTGAGCTTGCTATCGATAGATGGAGGATTGAAGTGGTGGAGGAGTGAGCTTCTTCGATTCGTAGACGTGTCGACAGAGGTTGTCACTATTGCAATCTCTGATTTATATTAATAGAAATATCTTTTCTTGTCCAAGAATGTGTATTTAAATGAGTATTGAATCCATGGATGCTTTTAAATGCTTATATGTTATTGATTATATATTCTAGAGTAGGTCTAACACAATTATATAGCATGCTTGTCTTGTTTTCTAAATGTTGAGAGAGAAAATTGCTAATACAAGTGAGAGTGGAAAAGCTCAACGGGGATCTACATCAACCATCCGGAATAAGTTATGTTTCGAGATCCTTTAGTGTTAGATGTTCGGTTTCTCTTGCATATGGGAAAGGATTGATTTCTATCATTACTCTATTTGTTGTGGTACCCCAAGCCATAGGAATTTTTCTCCATAACATCTAGGAGTCCCTCGTAGTATCGCCATGTCTTTGAGAAAGAACCGCATATTCTTTCTTGAAATTTATGTTGGCCATATCCCATAGGGACTCCCATTTATATCAAGTTGTAATTGCATTGCATGTTTCTGATTTCCTCTTGAGCTTTACCCCAACTCCCAGCTTTAGTTTTATAAGTGATATAGAATGATCTTGTCTCAATCCTATCCAAATAGATCTTTTCATATATCTTGTGTGCTCGGATCCCACCTCGTTACTTCCTATTACCACCATCGGTCCCTTCACCAAGTGGGGATGGACTTTATGGATTGAAACCCACCTTCGGTTGGGGAGAATTATCACATTATAGTGGTCGTGGAATGTTTTATAAAATGGGTAGAGGATATGGCTACAATTAAATCTGATGGTGAGATGACTGCTTATTTTGTATTTAACTAGATTATCACTTGGTTCGAGATCCTGAAGGAGTTTGTCATTGACCATAGTAGGAACTTTCAAAACAACTTATCCCTAAAACTAGGGTATAAGAAAAAATACTCTTCTTCTTACTGCCCTAAAGCAAATGGCTAGGTTGAATTTGGCAATAAATCCCTTAAGTCCATTCTCCAACGAACCATCACATAAACCAAAACCAACTAGCACATTATGCTTTACCCTACTTTGTGGGATTACCAAACTGCATTTAATACTACCACCGAGTTTTCTCCATATCAATTAGTACATGGGGTGGAGTTGGTTTTACCAGTTGAATGTAAAATTTCCTCATTGAAGCTAGCCATAGAGATTTTTCCTAAAACTTCTGAGTTGAAAGAGCATTTGCTCCGTTTATAGCACCTTTATGAGCAGCATCGAGATGTTGTAGTGGATATAGATATTAACAAGTGTCATGTTAAGGATTAGTATGATTATTATTTTTCGTTCCCATGGATTTAATGAAGGTGACTTAGTCCTCTTGTATGACCAAGCTAGCGAATTGTTAAGGTCGGGTATGTTTAACCCCATGTGGCATGGCCTTACATGGTGAAAAGTGTCCTAGATAAAGGATCCTATGAGATATAAGATTATGAATTGAATACCTTGGCAGAGCCTGGAGATGGGATTTATCTCAAGAAGTACTACACCTAACCTTCAGCCGAGGCTGATATTTTGTATATTATTGTACAGTTTGCATAGTTTTCTTTTTGGTTCCCTTATAGTGTTATCGGTTTTTTGATATGCTTCCTAGTTTTTGGAAGATGTCGATGGAATCTTCATTATACTTAGGATTTGTTGATTGTGCTAGTCACCATACCCAAAACTTAGTTTTGGATTCTTGGATTATCTATTGACTAGAGAATCATGTGTTGTCTTCACGAGGTGTGTTTCTCCATCCATAATCAAATAATGTTGTTGAGTATAGTGTTGTGATTGAACTACTACATGATGTAATTTTCAGTGGTATTCAATATATTGATGTTCACCTTGACTCACAGTTAGTTGTGTCATAGTTGAATGAATTGTACCGTATCAGGGACCCTACATTGTTATGAAGGTTCTTACGGGTAATATTGTTGGAGCAACAATTTGATTACATTACATACATTCATATATGTAGACTTATAGTTGATTCACATGCAAACTATGTTTTAAATTTGCATCTGTCACATCAATAATGAAGAATATTCATTTCATTCACATTTAAACACGCATGTAAATATATCAAATCGATCACTATAAGTTTTAATTTCTGAATATAGTTCAAAATGGTGTCACTATAAAAAATGTAATAATACAAAAATGGGCCTTTAAGCCACCAAAATATATACAAACGATACAAAACTTATATCTTGGCATCTGTTAACACTCTATTAAGTTTTTTTGGTCATAAGAGATACATGGGAATTTTTACCTTGTCAAGAGGTGTTGGGAAGGAATCTTAGTGTTTGCGGAAGGGGATGACAGCATATACGAGATAGCATTTAGCCACTAGAATAAGCCATGGTGGAAATGGAGGAAAGGATAGTGTAAATTGACAGCCCCGCTCTGGGGTAGTGAATGTCAAAAGCGGCAAGACAGTCTGTGGATCAAGGATGTAAGGTAAAGTAGAGAACATTGGATGCATTGAAGACATTAAACGTGAATCATGATCGAAGGCTAAGATTGATCATATGGCAGATCAATAGCATCAAAACATTTCACACAGTGAATATGCCCAGCCAAAGCCACTTTTCCAGATTGAGAAATGGGTTAAAGGGTGGAGGCATCTAATGATCAAGAATGGGATCCAAGAATATCCACTGTTGTAATTGATTTCGCATCCCAGATTAGCAAGGACCCAGTAGCAATTTTGGATTGCAAAAAGTGGTACAGGTCACTTAGATTGATGGTCACTACAAGAGCAGAGGTAGATCAGTGGTCGTAGTTCATTTCACAATATGAACTAGCACAGAGGGGACCAGAACCTCACTTCACGAAGAATGGTAGGGTCTGCTCAGATCAACGGTTGTGAAGAAAGTCGATCTTGATCAACGGCTGAGCTACACACGTGCGAGGTAAGGAAATATGCAGCATAAAGAACCTCACATACCTACGATTCAGATCGCAAAGAGTAATATCTACGGTGTGAGCTACTAGGGAAGAGCACGAAGGTTATGTTGTGTGAAAAGCTATAAAGGGGTCCACATGAAGTTGCAAAGGTTTGTCTTTCTTGAAACCTTGAAGCCGCCAAATATCCAACCACATATAGAATGCTAGCACTAACCAACCAGGAAACTATGTTACAGAACAAGGTAGGCCCCTGATACCCCCTCGATGCTATTTAAAAATGGATGTAATAGGAGTAGTAGAAGTGGTAGGAGTGAGAGATGATGTAGAACTTGAGGTCACATGTCGGAGGGTGGAAGAAATTCTGGTAGATGAGAACGCCGATGCTTTCGATACCATCCTGGTGGGAGAAGCCATTGAGACTGCTCGAGGCAAATTGGAAATCCTTAAGGATCGAGGTAGAGATACCTATGGTGTTTTTAAATCCTTCTTCCATTTCTTCTCTATTGGCCAAACCGTCCATTGCCCTGAGTTTGTCGAATAGTGTGTAGATAATTTCTCTTTTGCCAAAGGTGTCATTATGGATAAATCAAAGTCTAAAATCCTTTGTTCATTCCAGGATTCCATCATCCACAAAACCCTGCATATCCCAGATGAATTTGTCCATATATCCCAAAACTACCAGGAAGAAAATATTATACATTGTTTCAGAGAGTCTACAGATGAAAGTAAAGGAACCTTCCTGAAGGCCTATTCTAAACCCAATGGTGAACCCATCGACTTGTCTTACCCTATTGACCTCAACCAATTCAACGAAGAAACTCAGTGGTGTATATCCCTGGCTAGTCAGTTTCTAGGTCTAGATACCGATGCTTATGTCATAGAGTCATTGTTGAGTCTTTTGTTCATCTTGAGTACTTGTCTGGACAAACTTGAATTGACTGGACAATCTTTTTAGTCTTGCCACCTTAATTTTGATGAGTTCCTAGCCAAGAACATTCATTCTTAGTTAGCAAATTTCCACGGCACTAGAGTGTTCATATTCCAGTCCTTTTTGCTAAGGATGCTTATAGATTATAATGAAGAAGACCTACAAGTACCAGAACTGGAAATCACTATTGATATGGCCACATACTACTATAAATTCATGAACCAATTGATGGAAAAAATATACGAACTCTTCTTTCAGGAAAGGTTACCTAGGGTGTTTCCTGAGATGAGGCAAATGATGCAACTGTCCAATAGCAAGAATATAGGGGACTGGTTCCTCATAGAATTCGAAATGACCATAAGGTTGCATGGCTTTGTGCATCCACCCTACATTCTACCATCTTTTCTAAATGCCAGGGTTTTCTCCCTGGAATTGATCAGGAAAAGACTCATTGTTGAAGAAGAGCACTTCTTGAACTTTAAAAAGAGCTCAAATTTGATTTTCCCATGGGAAGTGCGACCATACATAGTTAGGAGTAGAGGTACTTTTCCCTTAGTTGCAAACTTGCTCAGAGGTATGGAATTTTCTCTGGGACAAGCGGTAAATTATGACCCTCACCAGATAATTTCCAAAAGAAGGAAATATCACAAATGCAGGCCTTTTGAACACACTGAAATACCCAGACTTAGAGAAGCAACAAATTGGGATGATTAACCTAATCCTTCCCCGATGGATACTAGCATAGAGCAAACCACTGGCTCACAGCTGCCAGGGATAACTTCTCCCCAAAGAGAATTGGAAAAAGTAGTTACAATAGCCGTAGGGGTCTCATCACTGGTCAGCTATTCAACGAGTTCAATAAAAAGAGGGGGTCCGGAGCCCATGGACATTGAAGAAGTGGACATGGCCAGCATTCCCAAAAGGAAGAAAATAGAACAGGGGCAGCAGTTAGTGTAGGTTAAAAAGGGGCATGCAAAGGGATAGATGAAGAAGAAGAATTTAGAGAAAGAACAGCAACAAGAAGATCCCAAGACAACCGATTTACAAATACAAGAATATGTATTTGACGAGTAGACTCCAAACAGGCATGCATCCAAAGAGGAATGTCTAGGATCTTACTAAGAGAGGGCTGATAAAACTTTCAAGGAGACATGATAACTATATAAGGAGGAAGCGCGGTTGCCTTACCCCAATGTGGCACTAAAGACTATAAGAGATCATGCCACTGACACCCTTATCTTAGCCTTGGAAATGGGGAACAAGGTGTCAGGGGTCAGTGTGAACCTCTCAAAGTTTCCCACTATGGACATAATACACCTCAACAAAGAAACAGGGGATATATTGAATGCCAGACTGCTTAAGGCTACCATACAGATGTCCAATCTAGAGGAAAGTAAAGCAAAGACTTTAAACCTTTTAAGGAAGGCAAGAGTGAAGAACAAAGCACTCAAAGCCCAAATCAACAATTTATAGAGTGAAGCAATGCAAATAGAAGGACTAGCACATAAAGGGCTTTTGGCTCAGAAATTACTTGATGATAAGGAGAAGGAGATCCAGACCCTAAAAAAGAAGTTGAAAATCCCTGCTACCCAACTTAGCCAAACGAAAGAATTGGCTGATATTGTAATATAAAAATAGACATTGAATGCTAAGCTTACTGACTGCAAAGCCAAGCTACTAAAGCTCGAAGAAAAGGAAAGGCAGTGGGAAACATACATCCAACTTTTGAAGAAAAGCGAGGTGGAATTAAAAGCCAGATTAGCAATGAAAGAAAAGGAGCTTCAAGGAAGAAGTGTGGAGAGTGCAATTCAATCCTCATGTGTAGCCGAAGAGATAGATATTGGTTCTCTCTCTAGAGCAATGTCCCAGATAGGCTTGAAAGATATAGTGATTATTAAACTGAAACAACAGATCAAGGAACTAGAAAAAGAAAAAGTCAAAGAGAGACAAGGAAGAGAAAAGATAGAAGAGAAATGCCAAGGAATGATTCAACAAAATGCCAAGTTAAGCCAACAGGTGGTCGGTAAAATTTCCTTGCAGGGTGCTAGACATTTGATCTGGGACCAGATCATTATAGAAGCTGATAAGTTTCAGCATTATTTGGATTTCATTGAATACCATGAAAGCATTAAGCTAGAGGCCAAGAAAAATGTCCTGACTTTGTTAGGAGAAATATAAAAGAGGCCCGTGGTAATAATGAAAAATTCCATTACTTTCCTAAGCTCTTTGTCAAACAATTCCACCAATTGATACGGTATCTAAAATAGGGTTACTATTGTCTCCGGGGCTAGAAAGGTAGTTGCTAAGCACATGATTTTGGAGACTGTCCAGGAAAACATAGAATTTATTGATCACAACATCCTGGAGGTCATCAAGCTATTTAAACCACTGGTAAGCAAAGGGCTCCCTTTCTTTTGGGAAGAGAAGGGTCCTTTATTGTCCCATAAGGAGTATCGGGAGTGCTTGATTCACTGCTGATTAGACAACAGCAAGTTTGGTGATATGCAACAATCATTGTCAGGGAATATCATCTTTGATAAGTTGACCAGTGAATTTGAATTGTTGTTTGATTTTAAAGCCACATGTGTCGAGGTCCCTAAGACTTCATACCCGGAAACAATGGAGCTCAAAGCACAAGCATTCGACATGGCAGTTGTCACTTTGCCTGGTCTTGACCTATGGAGATTCATTCAGAAATATGGTTCAACCAAATTCAAAATGCATCCATAGGAGTGGCAATGATAATACATGGGAATTTTTCTTGGGATTGCACGCCCTTTCCAATGGTCACCTCCCCTGAAACTTTGTACAATTGTCACCTGCCAGATGGAAGCATAGAAGACTCTTGTACATATTTTCTCCTACAATCCACATTTCATTGTTTAGCCATTTTATGCAAATCACAGCCAATGTGCCACCTAAGAGTTTGTTAGAATATGTTCTTCAGTTGTAACAAATTTTGATTCCCGAATGTCGGTTTAGGAAGTCCAAAATGCTATAAATATACCTCCTGAAGAAGGAGAAAGGGTTGAAAATAGATATAATTTTGAAGTGTATGCTTTCAAGAATACTTTAATAAAGTTGTAGAGCTGAGGTTGGCATTTTACACGGGGATTCATGTGTTGTTTTTATTACAGTCTATTGCTTCCTTTCTGGTGTGAATGTTTCTCTAGTTTATCTCTTCCATTATGTTTTCTTTCATGTCTGAAATAAGTGTATAATAGTTTGGAATTCATACATGCTATGCTTCGTTTCTTGTTTTAGATATTCACCAAATATTTCTTCTAAAGTTAATACAGAATTCATTTTCCATTGCTCTGTGTTGATGGTCTGTTCATTTTCTTCCTTTCCACAAGACAATCATAATTTAATTGTGATTGAATGGCTATCTTGCCTCTGTGTTGAAATCGTCTACATAAGTTCTATTCATTTCTGTTATACTTCTTGACTCCATCTCCCAATGGTTTTATGTCTTGTTTCAACCAACTTTACAAACAATTTATAGTTTCACTTGTACATATCTAACATTGTTAATATTTGGTGAGAGATCCCTCTCGGAAGAGCAAAAGGCTAGTTCTCTCTTTGAAAGTGGTTCTGTTGTTACCTGGGAGTGGGCCTTCCACAAGCTTTGGCTCAATTCTAGTGCCAAAAAACTGACACCATTGTCGGGGACGAATTAAAGATTATCCTTGGAGGAATGTCAAGAACTGAACGATTTCAGGAAAAAGATTTCTGGGGGCAAACAAAAATTTCTGCATTCACAAGAAGGTTGTATATTTGTCTTGGTGACTCCACACCTACTTCGACCAGTATTGCACTAGGTATCCTGGATTCCAGAAGGATCCACACAAGAGGTAACCTTGATCCCAAAACTTTTCAAATTGTGGATAATTCATAAAAAATACTTAGAAATAGAAACAAAGAGAAAGTGGATTTTCTATTGTTTGGTACGTCATCATCTCAAGATTTGTACAACATAATGGAACCTGAATGGGGAGTTAGAGCTGAAAGACTACTAACCAAATCTAAATCTGAATCCAACCTGAGGAAAGCTGGGGTAAGCTCTAATATATTGCAATCCTATCTGCTTGATTCTTTGTGGCTGAACCTAGGGACCCCAACGAAAGCTGAAGAGACAACCCCTATTTTTCAGAACACCCAGTTTCCTAACCCCCAATCTACTCCTAATCGACATACCTCAATGGCTGCTACTAGATTTTCTCCATTAGCCCTACCTCTGGTTCTACATGACCTCCCCTTGAACTACGCCCAAAGAATTGCACTCTATGATGGGGAGGGGAATGTCTCAGCAAGATACCATGTGGGTAAGTTTAACAATTTCATCGACCTGGAAGACGTGGATGATGAAGATGTCAAAATGCGGTTGTTCACTCAGATTTTGTCTGTGGAAGCCAAGAAGTGGTACAAATATTTGCCTCTTAGGTCTATCCGCAGTTTCGCTAGTTTTCAAACTATATTTCTAGAAAGGTGGGATGATAAAAAAATATCCTTATAGGTCTTGTCTCAATACAACAATCTCAAGAAAGGAGCTTTTGAGTCGGTCCATAAGTTTTCAAACAGATTCATGCAGGTTTACAACTCGATACCTGCTGATATCAAACCTTCACCTGTGGCAGCTAAACTTCATTACGCTGATGCATTTGACAATGATTTTGCTTTGTTATTGAGAGAAAGAAAGTCAAACACCCTCCTGACCATGTTCACTAACACCCTAGAAGTAGAGGCCAATATGACGGCATGTAGGAAAATAAAAATGAGGGCAGAGGTTGACAGAAGGAAAGGTAGAGAACAGACACACCCCATTTCTTCTACCTCTTCATCTAGTGATATAAAATTTGAGATGATTCTCAAAACTATGGAAAAATTGATGGACGGGCTAATGGTGGAGGCCAAGCAACAAACCGGGCTCAGAATGAACCTTATATAAGGAATCCTAATTTTAGGAGGCCGCTTCCTCCCCCACTCCAACCAAATAGACCAAGGGATGTGAGGAGTCCAAGAAACCAAGAAGAGCAGCCAATTAGGCCTCCTTTCCTTGAAAACTATGTGACTGCCGAAGATGAGGTGGAGTCTGTCGAAGATCATATCCATCATTTTGGTGATTTAAACTCTGATATCTACTTGACTGAGGAGGAACATGATATGTTTACACAAGTGGATGATAATACCTTGATAGAGGAATTGGAACAATATCATAAGGGGTATATGCATGCTATAGATGATTCCAAGAAGATCAAGTTAAGAAGTAGGGACGTTGCTATAAACAAAGGGGGGTCAAACCCAAACCAGCCCTCTAGTAGTCAGACCACCCCAGGGAAAGGAAATGAAAAATAGAAGGAGCCGGTAGCATCTGGAGAAGTGTAAAAAGAGTCTGGTAATGTGAGGGAGCTGGAGAAAATGGCATCTGTTGAGCTGGGAAAAACCCCTCCCATGTTTAACCTCCAAAACGAGCTAGCTAAGCTGAAGTTTTCGATTCCTTTCAATGAATTATTGAGGAATCAGGAATATAGGGACACTATAACAAAGATGATTGTAAATCAAGGAGAAGCTCACCCAGATATCTTAGAACTGACTGAAAATAACCCTACTATTATTCTAGGATCTAAGATTGACAGCATGGACAGCAAAGACGAGGAAGTTCCCCCCTTTTACATGATCTTGAATGTACATGATATGGTGTTACACAATGCTATGTTGGATTTAGGAGCCTCACATAATCTGATGCCAAAGGGAGTGGTGGAGAGCCTGGGATTGGAGATTACAAGGCCTTATAAAGACCTATATTCCTTTGATTCTAAGAGGGTAAAACGTATGGGATTGATCAAAGACATGGTGGTATCTTTTAATAAGTTTCCGTCTAAAATTGTGGTCATGGATGTTGTTGTGGCCGATATTCCTCCCAAGTTTGGTATTTTTCTATCAAGGTCTTGGACTTCAAAGCTGAAGGGTAGCTTGCAAATGGACATGACCTATGCAATAAGTCCTGTTCAAAATGAAAACAAAAGGTTATAGAGTGAGAAAATATTGCCTTACGTCGTGAGCATTCAAGCTCAGCCTGACATCCATCATGTTTATGCTGTCGACACAGACTTGGGGTCGTCTATTTTATTCAATGATATATCTCCTTGCAACTCAAAATTCGTTGGGCCACGGAAGGGTAAAAAGGATAAAGAAGAGACTAGTGAACTGGAAGCTTTGGAAATAAAGCAGAAGAACAAAGGACTATGGAAGATGTATTTACATGGCTCGGTGGCTAAAGAAGGTGCTGGCACAGGTGTGTATATAATCTCCCCCATTAGGGATACCAAAGCTTACTCTTATAAGTTGGTTTTTGAATGCTCTAACAATGTAGCAAAGTATGAGGCCTTATTGATGGGCCTACATGCGCTAAAAGATTTAGGAGTGAAAAGGGTCCAAATTTTTGGAGATTCGAAGCTTGTAGTGAATCAGGTGAATGACAGCTACCAAACTAGACATCCAGGAATGAGGGCTTACCAGAATGAGGTGTGGGACATGTTTGGAAATTAATTCACTGAACATATAGTCCAAGTGATCCCTAGATATGAGAATACAGTGGCATATTCTCTGGCGAATGCAGCTAAAAAATTTGAAGCCCCTACGGTGGGCAAAAGGAAATATAAAGTAGATATTGTAGATAGACCTTCCATACCAGACAACACTAGATATTGGCAAGTTTTTGAAGACAATATGCAGATCAAAATATTTCTGGATTTGCCCAGTGATTTTGTAAATACCTGCATAGATGAAGATGGCGTTGACCCCGAGAATTTCCTAGACGTTGAAGAGGAAGGGGAAGAGGCCGTCGGGACGAGAAAACTGAAAGACTCTTTGGGAGGCAGGGATATAGTCCAGTTGAAAAGAAATCATATTCCTAGAGTTTTGATCCCTTTATAGTCCCTTTTTGACTAGAATGATGTATCCAGAGATCTGAAGGTTGAGCATGCCATAGATGCTATCAAAGATATAAATATCAGCATTGAAAGTGACCCAAAAATTATAAAATTGTCCAAGAAATTACCCGCTAAAGAAAAAGAAGGGTATGTGAATATGGTGAAGAAATACACGGATGTGTTTGTGTGGAGTTATGAATGTCTCAAAGAGTATGACACTTCCATCATACAACATACTGTCCCAATTAAACCCGGATAAAATCCATTCAGGCAGAAACTCAAGAGGATCAATCGGAAGCTAGTACCCATTATTGAAAAGGAAATGAAAAAGTTGTTTGATGCAAAGATAATTGTGACTCCGAGGTTTTCAAAATGGGTGGACAATTTGGTTCCCATTTGGAAAAAGAATGGGGAGATAAGGTTATGTGTATATTTCAGAAACTTAAATAAAATTTCTTTGAAAGACAACTACCCGTTGCCAAAGATGGACCAAATCCTGTAGAGGGTGGTAGGATCATAAAGGATATCCACTATGGATGGTTTTTCCGGTTACAGTTAGGTGAATGTGTTACTTGAAGACCAAGAAAAAACCACTTTCACCACACCTTAGTGTACATTCATGTATGCAAAGATGTTGTTCAGGTTAATGAATGCTGGAGCAACTTTCCAACGTGCCATGGATATTGCTTTTGCAGATGAGAGAGAAAAATTTGTTGTGATATACATGGATGACATTAATGTATACTCCAGGTGGGATAAATATCATATCATAAATTTAGAAAGAGTTTTCATTAAATGCAGGAAGTATGGCATCTCATTAAACCCTAGAAAGTCAAACTTCACTCTAGAAGAAGGAAAGTTGCTGGGGCACATCATTTCGGAGGAAGGGATCAGGATCGATCCAGATAGGGTAAAAGGAATATTGAGAGTAGAGGAACCAAGGAGCAAGAAAAAAATATATTCTTTCATCGATCAAGTCAACTTCTTGAGGAGATTCATCCCTAGCTTCACCGAAATCCTGATGGACATTACTTACATGCTGAGGAAAGATCATGAAATCAAATGGACGGTGGAAGCCAAGAAGGCTTTCAAAAATATAAAATAGGCCATTTCGGAGGCTCCTGTACTGATCAGTCCATATTTTGAGAAATATTTCTTAGTGTTCTCGTATGCTTCAGAACATAATGTAGTGGCAGTGTTGCTGCAGAAAAATGATCGGGGTGAAGAACAGCCTATAGCATTCTTCAGTAAAATATTGTGGGATGGAGAATTGAAATATAGTATAATGGAAAAGCAATCCTATGCTTTGGTTAAAGCCTTGAAATATTTCAAAATCTACCTCCTCCATTCCCACATAATCTCCTATGTACCCAGCAACGTAGTGAAAAAAATACTTACACAGCCGGATCCATAGGGAAAGAGAGCTAAATCGGTTGCAGTGCTTCTAGAATATGACATAGAAATCAAGCCCACAAAATTGATCAAAGGACAAGGGTTAGATAAAATGATGACAGATTCCCATTGTGACTCTCTGTAGCTGAATTTTCTCACTTGTCAGTTTGATCGGGTAGAGGCAGAGGTGCAAGTGAAGACTGATTTCTCTGCATCTCCTTGGTATGCTGACATTATTTTTGTATTGCAGAATTTACAACCTCCTATTGGGCTAAGCAAAACCAGAGCTAGATTCGTGAAACTGAAGGCTACAAAATTTTGCATTGTAGAACAATATCTCTATTGGAAAGACCCCGGGGGAATACTGCTGAATTGTCTTCTGGAAAACAAAGCTCGACATATAGAGAAGGAATTTCATGAAGGAGATTGTGGAGGAAATCATTCCTGGAAAGTAACTGCAAACAAAATCCTGAGGGTAGGATTTTATTGTCCTTCATTGTTCTCAGATATCTATAAGGAAACGACTAAATGCCACCAGTGTTAGATTTTTGAAGGGAAAAGAAAAGTGGTGTCACTCCCCCTCAAACCTATATCTGTGGAAGCTCCTTTCTAGTGATGGGGGTTAGATTTCATTGGAGAGATAAATCCAAACTCCTTGGGGGCAGCATAAGTGGATTCTGATTGCCACTGATTACTTCATAAAGTGGATCGAGGCCATACCCACGAGGAGGGCCACAAAAGAAGTAATAATGGATTTCTTCGAAAATGATATTTTTGTGAGGTTCAAATTCCCTAAGTGGATTGTGATAGACAACGCATCTCCATTTAATTCCAAGAAGATGATCAATTTTTGACATAAATACCATATAAGCTTAAATCACTCTACAACTTATTACCCACAGGGAAACGAACTGGCATAATCCTCTAACAAGAGTCTTGTGAGGATTATTAAGAAGCTGTTGGAGGATAACAAGAAAGCTTGGTGTTATAACTAGATCTTGTTATTAGTTTATCTGTTCTTTTTGTCCTAATTTTCAATCGTTGGTTTAAAATGATTTTATATTTCATGTTGATTTTAAGAATTTTTTATAATAAAAAATTTTGGTTGGATTTAATGCTTTTAATGGTTGAATCATTTCATTATTTTAGTTTTAAGGTTTGTATTTTGGGATTATTAGTTAATATGTACATCTTTAAGCTTTCAAAAAATTATAAGAAAAATTCATTCCAAGTTTTGATTTATAATCTAACTCTCAATTTTTAGTCCTTTGTCAAATATTTTCATGAGGAGATTCCTGTAGCAGCTCTGTTTTTCCTGTTTTTGTCATTGTCATTTGGAGCAGATTACGAGGATATGGAAACGAATTAAAGAAAAAAAAAAGAGGTTTTTTCCCACAATAGACTCATTCATAAAAACCTCTCTCAGGTATGCAACAGCTATTCTAGTTTGAGAGATTCGAATTCATCTTTGTGGCCTATTTTCACGGTTTGAATTATTTAATAATTTCTTGTTTTAGTCACAAATTTTGCAGAACATATTTTGATCAATTGAAGAGGAATTTTGAAAAACCAAGAGATGTTTTTGTTCATAACATAACCATTTAAGGAAACTCTTATCTCCCAAAATTACCATCGTCATTTTGGGTGATAAAATGAGTCAAAAATTTATTTCTGTGAGTCATGGCCTTCAAATTTTAAAATTTCAGCTTTCGGCAGTTAAAATTGTCTATTTTAGCCTAGTTAGCTGCCGAAACAGGCTGTTTTCGGTAGCTAAGGTGGTTGGTCAGAATGAATTTAGCTGCCGAAAATGTTTCCATGTGCAAATTTTAAAGATCGTGCCCGTACTCATCCACACGTCAAATGAGCCTGTTGTAACCGTTAAAAGAACTTCCAGATGCTGAGTATAAGTTGGGTTGCACAGGTGTTCTAAAACGAGCTTAGATCAGTGTTCAGTTTGCAAATGGAAAGGTGTCAAATTGTTAAGTTTGAGGTGCCGATGTCGATGCCTATCACTACAAATGTCAAATGCCCGAGATTACAAGCAGCAGCTAATAAGGAAAGAAGATTACGCAAATCTTGCATGTTCGATTTGTGTTCAAACTGCAAAATTATAGCTATTTGCTCAGCCAAATCAAATATTTCCAACTTAGCCACGATCGAGGGAGATTTTCATCGAGCTGCTTGGTTTTATGAGTTTGTTGATAGTAAATCGTTAGCTCTTTCTTTTGTCTGAAGGATATGCTTCACTCTGCAGGGACTTTGAGGATTTTTACACTCGTTGGTTGTATCATCGTATCCAAGATTTGCAGGCCGTGGAAGAAGATCTGTGCAGTCTTAAGGGAAACCTGGAAAGGAGCATTCACATTCAAGAGAGCAAGATGATCATGCTACAATTCCAGAGGGCAAGCAGGTTGTTTCGAATGATCATGTTCATGTTGCTGATGGTAATCGCTCAGATGCAGATCAGAGTGAAAACCGACAACATTTTGAGACAGTAGCCAAATTCGAAAAGCGTAGGGAGCGTTTTATTGTGTTCGAACCTGAAGGAGTACTTTTGAGCCTGTTTTTGTGAGCAAGATCAGTCCTTTTTTATTCGCCAGTGAGAAACAATGGCTCAGGAAAGTGCTGTTGGATTTTGAAGAGATTGGGTCATCTTAACTTGGTCATCTTCATGGCAATAACCAAAATGATATTGACAGATGGCAGAGTTCTCCAGTTTTCCATTGGAAATGTCAAGATGAACTATTCGACTTGTCTATATTTCATTGAAGTGTGTTACATCTGTCGAAGACTTGAAGGAGGAGAAGATTACATCCCGATTGTGAAGCAATCGACTCCAGATTTTGTGCAGCTAGTTAAGGATTCGATCCACCTTTCCAGTCCAGATTTTCAGCCTTGATATAATAGTGCTACAGGTGGCAAAGAGAGTCAGCCTTCCCAGCTTTCAAGCATCTTTTAAGGCAGCAGTTTTACAATGAATGCCACATCATCCAGATCAAGTATGTTATGTACCAGTCGAAGTCCACCGAGCCTTGGGGCTAACTCCACTTCATCGACTATCAAGCACAAGGAAGGGACAACACATTATCATTGCCTTGATTCAAGGAATCATTCCTACCTTTTTGCATGTACTGTTTAGTTAATCTCTTAGTGTGACAGATCCACGTTTTTAGGATCTGAAGAGTGATTTTATAAAGGCTATAAAGCCTTAAAGCTAAGACTATTGAAAGGGTTCAAGTTTGGAGAAATTTGGCCCATGATTTGGTTGTTTATTCTAATAAAAAATCACAGTTTCCTCTTGTTTCTGTAATTAGACTTTTTCATCCACCATTATTCTGCACCCTGTTTGAATTAGCTTAGCTTATGCTCATGATTTGAATGGAGGAACTTCTTATTGCTTAGTGTGACCCTACGTTATGTATGTACTTGGTTGCATAAACCCTGCATGTTAATGTACTTGGTTGTCTAGGCAATATTCTTCATACCTTTCTGTTATTTGGCAATCTGATTTACAGTTTCTAAGAGCACTAGCTCATTTAACTATTTTGATAAGCAATCTCTCCATTGTGCGATCTTAGTATCCCATTGATCCACCTATTGAAAAGTATTCAATTCTTAAGTTACCAGGCATACTTAGCTTATAACCCTAAGTAGTTTCCTGGAGTGCTAACAAATTGGCGCCGTTGCCGGGGAGAGAGGTGAGAAGTTGATCTTCCTGGGAGATGACATAGATCTACTCTTTGATGATAGACAAGGGGTAGACACTTATTGGTTATAATCATCTATCTGGCGACTCCATGAAGGACGAAATCAGTGGCGAGTCCATTGTTCAAATTCTGTTGGTGATTCCATTGGTATGACATGAACAGAATCTTAGCCAAGAGGTATGCATTCTGTGATTTTTCAAGTATTGCTAGTTTTCCTAATCAAGTACCTGCTAAAGATGAATGGGAGAACAGTCTTCCTAGATTTCGAGGAGAAGAGTGGGAAGTGCCAGCTGAACATTTGCTGGACTTTCATGACTACATGCACCGGTTGCAAGTAGTGCATGAGGATGTTCAGATCCGGCTCTTCTGTTCTTCATTAGAAGGGATTGCCCGTGATTGGTATCAGTCTTTGCCTAATGCAAGTATCAGTTCTTTAGCAGATTTTCATGCTGCTTTCCATGTGTTCTGTAAAGATCATTTTCCAATTGATCTTCTTTATCCTCAGTGTTGTCACGAATTTCTTTTTTTGACTAAGAACTCAGATATTTATGAAAAGTATGCTGTTGAAGTGAATACTCTTCATCATGATCAGGAGATCATTGATTCACCCCATGATAACCTTAGTGATGCTTTTGACATCATATCAAATGCATCTCCTAACTTATGTTGTCATGAAGAGGAGATTGTTCCCGTTGAAAATTTGAAAAGAGAAGAGCAGAGTTTAATATTAGCAAGTGACAGTGTTAGATCTGCAGAGCTTGAAGAGGACAGCCTACAATTTTCAGATTTGCAGGGGCTCTCTAATATTCAGCTAGAACACGTAGATCATGATCCCAGATGTGTTGATGTAGCAGCAACATATGTTATGAGCAGCCCACATCTTCCAAATTTGCAAACAAAGACAGATTTCAGCAGACATTTGCAAGAAGGGCAGCAGAAAGGTCCAGATCAGCCATCTATTGGATATGTTTCTCCAGCAGATTTTGAGCAACCTTTTCTAACAGATCTTGAGCAGTTTACACATACCTTTGAGATCAAGGAAGACAGCGAGCCACATTATTTTCATTTACAATCAGAACAGAAGCTTGAAGAGGTATTGTTTTGTGAATTTGATGATCCTATTGATAGATATTTGGATTCTATGAGCAGCATAAATCCAAAGAATTTTCTGTCAGATGAA
>LPNX010640074.1:123790-201812 GCA_001517045.1 Pseudotsuga menziesii | reverse complement strand
TGGAAATTTGATCTTACTTAATAAATCTGCCTCTACTGGTTAGTGTAGGAGTAGGCAGAAGAATAAGCTCTTCTTATGAGCACGTAGATCATTTTCAGTTGTTGTTAAATAAGCAGAGCAGGCTGTATGTAGAGCACAGATGGGTTCCAGCCTACTATGCATTAACTATTATCACAATGATATGGCCTATGAAAATAACGATTGAAACTCAGGTGTACAGGGCTTCAGGTCCACCAGCAGATGTATATCGAGCTTCAAGACTGCCAGATGTGTATAATTCCATTGATTTATGCTATAATTCATATTCAGGTCATAACACCAAGTATGCTTCACCACGGGAAAATACTGGGTTTGCTGGCCATTCTGCTAGAGGTTATGAGTCTAACTATAGCATAGCTATCGCTATTAGATGAATGTTCTTATTTTGTTATTCTGTGCTTCTATTATAAAAAACCGAGAATTTTATTATGTGGAACCAACATTGATGTGACTGAGGTTAAATCATAACTGTGACTGAGAAATTACCTGAGGTTTGCTATCAGTGCAGAACTGCAATCTATCAGAGCATGCAAGCTGGTTTGGTTGCTTCTATTTTCGGATCATTCAAACAGGACTTTTGGTAGTAGGAGCACCTTCCAATCTGATTCATGGGATAACAGGTTTTGGTGAAACTGGAGAAGCACCTGTCTTTTCTCGTTGATAAAGTGATATTTGTTGGATCTACTACTGTTGGTAAGATGGTCATGGGAAATACATCAAAGACATTGATCCCAGTAACACTTGAACTTGGTGGAAAAGATGCATTCATTGCTTTGATATGGATGTCGCTCATGTTGCACAAATAGCTATCAGAGCTGCTTTACAATCAAATAGTCAGAGCTGTGCTGGTGCTGAGTGGTTCTATGTGCACCAAGATGTCTACAATTCCTTTAAGGCTCAAGTTATTAAAACTGTGAAATCTGTGCGTGTGGGGCCTCTTTAGAGGGAATGTATGATATGGGAGCAGTCTATTTCATTTGAGCATGCAGAGAAACTTCAAAGTCTTGTGAATGATTGCAGTCTATATTTTACTGAATGAAATGGCTCCTAGACCCCACAACAGCGATCATTATACAATTGAAGCATGTTATGTTTCAAAATTTGAGCAGCATTTGCGAGCTGTTGTTGGTCTTCCACTTGGTGATACATCTATGAAAGTACCAGCTGTCATTATGTATAATTTGTTTTAGATTTTGTTTGGTCAAATCAGCCTTTCTAATTCCTCGATTCAATTACTTCAATTTCATTTGAAGATCCAGCATGTTCTGCCTTAAGGGAGCACGAAGAGCCTTTTATCAAGCTCATTTTGCCCAAAGGAAATCTTGAATGGGAAGAAACAGGGCAGAATGTTATAATTTTTGCACAGGTCTGAGGCTGCAAGTATAGGCCATCCTGGCTCTGGACTTTCTTCCTGTCCCTTCTTTGCACTTCCAGGATTGAAAAGGCTGACCAACATCCATATTTGCAAAGTCTATGATGTGGAAAATAGAGTGTTCACATGCAAGTTGTTGGGCCAAATTCTGGTCTTGCACAGGAATCGATATCTTCTTTGGGGTTTGAACAAAACAATCACTTTTCTTGGCCATCTGGGTCATTCGCTCCTCAATTGGATATGGTTCACAATCCTGCAGTAGGTTTGCAAAGTCCACATTACCTGAGATCATCGTTGATGGAACATCGAGATCAGAATGCTAGACCTCTTATTAGAAGCATTTTAGATGTCTCATTTGAAAGACTCCAAACTCTACAGAACAAGGATGACAGAAGGCAGGCTACATGCAGACTACAATCAGGTTTGCAGAGGGATCAGTGCTGATGGCTTGATGACTCCATGCCCAATGCTAAATGCTACTGGAACTACTTGGTTCTGGGATTCTTCGGAACCTCACTGGGAGGATTCCATCCCCGAGTAGGAGCCAGATGTTATCTCCCAAAATGACCACCATCATTTTGGGTGATAAAATGGGTGAAAAATTTATTTCTGTGAGTCATGGCCTTCAAATTTTAAAATTTCAGCTTTCGGCAGTTAAAATTGTCTATTTTAGCCTAGTTAGCTGCCGAAACAGGCTGTTTTCGGTAGCTAAGGTGGTTGGTCAGAATGAATTTAGCTGCCGAAAATGTTTCTATGTGCAAATTTTAAAGATCGTGCCCGTACTCATCCACATGTCAAATGAGCCTGTTGTAACCGTTAAAAGAACTTCCAGATGCTGAGTATAAGTTGGGTTGCACAGGTGTTCTAAAACGAGCTTAGCTCAGTGTTCAGTTTGCAAATGGAAAGGTGTCAAATTGTTAAGTTTGAGGTGCCGATGTCGATGCCTATCACTACAAATGTCAAATGCCTGAGATTACAAGCAGCAGCTAATAAGGAAAGAAGATCACGCAAATCTTGCATGTTCGATTTATGTTCAAACTGCAAAATTATAGCTATTTGCTCAGCCAAATCAAATATTTCCAACTTAGCCACGATCGAGGGAGATTTTCATCGAGCTGCTTGGTTTTATGAGTTTGTTGACAATAAATCGTTAGCTCTTTCTTTTGTCTGAAGGATATGCTTCACTCTGCAGGGACTTTGAGGATTTTTACACTCGTTGGTTGTATCATCGTATTCAAGATTTGCAGGCCGTGGAAGAAGATCTGTGCAGTATTAAGGGAAACCTGGAAAGGAGCATTCACATTCAAGAGAGCAAGATGATCATGCTACAATTCCAGAGGGCAAGGAGGCTGTTTCGAATGATCCTATTCATGTTGCTGATGGTAATCGCTCAGATGCAGATCAGAGTGAAAACCGACAACATTTTGAGATAGTAGCTAAATTGGAAAAGCGTAGGGAGCGTTTTATTGTGTTCGAACCTGAAGGAGTACTTTTGAGCCTGTTTTTGCGAGCAAGATCAGTCCTTTTGTATTTGCCAGTGAGAAACAATGGCTCAGGAAAGTGCTGTTGGCTTTTGAAGAGAATGGGTCATCTTAACTTGGTCATCTTCATGGCAATAACCAAAATGATATTGACAGATGGCAGAGTTCTCCAGTTTTCCATTGGAAATGTCAAGATGAACTATTCGACTTGTCTATATTTCATTGAAGTGTGTTACATCTGTCGAAGACTTGAAGGAGGAGAAGATTACATCCCGATTGTGAAGCAATCGACTCCAGATTTTGTGCAGCTAGTTAAGGATTCGATCCACCTTTCCAGTCCAGATTTTCAGCCTTGATATAATAGTGCTACAGGTGGCAAAGAGAGTCAACCTTCCCAGCTTTCAAGCATCTTTTAAGGCAGCAGTTTTACAATGAATGCCACATCATCCAGATCAAGTATGTTATGTACCATTCGAATTCCACCGAGCCTTGGGGCTAACTCCACTTCATCGACTATCAAGCACAAGGAAGGTACAACACATTATCATTGCCTTGATTCAAGGAATCAGTCCTACCTTTTTGCATGTACTGTTTAGTTAATCTCTTAGTGTGACAGATCCACGTTTTTAGGATCTGAAGAGTGATTTTATAAAGCCTATAAAGCCTTAAAGCTAAGACTATTGAAAGGGTTCAAGTTTGGAGAAATTTGGCCCATGCTTTGGTTGTTTATTCTAATAAAAAATCACAGTTTCCTCTTGTTTCTGTAATCAGACTTTTTCATCCACCATTATTCTGCACCCTGTTTGAATTAGCTTAGCTTATGCTCATGATTTGAATGGAGGAACTTCTTATTACTTAGTGTGACCCTGCGTTATGTATGTACTTGGTTGCATAAACCCTGCATGTTAATGTACTTGGTTGTCTAGGCAATATTCTTCATACCTTTCTGTTATTTGGAAATCTGATTTATAGTTTCTAAGAGCACTGGCTCATTTAACTATTTTGATAAGCAATCTCTCCATTGTGCTATCTTAGTATCCCATTGATCCACCTATTGAAAAGTATTCAATTCTTAAGTTACCAGGCATACTTAGCTTATAACCCTAAGTAGTTTCCTGGAGTGCTAACAAATTGGCGCCATTGCCGGGGAGAGAGGTGAGAAGCTGATCTTCCTGGGAGACGACATAGATCTACTCTTTGATGATAGACAAGGGATAGACACTTATTGGTTATAATCATCTATCTGGCGACTCCATGAAGGACGAACTCAGTGGCGACTCCATTGTTCAAATTCTGTTGGTGATTCCATTGGTATGACATGAACAGAATCTTAGCCAAGAGGTATGCGTTCTGTGATTTTTCAAGTATTGCTGGTTTTCCTAATCAAGTACCTGCTAAAGATGAATGGGAGAACAGTCTTCCTAGATTTCGAGGAGAAGAGTGGGAAGTGCCAGCTGAACATTTGCTGGACTTTCATGACTACATGCACCGATTGCAAGTAGTGCATGAGGATGTTCAGATCCGGCTCTTCTGTTCTTCATTAGAAGGGATTGCCCGTGATTGGTATCGGTCTTTGCCTAATGCAAGTATCAGTTCTTTAGCAGATTTTCATGCTGCTTTCCATGTGTTCTGTAAAGATCATTTTCCAATTGATCTTCTTTATCCTCAGTGTTGTCACGAATTTCATTTTTTGACTGAGAACTCAGATATTTATGAAAAGTATGCTGTTGAAGTGAATACTCTTCATCATGATCAGGAGATCATTGATTCACCCCATGATAACCTTAGTGATGCTTTTGACATCATATCAAATGAATCTCCTAACTTATGTTGTCATGAAGAGGAGATTGTTCCCGTTGAAAATTTGAAAAGAGAAGAGCAGAGTTTAATATTAGCAAGTGACAGTGTTAGATTTGCAGAGCTTGAAGAGGACAGCCTACAATTTTCAGATTTGCAGGGGCTCTCTAATCTTCAGCTAGAACACGTAGATCATGATCCCGGATGTGTTGATGTAGCAGCAACATATGTTATGAGCAGCCCACATCTTCCAAATTTGCAAACAAAGACAGATTTCAGCATACATTTGCAAGAAGGGCAGCAGAAAGGTCCAGATCAGCCATCTATTGGATATGTTTCTCCAGCAGATTTTGAGCAACCTTTTCCAGCAGATCTTGAGTAGTTTACACACACCTTTGAGATCAAGGAAGACAGCCAGCCACATTATTTTCAGTTACAATCAGAACAGAAGCTTGAAGAGGTATTGTTTTGTGAATTTGATGATCCTATTGATAGATATTTGGATTCTATGAGCAGCATAAATCCAAAGAATTTTCTGTCAGATGAAAATTATCTTTATCATCTGTTCAAATCTCTTTTCTGTATGATATGGCCTTCATTAATTTCTGGGTCAAGATCTATCATGGTGACTGCAAATCAGTTTCTAACATGGCTGCATTGGAAATTTGATCTTACTTAATAAATCTGCCTCTACTGGTTAGTGTAGGAGTAGGCAGAAGAATAAGCTCTTCTTATGAGCACGTAGATCATTTTCAGTTGTTGTTGAATAAGTAGAGCAGGCTGTATGTAGAGCACAGATGGGTTCCAGCCTACTATGCATTAACTATTATCACAATGATATGGCCTATGAAAATAACGATTGAAACTCAGGTGTATAGGGATTCAGGTCCACCAACAGATGTATATCGAGCTTCAAGACTGCCAGATGTGTATAATTCCATTGATTTATGCTATAATTCATATTCAGGTCATAACACCAAGTATGCTTCACCACGGGAAAATACTGGGTTTGCTGGCCATTCTGCTAGAGGTTATGAGTCTAACTATATCATAGCTATCGCTATTAGATGAATGTTCTTATTTTGTTATTCTGTGCTTCTATTATACAAGTCTGAGAATTTTATTATGTGGAACCAACGTTGATGTGACTGAGGTTAAATCATAACTGTGACTGAGAAATTACCTGAGTTTTGCTATCAGTGCAGAACTGCAATCTATCAGAGCATGCAAGCTGGTTTGGTTGCTTCTATTTTCGGATCATTCAAACAGGACTTTTGGTAGTAGGAGCACCTTCCGATATGATTCATGGGATAACAGGTTTTGGTGAAACTAGAGAAGCACCTGTCTTTTCCAATTGATAAAGTGATATTTGTTGGATCTACTGCTGTTGGTAAGATGGTCATGGGAAATACATCAAAGACATTGATCCCAGTAACACTTGAACTTGGTGGAAAAGATGCATTCATTGCTTTGATATGGATGTCGCTCATGTTGCACAAATACCTATCAGAGCTGCTTTACAATCAAATAGTCAGAGCTGTGCTGGTGCTGAGTGGTTCTATGTGCACCAAGATGTCTACAATTCCTTTAAGGCTCAAGTTAATAAAACTGTGAAATCTGTGCGTGTGGGGCCTCTTTAGAGGGAATGTATGATATGGGAGCAATCTATTTCATTTGAGCATGCAGAGAAACTTCAAAGTCTTGTGAATGATTGCGGTCTATATTTTACTGAATGAAATGGCTCCTAGACCCCACAACAACGATCATTATAGAATTGAAGCATGTTATGTTTCAAAATTTGAGCAGCATTTGCGAGTTGTTGTTGGTCTTCCACTTGGTGATACATCTATGAAAGTACTAGCTGTCATTATGTATAATTTGTTTCAGATTTTGTTTGGTCAAATCAGCCTTTGAAAGTCCTCGATTCAATTACTTCAATTTCATTTGAAGATCCAGCATGTTCTGCCTTAAGGGAGCACGAAGAGCCTTTTATCAAGCTCATTCTGCCCAAAGGAAATCTTGAATGGGAAGAAACAGGGCAGAATGTTATAATTTTTGCACAGGTCTGAGGCTGCAAGTATAGGCCATCCTGGCTCTGGACTTTCTTCCTGGCCCTTCTTTGCACTTCCAGGATTGAAAAGGCTGACCAACATCCATATTTGCAAAGTCTATGATGTGGAAAATAGAGTGTTCACATGCAAGTTGTTGGATGAAATTCTGGTCCTGCACATGAATCGATATCTTCTTTGGGGTCTGAACAAAACAATCACTTTTCTTGGCCATCTGGGTCATTCGCTCCTCAATTGGATATGGTTCACAATCCTGCAGTAGGTTTGCAAAGTCCACATTACCTGAGATCATCATTGATGGAACATCGAGATCAGAATGCTAGACCTCTTATTAGAAGCATTTTAGATGTCTCATTTGAAAGACTCCAAGCTCTACAGAACAAGGATGACAAAAGGTAGGCTACAGGCAGACTACAAGCAGGTTTGCAGAGGGATCAGTGCTGATGGCTTGATGACTCCATGCCCAATGCTAAAGGCTACTAGAACTACTTGGTTCTGGGATTCTTCGGAACCTCACTGGGAGGATTCCATCCCCGAGTAGGAGCCAGATGTTATCTCCCAAAATGACCACCGTCATTTTGGGTGATAAAATGAGTCAAAAATTTATCTCTGTGAGTCATGGCCTTCAAATTTTAAAATTTCAGCTTTCGGCAGTTAAAATTGTCTATTTTAGCCTAGTTAGCTGCTGAAACAGGCTGTTTTCGGTAGCTAAGGTGGTTGGTCAGAATGAATTTAGCTGCCGAAAATGTTTCCATGTGCAAATTTTAAAGATCGTGCCCGTACTCATCCACACGTCAAATAAGCCTGTTGTAACCGTTAAAAGAACTTCCAGATGCTGAGTATAAGTTGGGTTACACAGGTGTTCTAAAACGAGCTTAGCTCAGTGTTCAGTTTGCAAATGGAAAGGTGTCAAATTGTTAAGTTTGAGGTGCCAATGTCGATGCCTATCACTACAAATGTCAAATGCCCGAGATTACAAGCAGCAGCTAATAAGGAAAGAAGATCACGCAAATCTTGCATGTTCGATTTGTGTTCAAATTGCAAAATTATAGCTATTTGCTCAGCCAAATCAAATATTTCCAACTTAGCCACGATCGACGGATATTTTCATCGAGCTGCTTGGTTTTATGAGTTTGTTGACAGTAAATCGTTAGCTCTTTCTTTTGTCTGAAGGATATGCTTCACTCTGCAGGGACTTTGAGGATTTTTACACTCGTTGGTTGTATCATCGTATTCAAGATTTGTAGGCCGTGGAAGAAGATCTGTGCAGTCTTAAGGGAAAACTGGAAAGGAGCATTCACATTCAAGAGAGCAAGATGATCATGCTACAATTCCAGAGGGCAAGGAGGCTGTTTTGAATGATCCTGTTCATGTTGCTGATGGTAATCGCTCAGATGCAGATCAGAGTGAAAACCGACAACATTTTGAGACAGTAGCTAAATTCGAAAAGCGTAGGGAGCGTTTTATTGTGTTCGAACCTGAAGGAGTACTTTTGAGCCTGTTTTTGCGAGCAAGATCAGTCCTTTTGTATTCGCCAGTGAGAAACAATGGCTCAGGAAAGTGTTGTTGGCTTTTGAAGAGAATGGGTCATCTTAACTTGGTCATCTTCATGGCAATAACCAAAATGATATTGACAGATGGCAGAGTTCTCCAGTTTTCCATTGGAAATGTCAAGATGAAATGTTCGACTTGTCTATATTTCATTGAAATGTGTTACATCTGTCGAAGACTTGAAGGAGGAGAAGATTACATCCCGATTGTGAAGCAATCGACTCCAGATTTTGTGCAGCTAGTTAAGGATTCGATCCACCTTTCCAGTCCATATTTTCAGCCTTGATATAATAGTGCTACAGGTGGCAAAGAGAGTCAACCTTCCCAGCTTTCAAGCATCTTTTAAGGCAGCAGTTTTATAATGAATGCCACATGATCCAGATCAAGTATGTTATGTACCATTCGAATTCCACCGAGCCTTGGGGCTAACTCCACTTCATCGACTATCAAGCACAAGGAAGGGACAACACATTATCATTGCCTTGATTCAAGGAATCAGTCCTACCTTTTTGCATGTACTGTTTAGTTAATCTCTTAGTGTGACAGATCCACGTTTTTAGGATCTAAAGAGTGATTTTATAAAGGCTATAAAGCCTTAAAGCTAAGACTATTGAAAGGGTTCAAGTTTGGAGAAATTTGGCCCATGCTTTGGTTGTTTATTCTAATAAAAAATCACAGTTTCCTCTTGTTTCTGTAATCAGACTTTTTCATCCACCATTATTCTGCACCCTGTTTGAATTAGCTTAGCTTATGCTCATGATTTGAATGGAGGAACTTCTTATTGCTTAGTGTGACCCTGCGTTATGTATGTACTTGGTTGCATAAACCCTGCATGTTAATGTACTTGGTTGTCTAGGCAATATTCTTCATACCTTTCTGTTATTTGGCAATCTGATTTACAGTTTCTAAGAGCACTGGCTCATTTAACTATTTTGATAAGCAATCTCTCCATTGTGCTATCTTAGTATCCCATTGATCCACCTATTGAAAAGTATTCAATTCTTAAGTTACCAGGCATACTTAGCTTATAACCCTAAGTAGTTTCCTGGAGTGCTAACAGAAACCTCTTTCATTTTTTACACAGGTGTTCCGGATCGATAGATATGAAGGCGTATTTGAGACCCAAATTTCCAGAAATTCGCCAAATTTCCTGAAATCCGATTTGCTATTTTTGGGTTAATTATCTTTAAAGATTTTGAGCTATCATGTAACTAATTGATGTAAATGTTTCAAATTTAGACCTAGAAGGTAGTTATGGAACTACTTTACTTTTGTAATGATAAAAGGAAGACAAACATACAGTTTTGAGGGGGGGATTTTTCACTCAAGGAGAGGCTTTTGGAGCTTTGATTTCTCAAGCTAGCACTTATAACTCTTATGTAAGTGGATGACTGTTATTGATTATATATAAACAGATAAGCCATTTTACTTGTCATGCTTTTTCATTTCTAATCTGTTTGATTGCTCAGTCTACAATTTCATTTCTTGTTTAAAGTTTTATTCATGTAAATGCTTGTAGCCTGTGGGTGGAATTAGTATTTCATGTGTAATGTTTATGCCTTATTGGGATGTGTTTGATCCCCAGTTTATCCAACTTGCATGATTCAGTTCTGTATTAGCTTATGGATGTTTATTTCCTCCTTGTTGATGATGTTTTAAAACCTTAAAACCTATTTTTTTTAATTTTACTTTTGAGATTGTGTTGGCTTGTTCTTTTGGTAGTCTAAGAACAATTTCTGGCATAAACATCTTTGGCGCCATTGCCGAGGATGAAGCTGAAGTATATATTCCCTAGGATATAATTATTCTTCTAATTTTGAGAGGTCAGAAAATATTTTAGACTACAAATTTTCACCCTTGACTCCACGATTAAAGATTCCACTGCAAGGAGAATTTTGTTGACAGAAAAATGAGGAAGCCAAATGGAAAGACTGGATATCAGCTTGTTACTTTACTCTATGAGGTTTTGTTCTTGTTCATCAGTTCTTTCCTATATTTCCCATTGCATGTCAAAAGAATTATTTTTTGTTTTGTCTATTCAAATGATCATAAACCTTCAAGTACATATCCCACTTTGGAAGAAGAAAATCTGCATTCTTCTTGTGTTATTGATGTTGATCCTATTCCTTCATTTGAAATACATGCTCAACATGATATACATATACCCATATCTCTTGAAGCTGATTATTCTGGTCGTCTTGTAGAGAATAAAGCTGATCTATTACCTTCTACCATCACTTCTGAAACTTCCGAACAACTGGTTGAACCTCATTTTCAACTCACAGATTTTCAGTCTATACTCAGATAGAAGATGTTTAGACCTCTTAGGTTGCCATCTCTCTAACATATTTACCCTTCCTACTTTGTTGAATATCTTCCCCATTTTACTAGAAAATACCATATTACAGCAGAGAAGCATTTAGAATCTTTTCATGATTTCATTGATAATTTTGAAATCATGCATGAGGATGTTTTCATGAGGTTATTTTCGAAATCCTTTGCTGGAGATGTTGGGCTTTGGTTCCGAAATTTAAAAGATGATTCAATTGGATCATGGGAAGAGTTACATGATGTCTTTTTGAAGTATTTGGGTAAGATTAAATCTTATGATCAATTTCTTTCCGAATTTTATAGTTTGAAAAGAGAAAATGATAAGCCAATTACTAAATTTAATTTGAGGTTTCGAAGTTTTTATATCAGTATGTCTACGGAGATCAGACCTTCGGAAAAACTGGCTATGGTATATTATGTCATGTTGAAGATATACAAAGTTATGAACAGGAAGAAGAACGTAGGTATCATTCATATTTAAGACAGTTTTCTTCATCATTTTCAGATTTTTATATGAACAAGGATATAAATGATGCTTATGTTGATTCTTCATATCAGTATGCTGACTTTTTTGAAGATAACATACTTTCAGTGGATTATAGTAGAAATTTCTTAGTTCCTACTATGAGATTATCATGTTATGAAGAAGAAGCTGCTGCTCTTCAACCTCTTACTATTGATATAAGAAATAAGTTGCCATTCTTGACTTATGGTCACTTTCAGAATTTTATTTGTTCAAGTTTTGATCAAGGGTTTTATTTAAGGGTCGATACGCAGTTTGAAAAGCCCTTGGTTTCCATTCTTGATCCAAAGTTTAAAAATAACAGCAATGGAGAGGAAGAGAATGCTTCACTTTATGATGAATATAATGAAGACATTGAAGTTTTAAATCGAAAATTTCATGATCCCGTGGTTTCTTGGATGGAGTTGTATTTTTCAAAGTTTTCTAATGCTCCATATTTTGGCATACTTCCTATTTCCAGTCATAAGTATCAGCTACATATAGACTCTTTATTGCATTTATCACATCTTTTGTGGGTTTTCTCAAACAGTAGCATGCATGAAATTATGATTCTCAGTCAAATGGTTTCTTGGATTCACTGGAAGTATGATTACAATTGATTGGGTTGTTTCCTCTGATTAGAAGTAGGAGTAAATAGCAGAATAAGCTCGTTATACGGGCATGTAGATTCTTTTCAGTATGTTGGTTTGTAGCAGTATTTTTTCATTTCAGAGGTGTGTGTTTAGAGTTTGACAAAGTTGCAGAGATTTGGTAAATGACTCAATCACCCAATGAATAAGGCACAAGGTCTACAGGTTCTTGAAGCCTCACAAGGAGGACTTCATCCCGCAGCAAGGGCCAGATGTTATAGCTAGATCTTGTTATTAGTTTATCTATTCTTTTTGTCCTAATTTTCAATCGTTGGTTTAAAATGATTTTATATTTCATGTTGATTTTAAGAATTTTTGACAATCAATAATATTGATTGGATTTAATGCTTTTAATGGTTGAATCTTTTCATTATTTTAGTTTTAAGGTTTGTCTTTTGGGATTATTAGTTAATATGTACATCTTTAAGCTTTCAAAAAATTATAATAAAAGTTCATTCCAAGTTTTTATTTATAATCTAACTCTCATTTTTTAGTCCTTTGTCAAATATTTTCATGAGGAGATTCCTGTAGCAGCTCTGTTTTTCATGTTTTTGTCATTGTCATTGGGAGCAGATTACGAGGAGATGGAAATGAATTCAGGAAAAAGAAAAAATAGGTTTTTTTCCACAACAGACTCATTCACAAAAACCTCTCTCATTTTTGCAACAGCTATTATCGTTTGAGAGATTCGAATTCATCTTTGTGGCCTATTTTCAGGGTTTGAATTATTTAATAATTTCCTGTTTTAGTCACAAATTTTCAGAACCTATTTCGATCAATTGAAGAAGAATTTTGAAAAACCAAGAGATGTTTTTGTTCATAACATAACCATTTAAGAAAACCTCTTTCCATTTTTACACAGGTATTCCAGATCGAGAGATATGAAGGCGTATTTGAGACCCAAATTTCCATAAATTCGCCAAATTTCCCCAAATCCGATTTGCTATTTTTGGGTTAATTATCTTTAAAGATTTTGAGCTATCATGTAACTAATTCATGTAAATGTTTCAAATTTCGACCTAGAAGGTAGATATGGAACTACTTTACTTTTGTAATGATAAAAGGAAGACAAACATACAGTTTTGAGAGGCTTTTGGAGCTTTGATTTCTCAAGCTAGCACTTATAAGTCTTATGTAAGTGGATGACTGTTATTGATTATATATAAATTGATAAGCCATTTTACCTGTCATGATTTTTCATTTCTGATCTGTTTGATTGCTCAGTCTACAATTTCATTTCTTGTTTAAAGTTTTATTCATGTAAATGCTTGTAGCCTGTGGGTGGAATTAGTATTTCATGTGTAATGTTTATGGCTTATTGGGATGTGTTTGATCCCCAGTTTATCCAACTTGCATGATTCAGTTTTGTATTAGCTTGTGGATGTTTATTTCCTCCTTGCTAATGAAGTTTTAAAACCCTAAAACCTACTTTTTTTAATTTTACTTTTGAGAATGTGTTGGCTTGTTCTTCTGGTAGTCTAAGAACAATTTCTGGCACAAACATCTTTGGTGCCATTGCCGAGGACGAAGCTGAAGTATATCTTCCCTGGGATATCGTTATTCTTCTAATTTTGAAAGGTGAACAAAGTCAGAAAATATTTTAGACTATAAATTTTCACCGGTGACTCCACGATTAAAGATTCCACTGCAAGGAGAATTTTGTTGACGGAAAAATGAAGAAGCCAAATGGAAAGACTGGATATCAGCTTGTTACTTTACTCTATGAGGTTTTGTTCTTGTTCATCAGTTCTTTCCTATCTTTCCCATTGCATGTCAAAAGAATTATTTTTTGTTTTGTCTATTCAAATGATCATAAACCTTCAAGTACATATCCCACTTTGGAAGAAGAAAATCTGCATTCTTCTTGTGTTACTGATGTTGATCCTATTCCTTCATTTGAAATACATGCTCAACATGATATACATATACCCATATCTCTTGAAGCTGATTATTCTGGTCGTCTTGTAGAGAATAAAGATGATCTATTACCTTCTACCATCACTGCTGAAACTTTTGAACAGCTGGTTGAACCTCATTTTCAACTCACAGATTTTCAGTCTAGACTCAGACTGAAGATGTTTAGACCTCTTAGGCTGCCATCTCTCTTACATCTTTACCCTTCCTACTTTGTTGAATATCTTCCCCATTTTACTGGAAAAGACCATATTACAGCAGAGAAGCATTTAGAATCTTTTCATAATTTCATTGATAATTTTGAAATCATGCATGAGGATGTTGTCATGAGGTTATTTTCGAAATCCTTTGCTGGAGATGTTGGGTTTTGGTTCCAAAATTTAAAAACTGATTCAATTGGATCATGGGAAGAGTTACATGATGTCTTTTTGAAGTATTGGGGTAAGAATAAATCTTATGATCAATTTCTTTCCGAATTTTATAGTTTGAAAAGAGAAAATGATGAGCCAATTATTAAATTTAATTGGAGGTTTCAAAGTTTTTATATCAGTATGTCTACAAAGATCAGACCTTTGGAAAAACTTGCTATGGTATATTATGTTATGGCTCAACATTCAGATCTTGTATTTTTCCTGTTAGAAAGAAAATCATCATCTTTAAGACAATTGTTTGAGGATGCAAAAGGAGTGGAGGAGAACATCCAAGATTGCAAAATGCTTCGAGATCAGGCTCATGTTGAAGATATACAAGCTTATGAACAGGAATAAGAACATAGGTATCATTCAGATTTAAGACAGTTTTCTTCATCATTTTTAGATTTTCATATGAACAAGGATATAAATGATTCTTATGTTGATTCTTCATATTAGTTTGCTGAATTTTTCGATGATAACATACTTTCAGTGGATTATAGTAGAAATTTCTTAGTTCCTACTATGAGATTATCATGTTATGAAGAAGAAGTTGCTGCTCTTCAACCTCTTACTATTGATATAAGAAATAAGTTGCCATTCTTGACTTATGGTCACTTTCAGAATTTTATTTGTTCAAGTTTTGATCAAGGGTTTTATTTAAAGGTCGATAAGCAGTTTGAAAAGACCTTGGTTTCCATTCTTGATCCAAAGTTTAAAAAGAACAGCAATGGAGAGGAAGAGAATGCTTCACTTTATGATGAATATAATGAAGACATTGAAGTTTTAAATCGAAAATTTCATGATACCGTGGCTTCTTGGATGTAGTTGTATTTTTCAAAGGTTTCTAATGCTCCATATTTTGGCATACTTCCTATTTCCAGTCATAAGTATCAGCTGCCTACAGACTCTTTATTGCATTTATCACATCTTTTGTGGGTTTTCTCAAACAGTAGCATGCATGAAATTATGATTCTCAGTCAAATGGTTTCTTGGCTTCACTGGAAGTATGATTACACTTGATTGGGTTGTTTACTTCGATTAGAAGTAGGAGTAAATAGCAGAATAAGCTCGTTATACGGGCATGTAGATTCTTTTTAGTATGCTGGTTTGTAGCAGTATTTTTTCATTTCAGAGCTGTGTGTTCAGAGTTTGACAAAGTTGCACAGATTTGGTAAATGACTCCATCACCCAATGAATAAAGCACAAGGTCTACAGGTTCTTGAAACCTCACAAGGAGGACTTCATCCCGCAGCAAGGGCCAGATGTTATAACTCGTTCTTGTTCTTAGTTTATCTATTCTTTTTTCCCTAATTTTCAATCATTGGTTTAAAATGATTTTATATTTCATGTTGATTTTAAGAATTTTTGACAATCAATAATTTTGGTTGGATTTAATGCTTTTAATGGTTGAATCATTTCATTATTTTAGTTTTAAGGTTTGTCTTTTGGGATTATTAGTTAATATGTACATCTTTAAGCTTTCAAAAAATTACAATAAAAGTTCATTCCAAGTTTTGATTTATAATCTAACTCTCATTTTTGAGTCCTTTGTCAAATATTTTTATGAGGAGATTCCTGTAGCAGCTCTGTTTTTCATGTTTTTCTCATTGTCATTGGGAGTAGATTAGGATGATATGGAAATGAATTTAGGAAAAAAAAAAGGGTTTTTTTCCACAACAGACTCATTCACAAAAACCTCTCTCAGTTTTGCAACAACTATTATCTTTTGAGAGATTCGAATTCATCTTTGTGGCCTATTTTCAGGGTTTTAATTATTTAATAATTTCCTGTTTTAGTCACAAATTTTCAGAACATATTTCGATCAATTGAAGAAGAATTTTGAAAAACCAAGAGAGGTTTTTGTTCATAACATAACCATTTAAGAAAACATCTTTCATTTTTTATACAGGTGTTCCGGATCGAGAGATATGAACGTGTATTTGAGACCCAAATTTCAAGAAATTCGCCAAATTTCCCCAAATCCGATTTGCTATTTTTGGGTTGATTATCCTTAAAGATTTTGAGCTATAATGTAACTAATTGATGTAAATGTTTCAAATTTTGACCTAGAAGGTAGTTATGGAACTACTTTATTTTTGTAATGATAAAAGGAAGACAAACATACAGTTTTGAGGGGGGGATTTTTCACTCAAGGAGAGGCTTTTGGAGCTTTGATTTCTCAAGCTAGCACTTATAAGTCTTATGTCAGTGGATGACTGTTATTGATTATATATAAATTGATAAGACCTTTTACCTATCATGCTTTTTCATTTATGATTTGTTTGATTGCCCAGTCTACAATTTCATTTCTTGTTTAAATTTTTATTCATGTAAATGCTTGTAGCCTGTCGGTGGAATTAGTATTTCATGTGTAATGTTTATGGCTTAATGGGATGTCTTTGATCCCCAGTTTATCCAGCTTGCATGATTCAGTTCTGTATTAGCTTGTGGATGTTTATTTCCTCCTTGCTGATAAAGTTTTAAAACCCTAAAACATACTTTTTTTAATTTTACTTTTGAGATTGTGTTGGCTTGTTCTTCTGGTAGTCTAAGAACAATTTCTGGCACAAACATCTTTGGTGCCGTTGCCGAGGACGAAGCTGAAGTATATCTTCCCTGGGATATCATTATTCTTCTGATTTTGAGAGGTGAACAAAGTCAGAAAATATTTTAGACTACAAATTTTCACCGGTGACTCCACGATTAAAGATTCCACTGCAAGGAGAATTTTGTTGACAGAAAAATGAAGAAGCCAAATGGAAAGACTGGATATCAGCTTGTTACTTTACTCTATGAGGTTTTGTTCTTATTCATCAGTTCTTTCCTATCTTTCCCATTGCATGTCAAAAGAATTATGTTTTCTTTTGTCTATTCCAATTATCATAAACCTTCAAGTACATATCCCACTTTGGAAGAAGAAAATCTGCATCCTTCTTGTGTTATTGATGTTGATCATATTCCTTCATTTGAAATACATGTTCAACATGATATACATATACCCATATCTCTTGAAGCTAATTATTCTGGTCATCTTGTAGAGAATAAAGCTGATCTATTACCTTCTACCATCACTGCTGAAACTTCTGAACAGCTGGTTGAACCTCATTTTCAACTCATAGATTTTCAGTCTAGACTCAGACCGAAGATGTTTAGACCTCTTAGGCTGCCATCTCTCTTACATTTTTACCCTTCCTACTTTGTTGAATATCTTCCCCATTTTACTGGAAAAGACCATATTACAGCAGAGAAGCATTTAGAATCTTTTCATAATTTCATTGATAATTTTGAAATCATGCATGAGGATGTTGTCATGAGGTTATTTTCGAAATCCTTTGCTGGAGATGTTGGGTTTTGGTTCCGAAAATTAAAATCTATTTCAATTAGATCATGGGAAGAGTTACATGATGTCTTTCTGAAGTATTGGGGTAAGAATAAATCTTATGATCAATTTCTTTCCGAATTTTATAGTTTGAAAAGAGAAAATGATGAGCCAATTACTAAATTTAATTGGAGATTTCAAAGTTTTTATATCAGTATGTCTATGGAGATCAGAACTTTGGAAAAACTTGCTATGGTATATTATGCTATGGCTCAACATTCAGATCTTGTATTTTTCCTGTTAGAAAGAAAATCATCATCTTTAAGACAATTGTTTGAGGATGCAAAAGGAGTGGAGGAGAACATCCGAGCTTGCAAAATGCTTCGAGATCAGGCTCATGTTGAAGATATACAAGCTTATGAACAGGAAGAAGAACGTAGGTATCATTCAGATTTAAGACAGTTTTCTTCATCATTTTTAGATTTTCATATGAACAAGGATATAAATGATGCTTATGTTGATTCTTCATATCAGTTTGCTGACTTTTTCGATTATAACATACTTTCAGTGGATTATAGTAGAAATTTCTTAGTTCCTACTATGAGATTATCATGTTATGAAGAAGAAGTCGCTGCTCTTCAACCTCTTACTATTGATATAAGAAATAAGTTTCCATTTTTGACTTATGGTCACTTTCAGAATTTTATTTGTTCAAGTTTTGATCAAGGGTTTTATTTAAAGGTCGATAAGCAGTTTGAAAAGCCCTTGGTTTCCGTTCTTGATCCAAAGTTTAAAAAGAACAGCAATGGAGAGGAAGAGAATGCTTCACTTTATGATGAATATAATGAAGACATTGAAGTTTTAAATCGAAAATTTCATGATCCCGTGGCTTCTTGGATGGAGTTGTATTTTTCAAAGGTTTCTAATGCTCCATATTTTGGCATACTTCCTATTTCCAGTCATAAGTATCAGCTGCCTACAGACTCTTTATTGCATTTATCACATCTTTTGTGGGTTTTCTCAAACAGTAGCATGCATGAAATTATGATTCTCAGTCAAATGGTTTATTGGCTTCACTGGAAGTATGATTACACTTGATTGGGTTGTTTCCTCCAATTAGAAGTAGGAGTAAATAGCAGAATAAGCTCGCTATACGGGCATGTAGATTATTTTCAGTATGCTGGTTTGTAGCAGTATTTTTTCATTTCAGAGGTGTGTGTTCAAATTTTGACAAAGTTGCAGAGATTTGGTAAATGACTCAATCACCCAATGAATAAGGCACAAGGTCTGCAGGTTCTTGAAGCCTCACAAGGAGGAATTCATCTTGTATCAAGGGCCAGATGTTATAACTAGATCTTGTTTTTAGTTTATCTGTTCTTTTTGTCCTAATTTTCAATCGTTGGTTTAAAATGATTTTATATTTCATGTTGATTTTAAGAATTTTTGACAATCAATAATTTTGGTTGGATTTAATGCTTTTAATGGTTGAATCATTTCATTATTTTAGTTTTAAGGTTTGTCTTTTGGGATTATTAGTTAATATGTACATCTTTAAGCTTTCAAAAACTTATAATAAAATTTCATTCCAAGTTTTGATTTATAATCTAACTCTCATTTTTTAGTCCTTTGTTAAATATTTTCATGAGGAGATTCCTGTAGCAGCTCTGTTTTTCATGTTTTTGTAATTGTCATTGGGAGAAGATTACAAGGAGAGGGAAATGAATTAAAAAAAGAAAAGAAAAGTTTTTTGTCCACAACAGACTCATTCACAAAAACCTCTCTCAGTTTTGCAACATCTATTATCGTTTGAGAGATTCGAATTCATCTTTGTGGCCTATTTTCAGGGTTTGAATTATTTAATAATTTCCTGTTTTAGTCACAAATTTTCAGAACATATTTCGATCAATTGAAGAAGAATTTTGAAACAAAAAGAGAGGTTGTTGTTCATAACATAACCATTTAATAAAACCTCTTTTCTTTTTTACACAGGTATTTTGGATCGAGAGATATGAAGGCATATTTGAGACCCAAATTTCCAGAAATTCACCAAATTTCTCCAAATCCGATTTGCTATTTTTGGGTTAATTATCTTTAAAGATTTTGAGCTATCATGTAACTAATTGATGTAAATGTTTCAAATTTTGACCTAGAAGGTAGTTATGGAACTACTTTACTTTTGTAATGATAAAAGGAAGACAAACATACAGTTTTGAGGAGGGGATTTTTCACTCAAGGAGAGGCTTTTGGAGCTTTGATTTCTCAAGCTAGCACTTGTAACTCTTACGTAAGTGGATGACTGTTATTGATTATATATAAACTAATAAGCCCTTTTACCTATCATGATTTTTCATTTCTAATCTGTTTGATTGCTCAGTCTACAATTTCATTTCTTGTTTAAAGTTTTATTCATGTAAATGCTTGTGGCCTGTGGGTGGAATTAGTATTTCATGTGTAATGTTTATGGCTTATTGGGATGTGTTTGCTCCCCTGTTTATCCAACTTGCATGATTCAATTAGGTATTAGCTTGTGGATGTTTATTTCCTCCTTGTTGATGAATTTTTTAAAACCCTAAAACCTATTTTTTTTAATTTTACTTTTGAGATTGTGTTGGCTTGTTCTTCTATTAGTCTAAGAACAATTTCTGGCACAAACACTTGGCACACGAAATTGAAATATGCATTGTGGGATGACAGAATCAGCACCAAGAGGGCGATCGGTATGTTGCCGTTTCAGTTGGTATATGGAGCCAAGGTGATTTTCCCTGCCTCTCTGGGCATTCCAGTCATGAATTTATTACATGACCTATTGGATGAGCCTAATCCATTATCCCATTCAAACAAGGATCAACCAGATTATTGAGCTGAATGAAGTAAGGGACAAGGCTTATGATAAAGTCCAGATACACTAGGAGAAGATGAAGGATACCTTCGACAGGAGGATAAAGGAAGAAATTTTCCAGGTCGATGACTTGGTGTTGAAATGGGATGCCCCACATGAAGAAAAAGGCAAACATGGAAAATTCAACCACTTATGGATAGGCCCATACCTTATTGTAGCACACAGAGGAGAAAACGCCTTCATTCTACACTATCCAGATGGGTCACAGTATGAAGGAGGCATGATGAATTGGAGGTTTCTGAAACATTACCTGGAATAAAGGGACCAAAGTCCATGTGTCATAGTGTAAATATGTATTATGTTTTGATCAGTATGGATGGTGAGTCATAAGATTTGAAGCCCGCAGAGAAGGCTCTAAGATCAGAAGAGGTAACCATTCTTTCAAATTATGTTTTCTTTTAGGAAGTAAAATAAAAGGATGTTGTCAATGGAGTAGGTGACTAGTCTACGGGTTCTTTGCTACCTCACTGGGAGGAAAGAATCCCTCGTGGAGCCGGTTTTTAACACTCTATTAAGTTTTTTTGGTCATAAGAGATACATGGAAATTTTGGCCTTGTCAAGAGGTGTTGGGAAGGCATATTAGTGTTTGTGCAAGGGGCTGACGGCATATACGAGATAGCATTCAGCCACTGGAATAAGCCGTGGTAGAAATGGAGGAAAGGACAACGTAAATTGGCAGTCCCGCTTTGGGGTGGTGAATGTTGAAAGCGGAAAGACAGTCTATGGATCGGGGCCGCAAGTTAAAGAAGAGAACATTGGATGCGCTGAAGGAATTAAATGGGAATCATGATCGAAGGCTAAGATTGATCGGATGGCAAATCAACGGTGTCAAAACATTTTGCATGGTGAACATGCCCGGCCAAAGCCACTTTTCCAGATTGTGGAATGGGTTAAAGGGTGGAGGCATCTAACGGTTGAGAATGGGATCCAAGAAGATCCATTGTTGTAATTGATTTCACATCCTAGATTAGCAAGGACACAATAGCGATTTCGGATTGCAAAAAGTGGTATGAGTCGCTCAGATAAATGGTCACTACGAGAGCGGAGGGAGATCAATAGTTGTAGTTCATTTTGTAATCTGAACTAGCACGGAGGGGACCAGAACCTCACTTCACGAAGAGTGGTAGCGTCCGCTCAGATCAACGATTGTGAAGAAAGTCGATCTTGATCGACGACTAAGCTGCACACATGTGAGGTAAGCAAAGATGTAGCATAAAGAACCTCACATACCTATGGTTTAGATCGCAAAGAGTAATATCTACGGTGTGAGCCAGAGGGGAAGGGCACAAAGGTTATGTTGTGTGAAAATCTATGAAGGGGTCCACGTGAAGTTGCAAAGGTTTGTATTTTTTGAAACCTCGAAGCTGTCGAATATCCAACCACATACAGAATGCCATCACATACCAACCAAGAAACTGTGCTACAGAGCAAGGTAGGCCCCTGATACCCCCTCAGTGCTATTTAAAAATGGATGTAATAGGAGTAGTAGAAGTGGTAAGAGTGAGAGATGATGTAGAACATAAGGTCACATGTTGGAGGGCAGAAGAAAGTATGGTAGATGAGAACGCTAAGATTTTTGATACCATCCTGGTGGGAGAATCCATTGAGACTGCCAGAGGAAAATTGGAAATCCTTAAGGACCAAGGTCGAGATACCTATGGTGTTTTTAAATCTCTTTTCCATTTCTCCTCTATTGTCCAAACCCCCCATTTCCCTGAGTTTGTCGAATGGTGCGCAGACAATTGCTCTGTTGTAGAAGGTGTCATTATGAATAAATCAAAATCTAAAATCCTTTGTTCATTCCAGGATTTCATCATCCACAAAACCCTACATATCCCAGATGAATTTTTCCATATATCGCAAAACTACCAGGAAGAAAATATTTTACGTTGTTTTAGAGAGTCTATAGATGAAACTAAAGGAACCTTCTTGAAGGCCTGTTCTAAACCCAATGGCAAACCCATCGACCTATCTTACCCTATTGACCTCAAATAATTCAATGAAGAAATGCAGTGGTGTATATCTCTAGCTAGTCAATTTTTAGGTCTAGATACCGATGCTTATGTCACAGAGTCATTGTTGAGTCTTTTTCTCATCTTGAGTATTGTCTGACTGAACCTGAATTGCCTGGACAATCTTGTCAGTATTGTTGCCTTAAGTTTGATGAGTTCCTAGCCGATAACATCCATTCTTTGTTAGCGCATTTCCATGGCACTAGAGTGTTCAGATTCCAGTCCTTTTTGTTGAGGATGCTTATAGCTTATAATGAAGAAGACCTACAAGTACCAGAACTAGAAATCACTGCTGATATGGCCACCGACTACTGTAAATTCATGAACTAATTGATGGACAAAATATATGACCTCTTCTTTCAAGAAAGGTTACTTAGGGTGTTTCCTAAGATGAGGCAAATGCTGCAGCTGTCCAATATCAAGAAGATAGGGGACTGGTTCCTCACAAAATTTAGAACGACCATAAGGTTGTACGGCTTTGTCCATCCACCCTACATTCTACCAGCTTTTCTAACTGCCAGGATTTTCTCCTGGAATTGATCCAGAAAAGACTCATTGTTGAAGAAGAGCACTTCTTGAAATTTAAAAAGAGCTCAAATTTGATTTTCCCATGGGAAGTGAGACCATACACAGTTAGGAGCAGAGATGCTTTGCCCCTAGTTACGAACTTTGCTCAAAGGTATGGAATTTTCTTTGGGACAAGTGGTAAATTATGACCCTCACCAGATAATTTCCAAAAGAAGGAAAGCTCACAAATGTAGGCCTTTTGAACACACTGAAATACCTAGACTCAGAGAAGCAGCAAACTGGGATGATTTCCCTAATTCTGCCTTGATGGATACCAACATAGAGTAAAGCACTGGCTCATAGCTTCTAGGGATAACTTCTCCCCAAAGAGAATTGGCTAAAGTAGTTGCAATAGCTGGGGGTGTAATACCCCTGGTTTTAACCCCAAATGCATTAAAAGGTACATGATGTATATATTGTAATTAATCATGGTGTGGAGCTAAAGGCAAAAGCCCCACCATCGATTTGGTCATGTTATGTTTCGATAATTGGGATCGTTGTCGATGGTATATTGTGCTATCCGGCACATAATGGTTTTGGCATCATGTAAACATTCACATTAACTAAAATGAACCTACAACCAGCTACGGTGGTGCAATGTTAATGAAAAGGGCATGGTTCCTAAAGATAGGAGGGGGATTGCTAAACCTAAACCCCATGGGGAAACCCATGTGTCAAACCTTAAACCCCTGTTTTAGTTGAGGCAGTTAATGCTAGGTAGGGGTGGGTGGTAGGTTTTCCCCCATGTGCCTCCACAGTTGGTTTAGTCACGTATGAGCTGGGATTGGTCTCCTCATGCACCGTTTGGGATGTTGACCATCTATCCACTCTCTCTTGGATCATGGGCTATTCGTTTTCCTCTTACAGAGCGGAGACAAAATGGATTACAATCCATTGTGTGGGGGTTCACCCTTCCCTCTCTCACACCAATTTCTAGTCTGTGGTTATGTTCTTCCTTCCCTTTACATAGGGAGTCGGTGTTCACTCCACCATTGCCGACTGTGAAAATGTGTTGTGGCTTCATTGTTGAGGAAGGACCATTTTTTTTGTAACGTTGCTGGCTGTGTCTGGACTGTGTAATGTATTGTTACTTCATTGGGAATCAGGGCTATTGTTCTTTCCCTAAATTGGAATTTGTTGTGGTTTCTTCGTGGATCGTTGGCTATGGCCTCATTCACGTTGTGCTGACTGTGTTTTCCCCTTTATCAGAGTGGTATCTGCTACATATTGTTGGGGAGTTGTTTTGGACATGATAGGGCCAAGAACGACTCAGGGATTCCCTTCCCTTGGTTTTTGGGTTGATGTGTATGCAAGTACCTTTTTGGGTTGCTACTGAGTTGTTTTGGCCACACTAGGGCCAAGAACAACTTTGATTCGCCTTGTTGACTTGAGATGAGTTCACCTTTTCATTTGGGGTTGGCACCTTATTGTCTTCATCTTCTTCACAAAGATGTGAATTGATTGTTTTACTATAGTATACAGTGGTTGGTATTTGGACTATTGAGAGTAGGATTAGAGGCTAGGTATGCCTGAGAAACTAGTGTTTGGAGCCACTCAGATAGAGTGAGATTGTTGGCTTTCTTCTCCATAACCCTTGAAGAGTATTGGAAAGGGAATTCAGGCCCTGAGGGACAATGAAGTAGAGAAAGGACTGATTCCTGGTGTCAGGTGTGTGGATGTCTTAGAAGTCAGGTTAACTCTGGTATAGGCATCCTTAGCTCTCCATTGAGGCCACCAGCTTAGAATTTAGCCTTTCCTAGCTCTTTGAGGGCTTGATAAACCCTACTATGGGGGCTTGGCTGATTTCTATACCTTGGCTATGTGTAAGCCTACTTTGACCCTTATTCCTTGAGGAATCATGCCCAACTCTGGGGTGGAAGTGTTGCTGAGAGATTGATGAGCACGCTGGCCTATGGTTGGGTGGAATGTTGCAGCGACATAGCTGGTTGCGGGACGAATTCTGTTTAAGATAAGTATTCTTGACTATTTTTTCTCTGCATTTATATTTACTAATTAATTAATATAATGAACATGTGGTATGCTTGAATGAATGTATGTTTGCTTCCACTGTGTATATGAAGGATTATGCATCTTTGTATGTTTTATGTTTTAAGAATTTCATTTTAGCATTTTATGTATGTTCATGTTCATGGGGCTAGATGCCCGGTTGTTGGAGGGTTTGGAAGAGTCCTCTTCGCCGGTTGGAGGGTCGAGGACATTACAGTATGGTATCAGAGCCAAAGTTGCAGCATGGGCCTGAATGGGCCATGAAAGATCAGATAGAAGAGGAAGGTTTCCTTCTGCCCAACAGAGATAAAAAAAGTGTGACAGGAAAATTCACAAAAATTTTCTAAGTACCAAATTTGTCGGTTCATCGAAAAAATTAGTGAGAAGTTCTTCCGATACAGCGAAAGAGCTAGTCTGAAGCTCACCCGATAGAAGCTAGTAGGAAAAAAATTGCGAAATTTCTCTATGAGCTTGCCGGCTGTCGACGAATGTTAGAGGATGGGGGAGCCACAGTTTCAGTAGAGATCAGCTGAAGACCGCCAAAATGCCGGCTCAATTAGTCTGAAGGTCCCCCAGTATCGAACGTTGGAAATCGGTGAATGCTAGAGGAAGGGAGAGCCAATGTGGAGAAAAGAAACACCTAAAACGCTAGCCCAACTTAGTCAAAGAAACACCCGATATGGACTTTTAGCGTCGACAAGGACTAGTTGAGTGGATCGGTGAAAATTAGATGAAGGAACCGCCAAAACGTCATCGTTGTCAGAAGAACCTAGCTGATGAAAGAGCCACCAAGCAGGAAGGAAAAGAAGTTCCTTTTTTTGAAAAAAAATTCTAAGTATTGGACCCTTGGCTAATCGGGGAACTTAGTCTGATGAAGCTTCGATGACTAGCTGAGGGAGTAGCCACAGTGTCGATGAGAAATAGATGAGGAAATAGCTAATGGAGTGTCGCAGGAAGGAGAAAAAGAGAATTGATTTTTCTAAGTGTTGCTCGGCTATTGTCGAACGATGGAAGTTAGTGGTTTGGTCCGTCGATGGGCATCGAAAAAGTTTAGTTGTTTGCGCGTTTGCCATTGCAGCAGTCTAAAGGGATAACCTTCCAATGGGTAGGAGTCCCGACTGCCAATGCTGCAGTGACTAGAGGTTTCAATCATCGATAGGCTTGTGGCCACGAAAGGCACAAAAGGACCGTTGTCCACCGTTGCAGAAGCCAATACAAATAGCCACACGTTGCAGAAAGCACCTGACCGCCGATGTAGCGCATAATTTAGTTTCATCGTTGATTCAGTTTGGAAGGTTATATGATTATGGTGGAAGGAAATAGAAGAGAAACCCACTGATGAAATTTGGAAGCTTAGACCACTACAGGTCCGATATGCTAGAGAAAGATAGATGAACAAACTATCGATGAGCAGCGGAGAAAATTAGTGGTTTTGTCTGCCGAAATGTCATAACATTAGTTGGGATGAGACCTGATCCTGTATAAGGAAATTTGGGTTTTTCGAAGTGGGTTTTTTCAAGTAGTTTTCAACTATTTTTCAGTGGATTGTTTAGTAGTTCTAGGGTTGAAAAGGAAGAAGAATTCTAGGTGGCTGAAGTTGGCAATTCAAACTAAAATACAGTTGTGTGTTTTGCCTAAATTTTATGAAAATCATCATGTTAGAAGTGGTGTGGTTTTCACACCCGAAGTCAGAATGAAGCATGTGGATAGGCATTGGAAAGCTTATCCAGTAGGGAACAAGGGGGAATTCCCAGAGTTTGAATGGGAATTCCCAGAGTTTGAATGCGATGCTACAAAGTACTAGTGCCTATCAGTATGGACAAACTAACTGTTGTGTGGAAGAGGAGTTCCATGCAAAGATGAGGGATTTGAAAAGGGAAAATTCCTTAAACCCTATCTTGCTAATTATAATTATATTTATAAATTTCATACATGAAATGTATGAAGATATGCCTTGCATGCATAGGATATTACATGTTGGTAAGATTAGTGAGAATTATACATGTATAATGAACCACTAATGGTAATTATTGCATTGATGTTGGCATTAGTGGAGAAAACAACGACAACATGGACATGGATGAATATGTTTCTGATGTTGACGAATGTGACTAGAAACCCTATGGAGAAAGGGATAAGGCAACAAGTCCAGAATCAAAAGTTGGTGAGAAAATTTTGCAAACTCCTGCAAAGGACCAACCAATGGTAATGTCAAGGGTGTAAGTAGGACCCATGAAGGTAAGAGTTTAATTATGACAATTGCATGGAGTGGTAAAAGCAAGAGGTCTCATACCATGTGGGTATTTGAATTTTTATATTGCATTCATATAGAAATATGTTATGCCTGTATTATGTTTCTATGAGCTTAGTAGCCCAAAGAAAGTAAGAACTGATGATCTTGATTATAGTAATGCATCCTATATGAAGTAGTCATGGTTAGGCCATGCATGGTATGTTTGAATGCATATGATTCTTGAGTCAATGCAAGGTAGCATTGAGTGGATATGCATTAAAATATTTCATAAATCTTGTAGTTATGCATTGAATGGATGCATTAAGATAGTGCATGTGATATTATGAATAACTAATGGCTGAAATGATGAATTGATGACAATTATGGAACCATTTCAAGAGCTGTTATGAATGCAGGATAGTAAGTGCATGAAGAGGGTAGTCATGATCAATTGGCTGGTGGAAATTCTCTATAGAAGAGCAAAGTGGTACAAATGATGTTCTCGTGAAGTAAGGAGTATCTAAACCTTTCATTTAATTGCATAAATGATGTGACTGTACCTTGTAATTTAAGGTATGATAATGATTGTGTGAAGTAAATGAGTTTTGGTAATATTGATGTGATAAATAGTTGGAAGTATTTGAATTTCATAAATCCTGAAAATGCATCAGTGATGGTTGCAGCAATGAAAAGGTTATATGCATCTAGACTTACCAATTGTTTGGCTAATTGAAGTTTAGGCTTTAGGTAGATTGTTTGAAGCATGGCAATGAGAGTAAGACCATGGAAAATGCCAGAATCTACCATGTGAAAGAGCCAAACCTTATGAGAAGAGTCTCATGGCTATGAAAATAGTCTGTATGCATAATGGGTTGTTAAATTTGAATTTGTGAATTTCGTATTTGAGAAATTACTGACAACTACTAATCACTATTGGATTGCATAAGATTGTGTCATGGGGACACATTGTGAGTGGGTATTCATGTTATTATAGTACGAATAAAATTATAATGGGCATAGTGTTTCTGCTTACAAGAGACCCACAATTGAGGATCACCTCATTGCCAAGCAAATCAATTTCTATAGTAAACAGAGTTGCAAATTCTCATTGAATTTAATTACTAATGTCATTGCTCGATTGTGGAACAATCAACTTGGATTGTATTATCAGATAATGATTGAATTTTGGCTATTTGATGAATGTGCTAGGGGTACACATTGTAGGAAGATCATGTGTAATGGCCTGCAGGAGCCAAACTTCATGGGAAGGTTTTTCCTTATCTTAGAAATGTGTTTTGGGTGAAACTCCATTGGACATTTTGGAAATGTCTCATCTGCACTACATGTTTGGTAAGCAACATGAGTGAGATGGTATGGGTTATGTCAGTAAGACAGGTGTGGATACGAAATGTAAAGAGGAATTGCGATGGAAAACTGAGGGACTGTCAACTCAGAGAAGGGAGTCCCCCCCCCCATTCCTCCTTAACGAAGGGAAACTACTTTGGCAAATGGATAAGTGTTCTGTGACCCTAGCTAAGAATATGCATGTCAAATTGTTAAATTCAATATGCAGAACATGTTTTGGTTTTATTTCCATTATGACCGATTGCTTGAGTATGAATAGGGCCTACATGGCACACACCGAAAAATGGTGCACACTCTTCCAATGTCAGATCATGAAATGGTTTTTCAATATTGATTACACCTTAGGGAGTGGATGCACTCCTGCTGTCTCAATACTTGATAGTGAATGATGTGAAATGTGGTTACAGTTTTAGAGCAATAACGCTAACGAATATGCTTATATTGTTTGTGTTGTTAGGCTAAACAGATATAGTCTGGTATTGTACACTGAATGGACAATAGCTTGAGGTCATCCTACCTTCTACTAAAGAGCACAGAGAAGGAGACATTCCTGAGGGACTGTCAACTTAGAGAAGGGAGCAGTCTCTTGTGTGATATGAGGTAGTGGAATTAGAGCTCACTACTGGAAATGAAACCTGAAAATGGTCGTTTATTGTTAATATAAGTGCATGTGTTATTGTTGATGGCCTGATAAACCCAACTATGTTGGCTTGGCTGATGATTGGTTGTTTATATAATTGTATTGTTGATATAAGTGCAGGAAATTTGTTGACGGTCTGGTAAACCCAATTGAAGGTTGGCTTGACTATGCTTGATATATATATAAAAGGATGTTGTGAAGCAGCCTATGTGCTGACCTAACACCTAAGTCCATAGACGATCCCAAGGATTGTAAAGCGAACCAGGATCCTGTGGACCAATGAGGAAACGCACAATACAGAGAAGTATTGAATTATTTTGCAATTTCTTGCTTATGAATAGAAATATGTATATGATTTGGTTATGATGTTTTAAGCTCTTGTTTAAGAGATAAATACCAATGAGAATAAACTAAACATGTGAATTTATTCAATGTTTGAATATAGGTATCGCTAGGAGCATGGATTATGAGAGCATCCTAGGGATGCATGAGGACATGTGACTGTCCTGAAGAGCTCAAAATGAGCAGTAATAAGAAAGGTGCTAGTAAGACTATGAAGGTCCTAGCAGCCGAGACAAAGCATGTGGGGAGGCTCCATGGTTGGGAGGTCTGAAATAGATCGAAGACACTAGGTGTCATGACCAAGAGGGATTGGTCTAGCATTCACGGTGAAGTGAAGAGGCTGAGAGCATGAAAATCCACAGTAGTGGTGTGGGTTTCAGGATGGAACAAAACAAAGAGGGGAAAAACTCTTGCTGCTCTCTCTTTCCTTTTGATTATATATATATACTTATGCATTGTGAAACCAAAGGATTGTTGAATGCATGTGTGACTGAAAATAGAATGTGTTTATTTTCTTAAAGTAAATTATGAATGCTGGAATGGTTAATTCCCTCCCAAGAATGGACATGAATGAGCTCATGTGCCTATTGGGAAGGCATGAAAAATATGAAAGTCTCCTTGATGAGACTTGGACTGTAATGCCAACTGGGCAATTAATTCACTGATATTAATGCCTATATTATGCTTGGTCTAACAGAATTTCAATGATGCATTTCACAGGTGAGAAAGGTGAAATCCAGTGGTGCACATTGATCATGGTAGCAGACCAAAAGTTGTTGGACTTGGCTGGAAGTCTCCTTCAAATGATTACCAGGACCCAAGAGAATCTTGGAGAGATGCTCAAGATATAGAAAAGGCAGAATGAGATGAACCACCAGATTTTGTAAGACTCTATTGCTTTGCAAAAGGAGGCAAAAATCCTTCTGGGGGCAATCTGTAAATGTAAGGAAAGTAGATCAATGATGGGACATTCGTCCAAGAAATCCATTAAGAAACGGTCCAGGCATGAAGACTCAAAGGAAATTGAGCAGGTAAAGATGAAGCAGCCAATGAAATGTTGGAAATGCGGAGGACATCATTTACGGCGGGACTACCTAACGAGGGACCATAAAGAGGGAAAAAAAAATAGAGTTCCTCGTCTTGGGGATGAGTTAAAAGCTAAGAACTACTAGGAGAAGCTCATGGAAGCTGAGGGGCTTGGTCCTGAAAGTTCAAAGTAAATAATTGAACATGGGACAGATTTGCAAAATTTTGAAATTTTGGATGTGCAAATTGTATATGTATTGGAACACTGAGGACAGTGTTATTCCAAGGGGGAGGGGATTATAATACCCCTAGTTTTGACCCCAGATGCATTAAAAGGTACATGATGTATATATTGTAATTAATCATGGTGTGGAGCTAAAGGCAAAAGCCCCACCATCGATTTGGTCATGTTATGTTTTGGCAATTAGGATCGTTGCCGATGGTATATCGTGTTATCCAACACATAATGGTTTTGACATCATGTAAACATGGAAATTACTTAAAATGAACCTACATCCAGCTACGATGATGCAACATTAATGAAAAGGGCATGATTCCTAAGGATAAGGGGGGGGATTGCTAAACCTGGACCCCATGGGGAAAAGCCATGTGTCAAACCTTAAACCCATGTTTTAGTTGAGGTAGTTAATGCTAGGTAGGGGTGGGTGGAAATATTTCCCCCATGTGCCTCAGCAGCTGGTTCAGTCACGCACGAGCTGGGAGTGGTCTCCTCATGCACCATTTGGGATGTTGACCATTTGTCCACTCTCTCTGGGATTGTGGGTTGTTCGTTTTCCTCTTACAGAGTGAAGATAAAATGGATTACAATCCATTGTGTGGGGGTTCACCCTTCCCTCTCTCACACCAATTGTTGATTTGTGGTTATGTTTTTCCTTCCCTTCACACAGGGAGTCGGTGTTCACTCCACCATTGCCGACTATGAAAATCTGTCATGGATTCATTGTTGAGGAAGGACCATTTGTTTTGTAACATTGTTGGATGTGTCTAGAGTGTGTAATGTCTTGTTATTTCATCAGGAACCGGGGCTGTCGTTCTTTCCATAGTATTTTCTATGGTTTCTTCGTGGATCATTGGCTATGGCCTCATTCACATTGTGTTGACTATGTTTTCCCCTTTATCATAGTGGTATATGTTGCAGATTGTTGGGGAGTCATTTTGGCCACAATAGGGCCAAGAACGACTTAGGGATTGTCTTCCCTTGGTTTTTGGGTTGTTGTGTATGCAAGTACCTTTTTGGGTTGCTGCTGAGTTGTTTTGGCCACGCTAGGGCCAATATCAACTCCGAGTCACCTTCTTGACTTGAGCTAAGTTCACCTTTTCGTTTGGCGTTGGCATCCTGTTGTCTTCATCTTCGTCACAGAGCTGTGAACTATTTTTTTAATTGCAGTATGCAGTCACTGGTATTCAGACTGTTGAGAGTAGGATTAGAGGCTAGGTATGCTTGAGAAACAAATAAAACATTCATTGGTATTCAGACTATTGAGACTGGTGGTTGGAGCCACTCAGACAGAGTGAGACTGTTGGATTTCTTCTCCACAACCCTTGAAGAGTATTGGAAAGGGAAGTCAGGGCCTGAGGGACTGTGAAGCAAAGAAAGGACTTATTCCTGGTGTTAGGTGTGTGGATGTCTTAGAAGTTAGGTTAACTCTGGTATAGGTGTCCTTAGCTCTCCATTGAGGCCACCAAATTAGCATTTAGCCTTTCCTAGCTCCTTGACAGCCTGATAAACCCTACTATGGGGGCTTGGATGATTTGAGTACCTTGGCTATGTGTAATCCTATTTTGACCCTTATTCCTTGAGGAATCATGCCCAGTTCGGGGGTGGTAGTGTTGTTGAGATATTGATGAGCACGCTGGACTATGGTTGGGTGGAACGTTGCAGCGACGTAGCTAGTTCCAGGACGAATTCTGTTTAAGATAAGTATTCTTGACTATTTTGTCTCTGCATTTATATTTATTGATTAATGAATATAATGAACATGTGGTATGCTTGAATGAATGTATGTTTGCTTCCACTATGTATATGAAGGATCATGCATCTTAGTATGTTTTATGTTTTAAGAATTTTATTTCAGCATTTTATGTATGTTCATGTTCATGGGGCTAGATGCCCGGTTGTTGTAGGGTTTGGAGGCATCCCCTTCGACAGTCAGAGGGTCGGGGACGTTACAGGAGGGGTCTCATTACTGGTCAGCTATTTAGTGAGTTCAATAAAAAGAGGGGGTCTAGAGCCCATGCAAACTGAATAAGTGGACACAGCCAACATGCCCAAAAGGTAGAAAATAGAACGGGGGCAGCAGTTAGTGTAGGTTAAAAAGGGTCATGCAAAGGGACAGAAGAAGAAGAAGAATTTAGAGAAAGAACAACAACAAGAAGGGATCAATATAGCTGAATTGCAAATACAAGAATATGTATTTGATGGGTAGTCTTGAAACAGGAATGCATCCAAAGAGGATTGGCTAGGATCTTACCAAGAGAGGGTTGATAAAACTTTCAAGGAGGTTGCAGAACTATATAACGATGCAGTGTGATTGCCTTACCCCAATGTGGCACTAAAGACTGTAAGAGATCATTCCATTGACACCCTTACTTATCCTTGGCAATGGGGAACAAGGTGTCAGAGGTCAGTGTGAACCTCTCAAAGGTTCCCACTATGGACATAATACACCTCAACAAAGAAATAGGGGATATATTGAATGCCAGACTGCTTAAGGCTACCATACAGATGTCCAAGATGGAGGAATGTAAAGTAAAGAATTTAAACCTTTTAAGGAAGGTAAGAGTGGAGAACAAAGCACTCAAAGCCCAAATCAACAATTTACAGAGTGAATCAATGCAAATAGAAGGACAGACACATAAAGGGGTTTTGGCTCAGAAATTGCTTGATGATAAGGAGAAGGAGATCCAGACCCTAAAAAAGAAGTTGAAAATCCCTACTACCCAGCTCACCCAAATGAAAGAATTGGATGGGTTTTAAAGAGAAAAAGAGACATTAAACACTAAGCTTACCGACTGCAAATCCAAGCTACTAAAGCTCGAAGAAAAGGAAAGGCAGTGGGAAATGGACATCCATATTTTGAAGAAAAGAGAGGCGGAATTAAAAGACAGATTAGCAATGAAAGAAAAGGAGCTTCAAGGAAGAAGTGTGGAGAGTGAAATTCAATCCTCAGGTGTAGATGGAGAGATAGATACTGGTTCTCTCTCTAGAGCAATGTCCCAGATAGGCCTAAAAGATACATAGCTTATTAAACTGAAATAGCAGATCGAGGAACTAGAAAAAGAAAAAGTCAAAGAGAGACAAGGAAGAGAAAATATAGAATAGAAATGCCAAGGATTTATTCAACAAAATTCCAAGTTAAGCCAATAGGTGGTCAGTAAAATTGCCTTGCAGGGTGCTAGACATTTGATCTGGGACCAGATCATTATAGAAGTTGATAAGTTCCGGCCTTATTTGGATTTCATTGAAGACCAAGAAAGCACTATGGTAGAGGCCAAGAAAAAAGACTTGACATTATTAGGAGAAATACATAAGAGGCCCATGGTAACAGTGGAAAATTCCATTACTTTCCTAAGCTCTTTGTGAGATGATTCTGCCAACCGATACGGTATCCAAAACAGGGTTGGTATTGTCTTTGAGGCTAGAAAGGTAGATGGTAAGCATAGGATGTTGGAGATTGTACGGGCCAAAATAGAAGTTATTGAGCACAAAGTACTGGATGTCATCAAGCTATTCAAACCACTGGTAAGCAAAGTGCTCCCTTTTTCTGGGAAGAGAAGGGTCCTTTATTGTCCTAGAAGGAGTATCAAAAGTGCTTGGTTCGCTACTGATTAAACAACAACAATTTTGGGGATATGCAACAATCATTGTTAGGGAAGATCGTCTTTGATAAGTTGACTAGCGAATTTGAATTGTTGTTTGATTTTAAAGCCACATGTGTCGAGGTCCCTAAGACTTCATCCCCAGAAATGATGGAGCTCAAAGCGCAAGCATTCGACATGGCAGTTGCAACTCTGCCTGGTCTTGACCTATGGAGAGTCATTTAGCAATATGGGTCAACCAAATTCAAAATGCATCCATAGGAGTGGAAATGATAATATGTGGGAAGTTTTCTTGGTGTTGTATGCCCTTTCCAATGGTCACCTCTCCCGGAACTTTGTACAGTTGTCACCCGCCAGATGGAAGCATAGAATACTCTCGTACATATTTTCTCCTACTATCCACATTTCATTGTTTAGCCATTTTATGCAAATCGCAGCCGATGTGCCACCTAAGATTTTGTTAGAAGATGTTCTTTAGTTGTAACAAATTTTGATTCCCGAATGTCAGTTTAGGAAGTCCAAAATGCTATAAATATACCTCCTAAAGAAGGAGAAAGGGCTGAAAACCGATGTAATTTTGTAGTGTATTCTTTCAATAATACTTTAATAAAGTTGCATAACTGAGGTCGACGTTTTACATAAGGATTCATTTGTTGTTTGTATTACAGTCGGTTGCTTCCTTTCTCATGTGAATGTTTTTCTAGTTTATCTATTCCATTATGTTTTCTTTCATGTCCAAAATAAGTGTATAACAATTTGGAATTCATAAATGCTATGCTCCATCTGTTGTTTCAGATATTCACCAAAGCTTTATTCTAAAGTTAATACAGAATTCATTTTCCAATGCTCTCTGTTGATGGTATGTTCATGTTCTTCCTTTCCACCAGACAATTATAATTTGACTTTGATTGAATGGCTATCTTACCTCTGTGTTGAAATCATCTGCATAAGTTTTGTTCATTTCTGTTATACTTGTTGACTCCATCGCCCAATGGTTTTATGTCTTGTTTCAACCAACTTTACAAAAAATGTATAGTTTCACTTGTACATATATGGCATTGTTAATATTTGGTGAGAGATCCCTCTAGGAAGAGCAGAAGGCCAGTTCTCTCTTTGAAAGTGGTTCTACTATTACCTGGGAGTGGGCCTTCTACAACCTTTGGCTCAATTCTAGTGCTAACAACATCAATGCTTGTGGACCTGGGTGATGATCATGATAAAAAACAACTGCATTGTCAAACTGTTAGAATAACCTAACCCATGGACGGGGTACCCCTACTACATGTCTCTACATAGCCTCGGGAAATTCCTCAACTTACATCATGAGTACCCTATGTGTCAGTTTGGAAAATCTTCCATGTATGTTTTGGATCATCTGCTTGCCATCTGAACCAATAATCTCATCCCCTTGTCCCCTTCATTGATGTCGGAGGAAGCGATTTGGTCATCGTAGACCCAGGTTTGTGCACATATACTCAATGTTAGTACATGATACAGCCAAAAAAATGTTTTTGATTTCCATATATATCATAAATACAAAAAAATTCAAGTAATTGAAAACACATTTGGGATATTACCTATATCACCGTATGCGGACCCTAGTGGTAGTGGAATGTTTGGGTCTCCATAGAAGTCGATCCCTGCATAGGGATAGTCATCTATAATTATGATCAGTTGTTGCTACTAGTGGTAAAACTCAAGTGGGAAAGGAGCAGGTGTCCTACCTCTCCCTAACAATCACATGACCTCTGCTCAAGGGGTTTGGGACATATCTCCTAGAATATTAGGAGGGACCTCAACTCTAGGGTTGAGAATTGGTACCTTCTCAAAGAATAAAGTGCTCAGTATGTTTGTATACCCAACATTATTTATCCTACCTAGCTTGCAACCTGTGATTTATTGTTGTATAGTGCTCAAAAATTATGTGCTCTAGTCATATACCATAGGTCTCATGCACTCCACTCAGTAGAACATGAGAGGCCTAGAATCCTGATGAAGTGATTCCAAACCTGTTATCCTGACTAATACTAGAACTACCACCTTGAGACTAATAATCTAGATAGAATTCACCATAACTTAACTTCTGATATTTTATGTTTCTGGAAAGCAATGCACAACAACATACTCCTCGATAGTGAGCCCTCCACCCACTCAACGAGCTCGTAGGTGCAAATGTATCTATATATTCGACTTCTTGGAATTTAGAGAATCCTTTGGAAACCAAATTTTCCTTGTACTTGATATCATAATTATCAGGATCCACTTTGGTCCTATAGACCCACTTACATTGCACTAGTTTCCTCTTGGAGGGTTGGGAAACCAATTCCTAAGTCTCAATATATTACAAAGACTTGTAATCTTCTTGCATGGTTTTTTGTCATCTTGGGTCAAGTGATGCTTGGTGATATGTCTAAGGATTAGATCCAACCATCATAAAGAATATCTATGAAATATTCATTTCACAAGTGGATAAGGAATTGTGAAATTGAGATATAGTCTTCCTAGAGTCTAGTGGATCTCCAGAAAGATCACCAGTAGTTTCAACAGTTTTATCAACCCACTTGGGATGAATGGGTGAGTCATGATATAAATGCATGTAATAATCATCATCATCAATATCATAATTAGAGAAATGAGAGGAATAATCATCATTTACATCATCATGGAGTGGAGGATGTGAGCAATCCCCTTGAGCTAGTTCGATCTCCTACATGGGATCCTCTTAGAATTGTACACTTCTTTCTATGAATTTTTTATGAGATGAGGGATAAAAGAGGTTGTATCACTTTGCATACTTAGCATATACAACCATAATGGACTCCTTTCTTTGAGTTTTCCACGCCTTTCTCTTCTCGGGAGGAATTCTAGCCCAAGCCTTTGTACCAAAAACCTTGAAATTAGAAACACTAGGCTTGTGATCAATCCAAGCCTCAAATGGAGTTTTGTGTTGCACCTAGAAATATCACATTACTTCTAAGACTTTAGGATAATTTCACATTGCCTTTCAACCTCCCAGCAAGCCTAGTTTGAGTCACCTTGGTCACTTGTTTCCCATACCTAGTAGGGACGACACCTTCATGTTCTTTAAACAGAGCATCAATGGCACATATCTCAGTGGACCCATAAGTGTCGTTGTCTCATTTATTTGGAAAAAAGCCTATATCGGCCCCTTTATTAGTTTTTCTAACAGTGTCGGTGGTAAGAAAATGAGAAAAAAAAGTTTTTGGAAGCTTCCATGCGGAAGCCTTCGCGGGGTTAGTTTCTATATGCTTGGGAGAGGTGGCATTCACCTCCCTCACCTATAGGGATCTCATTCTATCCTTTTTCCAATTCACATCTTGAGTTCTAGGCCTATAAATGAAGACTTCATGAAGAGAGTGGGAGGAGGCTAGAAAAAGCACCCTTATGTTGTTAGTTTGAAGCCTGAATTGGAGGCAAAGTAGACTTATCTTATGGTTGGAGAGGTCTTCATAGTTTAGAGGATTGTAGACATTCTTGTTGAGATTGAAGCCGTCAACATCAAGGATTTTTTGTTTTACTTCTTTCTCAACCATAAATAATACAAAGACATTTACCTTTCCTATATTTGATGCATTGATTTTAATAAGATATTATTAGATTCCTTGATCACTAATATGAATAGTAAATCTATCATGATTCGCTCATCCTGTTTGTTTCCTTTTGATTTGCCTTGCAGGTACTGATTCGTTGAAGGGACTTTTGGAGAAAAGACAATACATCTAAGGTTGAGGTATATTGTATTTCATGTTAGTTAATTTTATTGTTTAAGGGAAGGATATGTTGCTGTGTCTTTTTGTTCTGTATTTGTGATTTAATTTCCAGAGGAACAATCAGTGTCCGCATTGATTGATAATTCCTAATAACAAAATTGACGACTCCACTGGGGAAATCTTATTCTAGTCAGATCTACGGAAAATCCATTTAGATTTGGTGCAGATCCAGTCAGATATACAAACTTCGGTAACCATTCCACCTATGAAGGTTGTTCTCTCTCCCTTTAGTTTTTTTTTCAGTTAACAAGGTAAGCCATCTATATTATGTTTGTGATTTTTGCCTCTTTTCTGAGTAGTTTTTACCCTATTCAGTCCAATTCAGTATTTTCTAGTTTCTCCTCCAGGCCTTTAATTTTTTCAGTATATTGCTTGAGCGGTGCCTTTCTCTTTCGCTGATAGAGCACTGATCCCTCTTAGGGCGCCTTTTCCCTCTTTGTTCAAAGCACCGATAGTGCATTCTTCCTCAACTGACAGAGTGCCAATGACACTTGTGTGCATAAATATAGAAGCGTCGATTCATCCTAGGAAGCCCTAGTACAGTGCTCCTCGAAGAGTCGAGGTAGGCCCTAAAACTGCATGTCTAAGAATTTTTTGTCCAAAATTTTAAACTGTCATGTTCTCTGAATATTTTAGTGTGGTTTTGCGTGTTTGTATGCTGTCTAAGATTGCTGATTTTTGTGAGTTTGATTCTCTGTTTGAGCTCAGATCCAAAATTTTCATTTTCTTTATTGTTATAAAATGAAAGTGGAAACATAATTCAGTTTTGGTGTTTTCGTAAAGTATCTGAAAAATTTTCTTTTGAAAAGGAAGCCTATAGCCTCTTCCTAGAAGATTATTTTCTTTTAAAGAAAAACTACTTTGTGTGCCTCATATTTTCTAGAAAAATACAAAAAGAATCATATTATTTTCCTCTTGTTTATGCTTGTGAAAATTTCCATTTTTATTTGCATGTGTGATTCAGAAACATAGGTCTTTTTGACATTGTAGCAAAAGTTAGTTTTGCATGCACGTTAGAGGCTTAGTTTTCTTTCTTACATTTTTAGAAACTTTAGAGTGCTTGCTTGAAAGAGTTTTTTTGTTTGAAAGAAATTTATTTGCATTCTTTATTGGATCTTGTTTTGATTGTTAAAAACAACTTTCTTTTGGTATATTGTTGAAAAGAAAAGAAAAATGTTTCTTCCTTACCCTAGTTAGTTCTCATCGAAGTCAAAAAGTGCATTTACATTTAGATTAATTTGCATTATTAGAGATAACACCTCACAAACATTCACCTAATCATCCATATAAAATTAACTATATATTTAGGTCTAAAATTGTATAGAAATTTGAGTGATAGGTTAGTGACGTGTTCAGGCATCATAACACGTAGGAGTTGTCGTTATTTATCTGCACTACAACCCGAGACTCACACGGCTCTTCCACGTATCGTCGGTATATTGAATGAACTTTCATGTAACCTTGAGGTATATAGAAAGGTACTTCACGTACTTAATTGTATATTGGAATGCCCCTTATGAATGATTGTGCATTAGACAACACTACTACTGATTCGAGTTCCCACGTACCTTGCGTATATCAGGAGACCCCACTAGGATACCCTGTCCATATGAGAAAAACAATTTGGCCATCTTGTGTGGATGGATACATAAAAAAAAACATTCAGGGAGATTACTACGCACGTACCCCTGAGGTATATTGTGAGTTGCACCTACTTGACAATCCTGGTGAGAGACCGACTATTCTAAACCCGTCCTATCACTTAAGTCTACTTGTGACCTTTAGCTCTGTGTAGGTTTTTTTGTGTGCTTTTCTCCCTTTTTGACCTAGGTTAGATAACTTTGGCTACCACCATGGCTGAGCAACTTACAAGACGTCATTCTCATAGATTACAGGGTTTACCTCTTGACTCTCCTCCTACTGTGGAAGGACAAGAAGGGGTAAACATGGAACAACCCACTTCTACTAATTTTCTCGTAGGAACTGCCTCAGCTAGTGAAACTAGGGAAGATTTCACTACTTCTACAAATCCTTTGGTTCAACTACGTCCTACAGCTAATTCTTCTATGCATTTTCCATTGGAAGGTCATGTCGATAGTCCTAATCCACCATATTATGGCATGGATGCTCCTTTTTGGAGGAATTCTATGGGCCAAGCTATTTTTGAATTCATGGTTATTAGACCTTCACCAAGAAACCCTCCTTTAGGAGAAGAGGAACAAATAAGAATTAATGCATCTCTTGATCGAGCTCGTAACTTTTCAGATATAGTAGAAAGAATCATTCCTGCACCTGTGTCTCATCATCAAGCTACTTTTTCTCATTTATCTCATTTATCATACCCTTGGCCTCTAGCAAAAATTAAACCTTCTTCTGATGGTTATCCAGCCTATGGTGAGGCTTCTCGCAACCCATGTCATGATGGATATTTTTCACTAGATCAAGTGTTAGGTCCTATTGAAGAAGTTCCATTTCAAGGTAATCTAGGCCCAAATGAAAATCCTACAGTTTCACATTCTGGCCCCATTACTAGACCTTCCATACCAGTCATGGTTGGGGGGCAATCCACAAATCAAGTAATGTCAGCAAATTCTAACACTAGGGGAAACCCTTGACATGAGTTACCTCATCTATTAGTGGAATTATTGCTAGTTCAAGACAAGTTTCAACTGTAGCACAACCTATAGTAGTTATCCCTCCTACCAATACCAATGTTTTTAACCCCCCATCTCGTTCAAGCCATCCCTTAAGGGTACAACATGTCAATAATATAGCTTCTTGGGGATGTACTTATCCAGGAACTAAACCACCTATGGCTAATCAAGTTTATCAACAACCACCACAAGCATCTATTTATCCTAGAATTCACTACCCTAGGAATGATTTTGTACCTTGGGGACAACCAAATTGGTCCAATGTCCCATCATATGGAGGAAATTTTGTAAATACTTGAAGGCTATGGTGGACCACCACCTAGAGGACCACTGTGAGGACCTGGAGGAACTGGAGGACCTGGTGGACCATTTATAAGACCACCAACCAGAGGCCCACCACCCCCACCTAGAGGTGGTGGACCAACTCCTGGAGGACCACCACCACCTTCTGGTGGACCACCGCCTGGAGGACCACCACCACCACCACCTTCCGGAGGGCCCTCTCCCTCAGGTGGCCAACCTCCCCATGGAAATTTTGGAAATCAATAACCCTTTCAACAAGCTTCAAGGGCATCATCCATACCCATCTATCAATCTGCATATGGTCCCACTTGTCAGCAAATTCCATACCAGTACTACCAGTACCCGCAACCAAATCAAGAATTGTCATTTCTAGCTACTTTAGATCTTCCAGACTTGTCAAGGTTGATAAATGACCCCATCCATCATGACCCCTCTTGGACTTCCATTCCTGTAAAGTTGCCTTCTGGTATACTCAAGTTTGATGGTGAACCTGGTGAAGATCCAAAAAACCATGTGATGACATTTCACTTATGGTGTTCATCCAATTCTTTTATGGATGTCTCAATCCGTCTATGGATTTTTCAAAGAATCCTCACTGGTATTGCCGCAAAGTGGTACATCGAGTTACCACAAAAATCTTTTTGGGATTTCAATGCCTTAGAAATGGCGTTTTTAACACACTTTCAATTTCCAATCTAATATGAAACAGGTAGTGACCTTTTAACCTCACTTTGGAAAACCAGATCGACTCACATCTCTGATCATATCCATGAATGGAGAAGAATATGAAGGTTAATTAAGGCCCCTATTCCTGACCAGTTGCTCACTAATTGGTTTACAAATTCTTTAATTCCACCTATTGCTAGAGATGTTGCCATGGTAGGCGCTGTTATCAAGGAGCAAGCTATTAGCCACACTCAGTACCTAGACTTGGTCTATTCCCAGTTAGGAAATTTGTATGATATAATTCCCCATGCTCCTAGACCTACAACAGATCCATCAAGACCCGTAGCTGAACCACTTGTTGATGACATACTTGGTTCAATTCAAACGTAAACGGCAGCAAAATCTTCTAAGAAGAAAAATCAAACCACCACTCTGTCAACTCAACTAGCACCATCTACCAAAACTACACCCTCTCATGTTGCTTCTGCTGAAGTAAACACAATCCAATCAACTAAATATTCAAGGGGAAAGAAGAAAGGAAAAAATAAATCTGAAAAACCTGATAACCAACAAGAAGGAAATAAAACACAGAATTCAGATGCTGATTCCAAAGGCAAGTGAAAGGTAAAATACCCTTGTTTAATCTGTGGAGGTGACCATTTTACAAAATAATGTCCTCATCGTGAGGAAGTCAGTAAGGTTTTGAAAAATTCACCCACTCGAGCGGTTATGAAAGATCCTTTCCCTTCCCAACAATAGTCAATTGATCATAAGTCCTTGAATGAAACTTCTTCATCCACTGTTGAAGTTTGAATGATGTCTATTGAAATAGTTAATTTGAACACAAAATCACATAGTTATGCCCCTCCTCTAGAAAAGAAACCTGATGATGTTCCATCAGAAAAACCCTTAGATTCCACACCTCCTCCTAATAATGGTCTTCACATTGAAAAACCTATTCCAGAAGAAATTTTCCATCCACCCAAGGGTACTCTCCATAAGTCCATAATCAATCCTAATGCTCATGCTTCCCAATATTATAATATTGCTGAAGATTTGGCTCAGGATCACTGCACTATGTTGGTTTTAGAGGTACTTCAAACCTGCCCAACTCAATTGAAAAACTTGCTTACTGCTCCTAGAGCTATGGATCCTGAGAATAGTAGTATCATCACTTTCAAACTGGATGATTTCAAGACGAGACTCTCTCATCAATTAGATTTCCAGATAGCTACCAAAATTGCTAGAAAGACTATTCATCGTACTGTTTTGGAAAAGGGGGCCTCTACATTGGTTATGTCTTTATCTTATTGGAGAGCCATGGTTCTCTGGAAATCAACCATTCTCCTACCACCCTAAAGGCTTTTGATGGTCGCGGCTTTCAACCCTATGGATTACTGCCTACCATCCATGTCGAACTGGGGGGCAAGTCACTCTCCATTCACATTGAAGTTGTCGACTCTCCTTTGGATTACAACTTACTCCTAGGTCGTAACTAGTTTTATGCTATGCAAGCTGTAGCATCGACCATTTTTCGGGTCATCCAGTTCCCATTCCAAGGAAATATTGTTACTATTGATTAGTTAGATTTCATCACGCATAGTGCAATTACAAAATGATGCAAATAGTGTTCCACTCCTGGATACCCCACAGTATAAAGACATTGGAATAGACCTTATCAAAGACTCTTCATTAATAAGATTCTTTTCATTATCAGATCCTCCTACTGCTTCGCAAACTGCATCTATTAACATGTTTTCTACATCTCATGCAGACAAAGGAAAAGCAATTGCTGATGAATCAACATCCTTTTCCCCTTTCAAATAAATTTACAATACAATCCAAGACACCAGTGAATCCATCATAAATGATCATTTGTTGGTGGACTCGTACCATTATCACATGCCATACTGGCTCGAAAATCCCCCCCATATCTAGATTATCTTTCACACACACTTCCTACAGATGAATCTATTACGGAAGTCATGTCATTAGAGGATATGCCTTGGGAATATTATCATCACCAATCTTCTTTCCTTCCCCCTTGACATATGGTAGAATACCACTTCACCTCCATGGTTTCATCTGATATAGTCCTCAACCCTCAATCTCCGATCCTTACTCGTAGTGTCAATTCTAAAGGAAATTTGTGTAACATTACCAAAACTATGCATGTAGATGTATCAGTGAACTAGGTATTTTTGAGAACATTTTCATAGGTCAGAACTCTTCACCTGGAGAAGTTCAAAAATACATGGCCCTTTCCAAGGATTTTAGAGATGTATTCACATGGACATATGAAGAAATGCCAGGGATTGATCCCTCTATCATTATTCATTAGATAAAAACTTACCCTGATGCCAAGCTAGTCCGTCAGAAAAGAAACCACTATTAAAGAAGAAGTTGAGAAACTTATCAAGGCTGGTTTAATTTACCCCATACTGTTAACTGAATGGGTGTCCAACATAGTTCCTGTGAACAAGAAACAAGGCACTATTAGGGTTTGTATCAAATTTAGGGATTTAAATTGAGTTTGTCCAAAAGACAACTTTCCCACCCCATATATCTATCAGATAATTGACAACTGCATTGGAAGCGTTATTTTTTCCTTTATGGATGGCTTCTCTGACTATAATGAGATTGATATTCTTTCGTTAGACCAATACAAGACATAATCTATTTTCCCTTGGGGGAATTTTTCTTATCACAAACTACTTTTCTGTTTAAATAACATTGGCATGACATTCCAATGTGCCATGCCCTATGCTTTTCATGAGATTAAACATTTTGTGGAACCCTATCTTGACAACCTGCTTGCTCATTCCAAGCAACAGGATATCCATGTCGATCATCTGAGAGTCATTTTTCTTTGATGTTGTCATTTTAATATTCATCTAAATCCCCATAAATGTGTTTTTTGTGTATAAGCTGGCCAACTTCTTGGATTAATTGTTTCTAAAGATGGCATCCATATAGATCCCTTGAAAATTGAAGCTATCTTATCCCTACCTGCTCCGACGAATATAAATAAACTCCAAAGTTTACAAGGGAAGGAAAAATTTCTACATCATTTCATCTGCAATTATGCAGAAAGGAAACATGGTTTCATGAGGTTGCTAAAAAAAGATACCCCTTTTGTCTCAGATGATTTCATGCAATGCGCGTTTGATAGTATTAAACATGCACTTATCCATGCATCAGTGTTGCAACCACCTAATTATGATAAGGACTAATCTTTATATGTGGTTGCATCCTTGTTTACCATAGGCATAGTCCTTGTTCAAATAGATGAACACGACCAAGAAAATGTGATTTATTACATAAGTAAGAGTCTTCTAGACTTTTAAACTCGATACTCACATGTGGAAAAACTCGCTCTAGCCACAATCATCGTGGTCCAGAAGTTTCATCATTATATTTTGCTTTGCATGACCACTGTTTAGGTAGATTCCAACCCCGTGTACTACGTTCTTACAAGGCAAGTGCTTGGGGGAAAATACTCACGTTGGATTTTGATTCTCTAGGAAATTTGAGTTAGAACTCACTAAAATCACTTCTAAGAAGTCTCTCATCTTTGTAGAGCTTATATGTGACCTTCCCCATACTATAGAGAACACAAATCCCTTTGATTAGTTTCCCAATGAATCATTGTTTCTCATTAGTACGAATTATCAATGGTATGGAGATATCATTTTGTATCTCCAGACCTTACGATACTAGCCTACTGCTTCAAGAGATGAGCATCGTCGCATTCACCACCATGCCAAAAGTTATCTTATCCTAAATGGTACCCTATACTACCATGGTGGTTACTCTATACCACGGCGTTGTCTTACAAATGAAGAGGCTGAGATCGTCTTAAATGATTTCCATGCAGGAGCTTGTGGCGGTCATCTATCTGGTTTGGCTACTGCCAAGAAAATATTGCGTGTGGGGTATTTCTGGCCTTCTATTTTCAAAGATTGCATTGAAACAATCAAGAAATGCCCACCATGTCAAATGTTTACTTCTAAGAAATGCACACATCCAGCTCTGCTCCATCCTGTTATAGAAGTTGGCCCCTTTGCAAAATGGGGCATAGACTTCATGCATTGTAGACCTACCTTAGTTGGGGGGCATGGCTCCATTATTATGGCTATGGATTATTTTACAAAATGGGCTAAGGCAATGCCCACATATGCAGAAGATGGTAAAACTACTACACTATTCTTATTCAACCATATCATTGTGAAATTCAGGATTCCGAGGGCCATTGTGACTAATCATGGATCACATTTTCAAAACAAAATGATGGTAGAGATTAGTGTAAAATCATGGTTTCGTCACGATAACACTACACCATACTATCCTCAGGCCAATGGCCAAGTTGAAGCTATAAACAAAGTATTAAAAACAATGCTTCAGGGAATGGTAGGGAAAGCTAAGTCAAACTAGCATTTACAACTTTTCTCTACACTTTGGGCCTATAGGACTGCTGTCAAAACTTCCATCGATTTTACACCATTCCAATTAGTATACGGGTTGGAAGCAACTCTCTTGATAGAGTGTGAGATCCCTTCTTTAAGAATTGTTGTGGAACTATTTCCAAACACTACTATAGATGAAGAAAGATTCCTGTATCTAAACAAACTTGATGAAACTCGACACGATGCTGCCTTAGCTAATGAGGCACATAAACGAAGAATGCATGTTCAATATGACAAGATTGTCCAACCCCGTTCCTTCAATGAAGGAGATCTGGTCTTAACTTATGACCAGAAGCATTTCAAGCTAGGGGCAGGAAAATTTGAGTCTATGTGGCATGGGCCCTATATTGTCAGTCACATTTTAGAAAAAGGGGCATATAAATCGGTTGATTATGACAGGATACCTTTGGGAGATGCCCGAAGTGGGCTCTACCTCAAAAGATACTATGCCTAGGTCATCTAGCATAGGGTCTTTGTAAATATTGTTTATAGTTTGTTGTGTGTCTTAGCTTAGAGAATTGTGTCTTTTGTGTGATTCAAAATGTTTTTTTTCATAAAACCCTTCATATGCATGTCTTTTGTCTAATGGACAGATGGCTTCCTTCACTGGTTTTGTTGATGGTGCTAATCGATATACACTTAACCTTGCATCAGCTGCCTGGGTACTGTACTCTCCTACAACTGAGCTGGTGAGTTCATGGGGTATTCTTTTAGGTCCCTGCACCAACAATTTGGTGGAATATCAAACCATGATTGGATTGTTGATGGAAGCCCTAGCTAATGATGTAAGGGAAATTAGGGTTTACCTAGACTCCAAACTAGTTATCCAACAGCTTAACCGAGTCTACACCGTCTGAAATCCCCTGCTTCTTCGTACTTTCCTAAGATTTAGGTTGTTAGAGAGTTATTTTGAGCAAGTTACATATCAACACATTCCGAGATATTTAAATGTTGTGTCAGATTCCCTAGCTAACTATGTCTTAGATTGCCATATTTCTCATTTTTAAAAGTCCATTTGAAACATAAACAATACATGTAAATTAATAAGTAGATGACCATTTAACACATCACATTTTCCACACATAGAATTGTAAATATAAAAGTTTGTCATATATAAAAATTGTAGCACTGAGATACAAAATTTGAGCTGAAGAATCTCTAGCTTTTAGTGCCTTCAAATTTTCGGACCATAAAAAGTTCAGAATACATATATATATATATATATATATATATATATATAGGGAAAAATATGAAGCTTCGAAGCTTTCAGTAGTACATATACAAAAAGTGAAAATTGAAGAAGACTAATCCTCGTGATGCTCATGATAGCATGCGATGGCCTGGGAAACTCTGCAGAGTAGTCTAAGGAACCGTCCAAAAACACCTGCAGTATGGCACTGATAATGCCTAGGAACCTCATTAGTAGTCATGTAGGGGATACCCATGGTCAAACATTCTAATTTCTCCTCAAGATATCCAAGATCTTCATCAACTTCAGAGTGATATAACATCATGTCTCTGGTACCCACTCACCTAGCAATAGGCGACATCCCTACTGGACGGACAGATCCAATGTTTGCATGAAAACATTTTTTATCTCAGTAATACAAAATAAAAATGAAATAAATACAAAAATTTAAAAACACAAGTGGATAATGTATTTTCTTACCTCGTATGTCCCATACTTCTCCCTCAGGTAAGACCAGCTTTGGGTCATTTCGGAAGTCTGCTCCCTTGTAGGAAAAGTCCTCCACCATAAGTAATTGGTTTCTCAACTAGCAAAAGAAGCCAGACCCATAATTGACCTTAGGTACTCTGCCACCAAGGCAAGGCATGGATGTGACCCATGCAATCATCCTGGGATCCTCAGGCTCAAGCCTGGTAATGGTCACCTGTGGTCTCATGTGAGGGACCCACTGTAGGATGAAAGACACTGTCACTGCTCCGTATCCAAATTGTTTCAACGTTCCTCTCTTACAATTGTTTAATTGTTTCTTTAGACACACTAGCATGCTTTCACACTAGTTAAACATAGTAGGCTCCATGCACTGTAAATAATATAGCATATGTGACCTAGTGGTAATGTGGGAAGACATAGTTCCTGCCACCTAGCCAATAGTATACACCACTGTCTTCAAGGGGAGATCTACTATGGACTGGATCTGTAGCTTCATGGATTGAGACTTTGTACCTAGTGCATAATGATAATCAATAATATCATCTAGGGAGGTCTCTCCTCCTCGTGCTCCAGATAGAACTGCTTGGCTTCCCCTTATGGACAAATTGGTCAAAAAATAGATATCCTCAACATCTATGGGTAGGATATGGACTCCCACCACAAAATGATCATAGTCAGGATACCACATCCCTATGATATACTCTAACAATCGGATATGTGCTTTCATACCGGGTACCCAGAAATATTTTAGAAGCTTGCAATTCCATAGGGCCTCAATAGTGGCTGGGTCATTAGAAACTTGGTTGTCCGGAATTTCATGTTCTCTTTCCTTCAAAATGACCATGATGTACCTATAACATGTAAATTTTGTAATTATAAAATGTATCATGGTTAAAAGGAAGAAAAGCATATAAAATGATAAATGGTAAAACAAGAAGAAAACATTAAATTTTTTTTTTGGTGCATTAGGGTTTTTGGTTTTTTATTTTCCTTGTAGCGGCACTGCTATTCTTCACCCACAGAGCACCACGGTGCTACTGCCTATGGATCATAGAGAGCCGACCGCCTGTCAGTTGTGGACAGAGAGCCTATGACAACTCTGTCCTAGCTTGATAGAGCACCATTGCGTGATTTGCGTGATAGCCAAAAACCCTACAAGGAGGAAAAAATTGGTTTTCCCAAGCATCCAAATCCCTATTGGGTTGACTAATCCCCTATTTTACCATTCCAAATTGATAATCTACCTTAATTATTGGTTTTAAATAATCAAATCTCATTTTAGGAACATAAATTTAAAGAATGGAAAAGAAACAAAATGACATTTGTTGAGCATAGAAGGGGAAAAGAATCAAATGCTTACCTCTTCTACGGAGAATGAAGGAACAATGAAGTGGAGCACTCTTACAAAATCACCAGTGGGAACTCTTGCTATCAAATCCAACTACCAAACCTCACCAATGGTAAAAATATCTTAACTACTCTTTCTATTTATAGAATATTTGGAGTTTTCAAGAATTCATTATAATTTATTTTTTTGAAATCCAAATTATTTCATTGAAAGTGGGTTTTTGTTTTTTATTTTCTATAGTTTTGATAAAGTGACTTTTAATCGTTTCTTTTGAGTTTTTTCAAGTAAATATTGGGTTACAGCTATGATATAAGCTATTTTTGTCTTTTTTGAGCTTAGAGCAATACTGAAAAAGTATTGAGCGTCGTTTTACACTTTTTACATGCTCATTAAAATTCTAGTAGAAAGGTGTCGAGTCTACTTTTTCGCTTTTTCAGACTCGTTAAAAGTGGATTATAAAAAATGAACCTAGTTCAGGAGTTATATTTAAGCTCTTTTATGTCTCCTCAAAACACAAAAATATTTCCAAGTGAACTTGTTATGTTCATGCGTGTAAAAGAATCAAAACGATCGACTAGTTGGGGGTAGGTTATCTCTTTTTTGGACCGACTGGCCTTATTTATGAAAAAGGAACTTTTGGAGTCTTCTTAGTCATTTTAGACTCTCTAAATATGAAATGAAAAATGATTTTTCTTCCATCGGACTCGTAAAATAAAATGATGAAAGGCCTTATTTGGGAACGAACCCCTCCTTTCTCAGGTTCGTGAAAAAGATGAGAATGGACTTGTCATTTTATGAGCTTTAATGAGTGTTTGATACCCTCTTTGGAATCGTAAAAATGAAAAGAGGCACTCACCTTTTGAGGTGGGGAAATTAAAGGAAAGAGGAATGGTTTTCATTTGTTTTTATGGTAGTAATCTATAGTCCACCTTTGAACATGGCACCTGTCTGCATTTGCATATCTAAATAGTCGGGTTTTCATCTTGTCTCCGAGTCGATCCACTTTTGTGAGTCACCTGACTCCTTTGAGTCAATTCAAAGAATTCTTTGTCATATTCCTTTCATTACACCTTGTTTTATTCTCGTTCAAGTCAATGTTGCAAAGTCATGTGTTGTGCCATCAAAATTGTTCAAAAGATATCTCTCCCAAAAAAATAAATCATCAGTAACTTCACTTGTCCTTAAAAGTCAGTCATATCTGAGTCAGTCCTGTTACTTCAAATCAATTTTTGTTCCTAGTTTCGTGTCACTGATGTGGGAATCATCATGGCTCTCCTGTGACAAGTCTATTCATGTCGAATTCAAATCATTATCCAAGAGTTAGACCTATAAACTTGAAAAGTACCTTGAAGCCTGCATGCCTCAATGGCAGGTTTTCTCGTTTTCAATAGTAGGTTTTTATCAATGACTTCTGATTGGAACATCTTGTCAAGTGTTCGACCTCAAAACATTTATTCGCACTTGAGAGAATGTACTTAGATACCTTGGGGATCATTGACATCAATGATGATTTCCATTGCACTTGTTAACAGTTTACATCATTGACTTGTAATCAAGTGGTTTGTCCCATGTTCGACATCAAGACATTCTATTCACATGGTTAGAATCATATCATTTGGGGATCGGAATTAAGACCCTGAGTGGTTAGGATTTCCCATCATTATTTCCTATGCTCAGGTTGCATTTGGAGATCATTTAGAGTCATGACACAGATCCACATTATATGTTTGGTGGCTATGTTCTATATTTGAGGTTAAGAGAAATGGATCTACTTCGTATTCTCTGTAGCTATGTACTACCTCCTATAGCAGTTGTTCATGGATCTACAGTGTATCTTTGGTATCCATGATGTGGTTATCATCATAGATCTGCAGTGTATTGGTATGTAGCTATGATTGGTTTGGATAAATTCAGTTACTGGTCCTATATGAGTTTGTATCTCTTTGCCTCTATATTAGATGGAAAATTTGCAAACTATTTCACCTGTCACTTCCTTCTAGCTTCATACTTTGGGGGGCATTTTGTTGCACCTAGAAATCTCACATTGGTTGTAAGCCTTCAAGAGAATTTCAAATTACCTTTCAACCTCCCAGCAAGCCTCGTTTGAGTCACCTTGGTCACTTTTTTCCCATACCTAGTAGGGACGGCACCTTCACGTTTTTTACACAGAGTGCTAACGGCACCTATCTTAGTGGACCCATATGCGTTGTTGTCTCCTTTCTTTGGAAAAAACCCTATATTGGTGCCTTTTTTAGTTTTTCTAAGAGCATCGATGGTTAGAAAATGAGAAAAAAAGAAGTTTTTGGAAGCTTCCATGTGGAAGCCTCCATGGGGTTAGTTCCTATATGCTTGGGAGAGGTGGAATTCGCCTCCCTCGCCTATTGGGATCTAATTCTATTGTTTTTTCAAGTCATATCTTGAGTTCTAGGCCTATAAATGAATCCTTCATGAAGAGAGTGGGAGGAGGCCAGAAAAATCACCCTTATGCTGTTAGTTTGATGTCTGAATCAGAGGCAAAGTAGAGTTAGCTTATGGTTGGAGAGGTATTCATAGTTATAAAGGATTGTAGACATTCTTGTTGAGATTGAAGCCATCGACATCAAGGATTTTTTTGTTGTACTTATTTCTTATCCATAATTAATACAAAGACATTTCCCTTTCCTATATTTGATGCATTGATTTTAATCAGATATTATTAGATTCCTTGATCACTAATATGAATAGTCAATCCATCATGATTCTCTCATCTTGTTTGTTGTCTTTTGATCTTCCTTGCAGGTATTGATCTGTTGAAGGGAATTTTGGAGAAAAGAAAAGACATCTAAGGTTGAGGTATATTTTATTTCATGTTAGTTAATTTGATTGTTTCAGGTAAGGATATGTTTTTGTCTCTTTTTGTTCTGTATTTGTGATTTACTTTGCAGAGGAACAAGCAGTGTCCACACTGATTGAGAATTCCTAACAACATTTTAACTTCCAATTCTTTGTGTGGATGTATGTGTAGCAGGGATTTCTCCCTTAATACAGAGTAGGAATGGCTACCTTCCATCTATAGGATGGAAGGATAGGTTCCTATGTGGGAATGCATAAAATAAAAGTAGGAATGAAACTAGATAGAAATGTAAGCAAAGATGGAGAACCCTTCTGCAAACAATGTTAGGGTTCCGCTCCAATAACCTGCAAACAACTATTATAAACAAAATGCCTGCAAAAACATGTTAGAAATAAACCTGCAAAGAGAAAATGAAAACTTGCAAACAAGCTATGGATTAGATAAAAGAAAGGAAAAAAAACAAAACACACATGTATACCTTCTCTTTGGTGCAATGGGCCACCATGCCCTAGTTGGAAGAAGCACCTCTCTCTCTCTCTCTCTTAGCAATGGAGGAGCTATGGCTCAATGGGAAGATAAGTGGATGAGAGGGGGATGTGGGTGGCTTGAGACACAAAGGGTATCAAGGCATCCACGGGTAGCATAATAGTATGCAAGGGAAGAGTGTCTTGAGAGTGACCCCCACCCCTCTTTTTATAGCAATTATAGGGTTCTAAGCCCTTGGTCAAGGCTTTAGCCCCTTTTTTTGGGCTTTTAGCCCCTTCTTCCCTAACTTTAGCTCCTTTTAGGGGTTTTAGCCCCATTTTGGAGGATTTAGCCCCTAGGAGAGTTATTTAGGTTCCTTTTTGGGGTTTTTAAGCCCTTTTGCTCATTCTTAATCCTTTTTGAGGGTGTGGGGGTCTAATGGGGTGAAATGAGAGTCGTGTATGGGTGTCTTTGGGTGGTGTAGGCCATGTAGAGCTGAGTGAGGGATTTTTTGGGTTAAAATATTTTTCCCTGATGTGTGAGGGCATGAGCTCATCGTATGGCTAACGGACATCATAGGATTTGTTGCGGAGAGGTGGTGCTTTTGGGGCTAGGGCATGGTGGCTTTTGGTTTTTGTATTAATATGGTTCCCATCAATGGGTGAGATACAAATAATGTGTGACATGTATATGGAAAAGGTAGGCATCTCCATGCCCATAACAATGTCAAAAGAATAATTTGATCTATGCTCTATAATACAAGATCCAATCATATACAACTAATGATACATAGTGGTTGCCTCACTGAGAGGTTGAATACAATACTGATCTAAAGAACTGCTACATTGGACCCATGGCATTCTCATGGAATGATATATATTCATGACTGATGGCCTACTGGATCTGGAATGGTACATAGCTATATGGACTCATTAATGGAAAGTCAGAGTCTATGTGCTACAAGTATGCTGCATCAATCATGAATCTATATAGAAGCACTACTGGGGCTTCTAAACACTGTCTCCAACGTAACCCTGAAATCACAAGGGACATAACCTGTTTAGGCCCCTCAAGTAGACTCATCAATGTGCTAGAGTCAGGTGACATCCGGGTCTTCAACCAAATACTGCACGGACCAATACCCTGTACAAATCTCAACGGTGTGATGATGTAGTTGGAGTCAAGCATGTGAGAAAAAACCATCCTAAGAGGCACTAAGGAATCATATCAAGTGGTCCAAGGAACTGATCAATGAGGTTAATGAAACCAAGATAAAAGGACCTCTGGGTCTATCCTCTAGAATATGTGTGTTGTCATCGATAGATGGAGACCTACCCCTAGACAAGGCAATGATTTTTCCTTAACCAGAAGCACGAGGGGGATAGCCGAAAGATGTGAGACAATCTGCGGACTGACCCACTGAATTGGGGGGTGGAGGGGAAAGAGTTGAATAGGGGCATGGGGAGTGTAGTAGACTCAAAATTCCTTTGTTCACAGTATGACGGTAGGGTGGAACAGGCAGCAAATGAAATTGACTCATGGGAATGGGATCATAGCTGTAATACCGAGAATGTTACTACAGATGGGAAATACTTGGGGGAGGTAGACACTTTTGATATTGATGAGATCCAAGGAAGACACATTGCAAAGTACTCTAAACAAAGGTGACCCAATGTGGGAAAGATGCCAAACTATTTTCTATGGGGTGGTGTCTAGAGACACCGTTTTGGTACAATCTCATTGTTTTTTGGCAAGACTGAGAAAGTAAATGCTCGATGGTGATTTCAATTTTAGAGAGTCTGAAAGCACGAAGAAGACTCCAATGGGGGCTCTTTTTCGTTGGTAGTATCCTATGCCAGAAAAAGGATAAAAGTATACATAGGAGAGCTCGGCCATCCTGTAGGGGATGAGAGACTTCTTTACTGTTGGTAGTCTAATCATGCCCAAAAAGGTTAAACCTATACTGACTGGATGGTCATTCAGATACTTTTACGAGCATGAACGAAACCAAGTTTGCTCAGTAATATTTTCTTGATGAGAAGGATGGAAAAGAGCTTAACGACAACCCATGGTGAACCTTTTCGTAAAGTGCAGCCCCTCTGCCCGAGAAAGCATAAAAGTATGCAGAGGGGAATGGTCTTGGCTTGAATATGCCAAGGTGGTCCTTTTCAATTGATGGTCTACATAGTCCACAAAAGGAGATAAACGAGATGATGTAGACTCCCTTTCCTATACTTTAACGAGAAGGAAAAGAAGCAGCTGTGCTTGGCAATCTTTTCATTCTTTTAGGAGTTAGAAAAGAGCTTAAAAGAAACTCTAGTATGGTCAACCAATCGCGGTGGCACAGGTGGTGCCCCATGTGGGGACAGTGGAAAATGGTCCAAAGGTCATCCACGCAGTATGGATGGAGCAAGTGGCTCTCAAACATACCAATACATGTGTGGGATAGATCTTGGAAGAGGCACGCGAGTCAGTGTGACAGAGGCATGCAAACCGAGGTGGCTCTCGGATAGAGGTTAGGTGAGCGTGTGTGAGTTGTGGTGGACAGACTTGACTACATGTGATGTGAGTGCAACTTCAGGGGCACTGATATGCCAAATACATGCAAAAGAAATAATTCGTCTTTTGGACAATGGTCCATAGATCCGCATGAGGTGCGGTGGACGGAGTACATAGGTATGTGTTAAAATAAAAGATAAAAATGATGTTCCTTATTGGGTGATGGCCTGAGAACCCGCATGGGTAGCGGTAGGAAAGTGTGATGCAAGTACAGGTCCGCAGACACTTGCATCGTCATGTTGTGGCTCGTAAATCGAGGTAGCTTCCGGGAAAAGGTCCCAAAATTTATTTGTTAAACATGAGATTATGGTCTCATAACGAAATAGAGGGTGGAATTCTAAAACCAGTGGCACAAACAACGTCTCAAACGGACTCCGTATGGTCCTGTTATGTCTATCGGGAGAAATCAGGTCAAATAGGGCCTATATAAGGGTGGGGTCCACTTGGTGAGGTGTCATTGCCACTATTCACTGTGGAGTTGGAGAGGTGGGCCCTAAATTTTCATTTGCTGGTTTGTCTTGTTCCGACCGATAGTTTCGAGTTCTACGACTTGCAGGTAAGAGCTCTCACCAAATCTCTTCTTTTTAGTGGTTTAAATTCTGCATTTGGTCACCCAGGGGTGCCCCATGAGCATGCTAGGGTTTCATGGAGCCAAGTCACACCTTTCGAAGGAAAAAGAGTGACTTGGTCACTCATTTTACCCAAACAGGTGTGAATTGGCCTTTGAGTGATGTTTTTTGATGAGAGCAGTGGCTGACATCTGTATTTTCCTTGTGCAAGATGGATAAGATTAAGTGGTGGGGGAGAGACTGTAAAGACCCCTGGGAGGCATCATTATGAGATGGGAATGTGCGTGATACACTGGCCCGTAGTGGTTTACAAAAGCTCATGAGGATACCCCTCATGAAGAGCTTTCATTTGTTGCTGCAAACGCTGGTGAGCTTTTGGGATGTTGAGGAGGAGGTATTCCTCTTCCAGGGCCAGCGTATTGAGATCACACTAGCAGATGTGTACTTCCTGACTAGGCTCCTTATGTTCAGAGTTGTTGGTGACTTGGCACCAGTGCTATCTCAGGGGGAGACATTGGAGGATCTTTGTGACAGGCATTGTTATGCTACTGCTTATGTGCATGGTTCATACATTTTGATGTGTGACATTGAGGACCTGTTAACACGGGCGGTGGCGACATTACTGCTGCGTATCTTGGGTTCCACAGGGAGCCACAAGATATTTGGAGGGAAACTTCAGTTGGTAGAGCATGCCATGGGGTGCACGTATTATGGGTAGTACCAGATGTATCTTTAGCCTATTCAGCGTCAGTTGAACAAGTCGAAGGAATCTAGGATAGGATTTTTCTTTGGCTTGTTTCTCTATGCTTTCTTTTTTGAGAAAATACCTACACTGCATCCGCACCGGGCTGTGTAGGATAGTGGTCATCGGGAGCCGCAGATGTACAGGTGGTGGCAGATGATGATACAAGAGGGTGGTGGTAGAGTGGGCCGCTTCTTCACTGAGGAGATGTTAGAGTAGTGGCATCAACTTCCAATGGTTATTGAGGAGTACCCGTATGTAGGTATGAACTATCATGGGGACCCCGAGATGCCCCAACCTGCAGGCCAGGCATGGGGACCAGCTGGTATGTATGTGTGATGTTTTTATGTTCATATTTATACACAGTGTAGTTGAGCTAGTTGATAGTTGTATGTTGATATGTGTGGACTGATGGTGTCCTTGTTTGTGCATGTAGATATTGGTCCCTGCCCACCACCCGGTCATCAGGGGTGGGTGGTTGGTATGGCTCTTATGGAGGTTCCCGCTGGGAACCTTCACAGGCAACGGAGGGAGATGGATGGACTACTATCGCATCTAGAGCGGCTTGCTACTAGGGTGTCAGATGATGGTTAGCAGAATTTGAGCAATCATGTGATTGCTTCTATTCATAGTTTTCCTCCAGAGTGGACTTCTGTGATGAGGAGGATGGCTACAGCCTGTGAGCACATTTGTCGGGCAGTGAGAGGTGATCTTCCTACAGAGGATGAGTCTTCTGAGGAAGATGATAACACCAAGTCAGATGATGAGTCTGAGTCAGATTAGCAGCCTAGTGGGGTTGTCCCTAGTGCGTTGGTGCATTTAGGAGTTTTTGTGTTGCTATGTATATTCAGCTGAGAAAGCATATGTGGCTTCTCATTTTGTACTGGACATGTTTTGGTCATGAAACTTATCTATATATATATTTTTGATGCACGTGGATGCACTTTTATAATTTTATATGTGAGTCTTTTTATGATGATGTGAAATGCAAATGCCTAGATGATGTATTGTTACACTTGTGTGTGTATTTTTTGATATGATTATGCATGATGTTATGTATGTTTCCTATATGCGATTATGAATGTGCTAGTTTAGAATATCATTAGCCATTCGATCTGTGACACTATTGAGGTTTCTGGGAACATGTGTGAATGTGATGGATTCAAATTCTCTAACCATCTATTTAGTGCACAGGAATTTTCTAAAGAGGCAGGGATCACATACCCGATAGTAGTTGTTCAACTGAGAAACAAGTAGCTGGGAGTCTAAGAAGACATTGAGATGGTGAATGCCTAACTAGAGAACGATGGCCAAGAGGCCATTGACACCATCGTACTTAGCCTAGTTGTTGGTCGCACTGCCCACGCATATTTCATCAATATGGATCAACTTGTGTGACGGGGAGTAGATGACCCATGTAGCCGAGGCAAGGTTCAGAGACCATCTGCTTGCTCCAACAAATTCCATGTATTGGTACGAGGTAGGATCCATCTGGAGCAATGAAGGGAAATGATCCATAATAATCACTTTTGAAAAATGTGTAAAACAAAAAAGGGAAAATAATATAATACAAGTTGTAATATCGTCACTCAAAGGGGTGACGTTGGAGGGAAAGTCGTTTGGACTTTCAGAGGATCAGCGGTCATTCCTTTGTGTGACATGATCCACCCTAGGAGACAGCTCATTGGGACATAGAAAACACACTTGAAGAGGTTCAAGTGGATTTCGTACTTGCGACATCGTAGGAAGACTTGTCGCAAGTCGTCTATATGTTGTGTTTGCCTCTGTGACTACGCAATGAGGTTGTCAAGGTAAATCAACATGATGTGAACGAGGTCATGGAAGCAATCTGTCATGGTGCGCTGGAAGATGGATCTGACATTTTTCATCCCAAAGGGCATGACTCGATACGCAAATGTGCCCCATTGGGTTGTGAATGTTGTCTTATAATGGTCTTCTTTCCGGATTTGGATTTGGTTATATCCGGAAAATCTGTCCATGAAGGAAAAGGCCTCATGTCCGGTGCATGCATCGATAATCTAATCGATGAAGGGTGTTGGGAAGTTGTCTTTGGGACACACCCCATTTAGATCATGGAAGTCTATGCAAACATCGATGGTACCCTATTTTTTATTCACGGGAATGGGATTAGAAACCCAAATGGTGTACAGAATGGGGTAAATGAAGCCGGTTGTGCGCAACTTCTCTATCTCGGCTTTGACAGTGGCCATTTGGAAGGATGGATGGGCCGTTGCTTCTGGCATATGGGGGCCAGATTGGGCCATGTGTCGATGTGGTGTTCCATGATGGATGGGTCCAGGCTGGGCATTTCAGTGTAAGACCAGGTGAAGATGTCGTGGAATTCTTGGAAGAGAGCTTTGTAGGTAGCGACCTTTTCCGGGGAGCAAGATGCCCCCAGCATGATTTATTCAACAACCTTGGGATTGGTTGAGATGTTGATTTTGATGGTTGGAGAGATGTTGGCCATGTTCCCTTCTTCGAAGGCGTTTGGTGCCAGGATGCGGTTTTTGAACCAGTCGACTTTCCCATGAATGAAATCTTTGGTTTCCATGAAAAACTGGTTAGACTATGACACAAGTTCTTTGAGGAGGAAGAACGAGCGATGGTGCATGTCGTCCCATGGGTAGTCCGAGGCGGTTAAGGCTTCAAGTATCTCCTCATCATTGCGGAAGCAACGAAGAGACAAGTCTAATGGACCATCATTGATGGTGGAGACAATAGGGTTGGTTGAACTAGACATCATGCAAATGGACATGGTGTCCAAAGAAGGAGGTGGGGGGTGAACTTCTTCAATTAGGGTGATCTCAGATTCAAGGGAATGTTGGTGGAGGTCAGCTAAAGCCATTCGAAACTCAAGAAAGTCTTGACAATGGTGAGAATAGTGTCCATATAGACTGCAGAGGGCACAAGCATGGTTTGTTCTCAATGACTTGTTTCTAACTATTGGCGCACTTGGAAGTTCAACCATGGGATGGATTTCATTTGTATCTGTGTCATCCAAATACGCATGGATTATCAGAATCTCAGGGAAGTTCTGAGTTGGATGGCCATGTTCTTTGCAAATGGTGCAAGGCAGGATCTGTCGAGGTTCAGCGGTACCTTTTGCATTCTTGCCCTTGGCCCGTTTTGTGTGGGGTGGTGCGGGTGCGGGTGCGGTGGTTTGTTGTTGTAGGCCGAATGGAGGATGAGACTCGACTGCAATGGGCTTCATGGGGGTTAAGACTACCTGGGGCATTGGTGGTTGAGCTGGTGGATCAAGATACCATACTAGAATTCCCAATGTAAAGTTGGGTAGGTTGAGGGTTGCCATTACCAGCTTGCTCATGACACCAGGTGGGGGGAAGAGGAAGGGAATTGTATGGACTGGAGAGGAGGCCAGATAAATCCCTGATGGTTGTATGTGGGGGTGAGGTTGTGGTTATGGCTGCAGCTATGGATGATGTTATAGCTGTTGTTGATGTTGCGGCTGTAGATGATGTTGTGGTTACGGTTGGGGCTGCGACTGCAGTTGTTGTTTGGGTGCAGCGGTGTAGGATGAGACCATGAACAAGTACGCAGTCTCGTTTAGTGTCAATGGTGGTGACACTAAGGGGAAAGGAGCTGTCATGGGGGTATCGAAAAACAACCCAGGGCCCACATTCAATAATGGGGAGGCTAGTATGTTGTCAACCAGGGTGTTTACCGCAGGGACACCATTTGCGTGTGTGGTCATCCCTTGCGGATCAATGGTGTTGATTGAAGGGATAACATTGGAAGGTATCGTTAGCCCTTGCGGATTGTGATAAGTCAGTTGATCAACTATCACAATTTTCCCTTCATGGGGGAACATCATGAGATGGAAGATAGTTGATGCGACAGCTCTCATGGTGTATGTATAACTTCTTCCAAGGAGAAGGTTCTAGTCCAATTGAGTGTTGACAACCTCTATGTCAATCAGAATTGTCTTCCCAGCTAATGTGATGGGGACATGGGGGAGGATTCCTTCGGATTTTATGGGATGGCTATCATAATCCCACAGAGTTGTGGAGGATGGTTGCAGAATTGGGGATCCTAGTTTCTGCCAGACTAGGGTAGACATAACACACATAGATGCCCCCTCATCCACTATGCACCGGTGCACGACCAAATTTCGGATGGACACCAAGATTTGGAAGGAAATGGTTGATGGCATTCGTGGTTCTCCATTTTCCATGTCAAATGTGATCAACTTAGAGTCGGAGGGGTCTATGTCCCCAAGGGCAGCTAGTAAGGATTTTCGCTGCATTGGGCATGTTTTGAGTACCTTAAGAGTAGACATGGTGGTTGGTGTTTGGGCCAAATCATCCACAATGATGTAGCTAACATCAGCTCTAGCCATGGAGTTATTGGCAACCCTGCGTATGGGGGGGCATAGGAACAGGGGTAACTGAAGAGGTAGATTGAATGTTTTAGATGTTGATGCTGCTGATGGGTCGAGAGGTTTGGTGTTGGCTCCGTATTGATTCCATCTGGTTTGTAGGTTGACCTCTTCAGTTTTCATAGCTAGCATGTGGTGGACACCTATTTCTACTGTGGGAGGTGCCCCTGGAGTGTTGGGATTGGGTTGGGGAGGGGGTGTGGTTGCCACCAATCCATGGACTAGTAATGGGTTTTGAAGCACCATAGGAGGAGGTCCTTGTGGTGTCGGGTTGGGTTGGGCTTGGTTCGTAGTGTTGGTGGCCTGTTGAACCTCATTTCGAATGGCCTGCTTAGCGTGACCCATGAGGGGACACTCGAATGTGTAGTGCCCATAGACCTCACAGAGTGTGCATGGTTGGTTTGTGCACAGCAGGGCATTTCTCCTTGGTGCATTTGGTCATGGAGGATTTTGGGCTGGCCAGTTTGCCGTGGCATTGTTGTCATGGTTTGGTTGTTGACTGCCTCCTTGCGATTGATTGTTGCCTTGGTTCCAGGGTCGGTTATTCCTAGCTTTCCCTTGTTGATTATTGGGGGCTTTCTGGTTGGGACAGTTTTTTTGTGCGAACACCTATCCCAATGGAGTGGGTGGAGAAGAGGTGGGGGTTTGAACCTCTTGCACTGGCGATGCATAGTAGATTTGGGTGGGTGCCAGTGCCACAAATGTGGGCATTTTCCCCGCATATTGCTATGTTGGACAAGCCATGGACTGAGCCTGCTGCGGTGGCACAGGTTATGCGTAAGAAGTTATGGCTCCAGACTGGGACATCATTCTTGCATAGTTCAAAGTTTGGTTTTGGTAGGAAACATAAGTAGTGTTGCTTGGTTGTGGTGGGACTGTAGGTGGTGTTGGATGATTTTGTGGTTGGTGAGAGATCAAGCCTATGATGCCACCTGCAACATGAGATGCCCCCAGTGCATCACGGTAGGAGGTGCCTATGTAGGGAGCATCTGGAATAATAGTGTAAAGGTACCCAGACTATGCATAAATCAGATCGGACTGCTGGGCTTTCAGGATGGCCTCCTCTTTAGATTGGGGACGTTCGGATGCAACATATTTTTCTATGGGTGGGAGAAAGGTTATAAGGAACCAATTCAGGAAGATCCTATCATCCAGTTGGATCTCACACAAACTTCAGCGTCACCGCCACTCATGGATGTGGTCAGTTATGTGGCTCGCAGTATTTTGGTAGCAAGACAACAAGATCTCCACCCCTTCATCATATTTGATGGGGAGTTGGAAATATTGTAGGAACATGAAAGCCAGGGAGTTGAAATCTGGGTACTTTCCTTGTGGTAGCTCAATATACCATTTGGTTGTAGCACCTATGAGGGTGCATTGGAATAGTCTTATCTTGATCGAATCATCTACGATGTTGTTTGATGAGCACCATAGATGAAATGTCATGATGTGGTTTTGGGGGCACTCCCATGCCTTCCCTTCAAACTTGGGAATGTCTGAGGGAAGTTTGGTTGGCATGGGAGGCCAAAAATCTTGATGGCGAATTGGGTCATTTGTTGACCAGGCCAAATCAGGCAAGTTAAGATGTGCCATGAAAGGGAGGTTTGACCACAGGTTGATGTGAGATGGGGAAGCCATGGTGTTAGGGTTTGCAGGTGCATAATGCGTCTGCATTGCTGGGGGTACTTGTGGCACCATTGTGGATGGGCCAATGCCCCCAAGTGTGGTGGGGGGGACAGTGTGGGTGGAAGGGCCACTGCACCCATGTATGACAGGAGGGTAAATTTAGGTTGAAGGTACACTTCCCCCCTATGTGATAGGAGGGGTAGTGTATGTGGAAGGGCCACTACCCCCGTGTGTTGCAGGTGGGACAGCTTGGCTGGTCACTATGGGTGGTGGCAGCTGACTTATTAAAGTTTGCATAACCATGCTGGGGCCACATATTGGGTTGTTGGTGAGAGTTTGTGGTGTAGACATGGGTCCACTGACAATTGGTATACCAGAAAATGGATCCGGGTTTGCACCAGCCATGGGGCTTGATGGTGCTGTATGCAAGTCTGGTTCAGACTGATATGGTTCTAAATATGAATCAGAGGCTGTATGGCCTTCTGATGGCATGTCAGGTCATCGAGAATGGTCTCGACGGTGTCGGTTCAATGACCCAAATTGTGGTGGTTCGCCTCTTAGGTGTGAGGAGGAGCATGAGGGATCAATTGTGTTAGATTTGTATATCAAACTGGTGGGAATTATTTTTTGGACCCCAGTTTTAGTGGATTCCTATTGGATATAGGTGGTCACTCAGCCACCAAGACTTCCAGAAGACAGTGCTTGGATTTTTCCTCTCGGGTGTTCTGCTCAATCGCTGGGGGTCGTTGCCCGTTTCGCTTGGAAATTCATCTCAATGGCCAGCTACTTTGGGGTTCCCATGGTACTCCTCACAATGAGTTTCTGGGCTGAGCCCAAGTACTTCCCATGGTTAATGCAATCAGGGACTTACGTCCTCAAAGACTGCAGATTTTTTTGACTTAGTGTAAATTTGTAAATTTTAGTGGCTCTCTCAGCATCATGAACTGAGTTGGGTTGATTTACGTGGTATAGTATATATGTCTTTCTATTTTTCTGTTATCAGGTGGCTGCAAGTGGTTTATGAATATGTCACAGATTTCATATCATTGTGGATAAAAGTAGTAAATAAACATAAATTTTGTAGATAGGTACCATTTTTTACCCTGAATTGTGATAGGCCTAACTAGGTGACTACCCTACACCTATATTCTTCTTCAACCAGTAGAAGGTGCTGGGTTCTCAACACAATGGGACTAAGCCCATCTGTAGATCCACAGGTCACCTCCCAGATGCAAGGTTGGTCAATAGGGAGGATGCTTAGTGCCGTGATAAGCCCTCCTTCTCTACCCCCTCTACCTTCCAAGTCACCCATTTTTAGTGGTTTTGAACAATATTGGGTGAAGGGCCTATTACTATATGAGCTGTGCCCTTCGTCTTATCCTTGAATACCCCAAAGGGTGATGACTGGGTAGAGGAGGAAGGGTAAGCAAGATTATTTATTTTAGGTAATTTTTAGTTAGGATAGATTCATTAACCCATTAATTGTTTAATTTACTCTTAGTTCTGTAAATGAAATTGCATTAAAATGAAACAAAAACAAAAATGGAACAATTGTGCTGGACATAGGTAGTTGAGCTGCACTGACAGTCCTTAGTTATTAAAAACTAACTTTTGAGTGACAGATCGCATGTTTCGGGTCAAATGTGGCGAGGGGGTCGCCAAATGTTTCCAGAAACATGCAAGGGGGTCGCTCAAATTTTGCAGACAGAAGCGGTCTGTCTTTCTGAAGGAAGTCACACCTTTCAGGGGAAAAAGGGTGACCTGGTCGCACCTGTGAGGCCTAAAGGGGCAACCTGGTCCCTTGTTTAGGCCTGATAAGTGTGACCTACTCTATATTGGGAGTTTTTTTTATTATCCTAAGTCAGATTCAGCCGAGAATAACCTGTACTGTGGCAAAATAGACTCATATTTTCATTGTGGAGGCTCAGCAGAAACAAAAAACTATAAATAAACAGGATTTAAACTAGATTTGACAAAAAAAATTAACCTAGGGCACAAACTAAAATAAAACTCAATTTTTAAAAAAAATCAGACCCAGGGATCCTGTGGGATCGACTTGTTATGATCGCCAGTTCTGTACGAGGGATTTCTCCCTTACTATAGCGCAGGAATGGATACCTTCCATATATAGGATGGAAGGATAGGTTCCTGTGTGGAAATGTAGAAAAGAAAAGCAAGAATGAAACTAGATAGAAATGAAAGAAAAGATGGAGAACCCCTCTACAAACAATGTTAGGGTTCTGCTCCAATAACCTGCAAACAACTATTAGAAACAAAATGCCTGCAAAAACATGTTAGAAATAAACCTGCAAAGAGAAAATGAAAAGCAAAGAAACAAAACAAAACAAAACAAACATGTATACCTTCTCTTTGGTGCAATGGGACACCATGCCCTAGCTAGAAGAAGCACCTCTCTCTCTCTCTTAGAAATGGAGGAGCTATGGCTCAATGGGAAGATGAGTGCATGAGAGGGGGATGTGGGTGGCTTGAGAGACAAAGGGTCTCAAGCCATCGACGAGAAGCATAACAGTATGTAAGGGAAGAGTGTCTTGAGAGTGACCCCCACCCCTCTTTTTATAACATTTTTAGGGTTCTAAGCCCTTGGTCATGGATTTAGCCCCTTTTTTGGGCTTTTAGCCCCTTATGCCCTAACTTTAGCTCCTTTTAGGGTTTTAGGCTCCTTTGAGGGGTTTTAGTCCCTTTTTGGAGGCTTTAGCCCCTAGGAGAGTTATTTAGGCTCCTTTTTGAGGGTTTTAAGCCCTTTTGCTCATTCTTAAGCCTTTTTTAGGGTGTGGGGGTCTGATGGGGTGAAATGAGGGTCATGTATGGGTGTCCTTGGGTAGTGTAGGCCATGTAGAGCTGAGTGAGGGATTTTTTGGGTTAACAGTATGTTTGGAACATATGCAACACAATTTATAGCTTTGTCCCATATATTAGGATTCAAATTATTTTCTTCCATCATGCATTTTTTCATGTCCTTGAGAGCTATGTTCTTGTGCTCTTCAACATGATTTTGTTGTGGTGTGTAGGGAACATAATGCTTCATTTGGATGCCACATTTTTCACACAGCTGCTGTAAATTGTTTTTTGACATGATCCTTTCCATTGTTAGTCCTAAGAACCTTGATATTATTTCCACATGCATTCTCAACTAAAGCTTTGAACAATTTGAAAGTCTCAAAAAAATCATATTTTAGCTTGAGAAAATACACCCAATGGTGCTGTGAGAAATCATCTATGAAAGTCAACACATACCTTGAATTCCCATATGATTGTGTGGGAAGCGGCCTTATGAGTTCTGAATGGATCATATCAAGCACTTGGATAGCCCTCATTTCCTTTCCTTTCCCATATGTTCACTCAACATATTTTCCCACTGCACCCCCTTTGCAAGTGCAATTGGAAAACTTGATGGTAGGAATCCCTTCAACCATGCTTCCCTTGCTAAGTGATTGGAGGAACCTGTAGTTGACATGACCATCTATCACATGGCATATATTTATTGTCTCATTAGCATATTCCAGGAGAGCATTCCCTTTGAAGTATGGAAGGAATTTAGAGAATTTATACATTCTCGAATCATGGTCTGAAAAACCCACTGCTACAACTTGGTTTATAGAGATTTCTGGTATCTCCACATCATTTTGAGTAAATTTTACTCTCTTGGTTATACCTATGTTTTTCATTTGATAGACAGAGAGTAGGTTTGTTTCAAGATCAGGAACAAACAATAAATTGAAGTACCCATCTTCTAGATCAATCTTGTTAATCCCTTTGGCTTAGATTTCTAAATCATCACTTATGAGGATGGATGGAGCATTGAAAGGATGTAGGGGAGAGAAGGAATCATGCATGGAGTCCATGTTCCTTGAGGTACCGAAATGTATGATGAAGGAAGAAAAGATTGAATATCCAGAAACCAAAGCATGGAATCTCACCTTGTTATCTCAGCTTGAACTTCCCTCTTTCTTCCTTGCTCCTTCTGGCTAGGGGATGTTGTTATTATCAAGGAGTTTCTCCATCATGTCAATGGTTTTATTCATGCATGAAATCTCTAGATGACACCCCTTCTGAAAATAAGTTCATTTTGTCTTCTCTTTCTTCTTCTTCTCTTTTTCCTTGCTAGGATTCGAAACCCCATTCGAATATTGGGATTCTCCTGCTTCTTCTTCTCTTGTTGCTTCGAATCTGTGGATTTCTTCTTGCCTTTGGATGGATATGAAAATATTTCAGCTAGGGCTTAGTCCTTGGTGGATTCAATGGTACCCATTTGCACCAACATGTCTTGTTGTTGAGTCAGTGACTCCATGAATTTATCCAGTGAAGGAATTCACCAAATTCCATCATTGAGCTTGCTTGAGTGGAATATCGACACAAACATTGAATACTATGGCCCTAGCTTCAAAGTATGGACAAGATTAGTTTCTCCTCTTTCTTGTTAATGCCACATTGTTTCAGTTAGAGCACCAATGATTTTAACATTTGTGTAGAAGTCCTGTATCATATCAAAGTGAGTTGGGCTCAATGAGATCATCTCATTTTCGAGTTGGTGGCGTCTCATCTCATCCGTCTTCCCTAACAATGACTCAAGGTGGAGCCATAGTTTATTGGGTGTTGTCATACTATCTAAAGAGAAGAGAATATCACTTGAAATGTTGAGACAAATAACCCTAAATGATTGATTTACTCTGTTGAATTACTTCAATTTTTCTAAAGGAGAGTTGGGATCGATCTCAGTCCCCATGGTGACCCTGTAGAGGACTTTCAACCTCATCTGGATCACCATTTTGGGATTCCATTTGAAATATTTTAATGGGGTAATAAATACACGAGTCTCCTGCATTCATGCATGTGCACTGAGTGACAAAAAACACTCGATGTACCTGCAATGAAAGCACTCGAATGTTTCCAGAAAAAACCATAGATAGTGAATGAAACACTCTAGTTTCAAATTACATTTCCATAAATATTTGAAACTATGTGAAAATATGATTCATGAAAAGATATAGGAGCTAAGGGAATCTTGAGAACTCAAGATTATTCACAAATTATGTAGAAAAATAGTAAAAGAGTGAAATTAACACATAGAAATGGTGTCAATAAGAGAGTTTATTATGATTGTCCAACATGTAAATATGTATGGAACATATTTATAATAAAATAAGATAAAATTATATCCTTTGGAGGAAATTTGGATGCATTCATGTGGAATACTTAGATTGGACCTCAAAACCCCCCTAGGTGGACAAATGAGCTCCTGAACCACCTCAAACGGTCATGAAAGCTAGTCTAAACATGGTTGGAGCATCATAGGACATAAATTCAGGTAGTTTAGGCTTGGTGGATTGCATGGGTAAGGGGGAGTGGGTATAGGTAGCAATAAATGGTCCAAAAGAGCCAGAAACACCCCAAATACATGCATGGGTGCCTCTAGTCAACTATTTTCCTTGTTTTAAGGGATGGGGAGCACACCAAGGGAAGAGAAGTCATCAATGATGGTACATGTGTCAATCGAATGATCAAATGAGGACTCTTGGGTGTAATTATGAGTCCAAAATACCTAAGGAACTAATATTGAGCAACACAACCTAGTTTTGGACCATATAACATAGCATGAAACTAATGAAAATGTGTCTTAGGTGTATGAATATGGTAATAAGGTGGTATATTTCACTAACAAACCTATACATGACCTGATGGTCTATGACTCATGTGGGATGGGATACCCACTTTTGGTTTCCTAAATATTAAAAATATACCACTAAAAATGAAAATAAATGCATGGAATAGATGAGGAATGAGATTGTGAATCACCTTGTCTTGACAGCTCTTGATTTCATGGCTCGTAGCTCCCAGAATTGTCACTTGAAGTTTCGAAGTTCAAGTTGCTCCAAATGCACTATTTTGGGTAAAAAACAAACGGTATGGTAAAAATGTTATTTTTTACTATTTATCAAATTTCTTTTTAAATTTTTACCCACTTGCTCTATAGTTTGGAATTCTTATTAACACTTTTGAACTGTTTGGCCTAATATTGTTGTGTAGGAACCTGTTTTGGGTACACTTTTGCTGATACTTTGACCCGTTCATGTCCATGACACATATAATTTTAAACTAACATATAGGATAAGACCACTTTTTCGCGTTCCTTGTTCATTATCCTATGACTATCTCACCTTAACCATAGGTATGATCCCACTTCATGATGTCACAAAACCTTCATACTACTACTAGAAGTGGAATTACATAAGTGGTAGATCTTTCCTACTCATGGGTTTCCTAGTTAGACCCCTGTTTTCCATTCAGTACCCATGCTAAGCATCCCCCCTTAGGTCTGGGAGTCCCTCCTAGTCCCACCATGTCTTTGAGAAACAACATCATATTATTTCTTGAACTTTATGTTGGCCATATCCCATAGGGAATCCCATTTATATCAAGTTGTAATTGCATAGCATGTGTCGGTTTATTGTATTAATATTTATGCCAGCTCCTTGCTTTAGTTTTATAAGCCATATAGCCTGAGCTTGCCTCAATCCTATCCAAGCAGAGATTTTCATATATATTTTGTAGCTTGATTATCCCATATCCAAAGGAGACATCCCCCCAAGTTTCCTTATCCTACATGTGCTTCCTTGCATTTAGCATAGGTATGTTCCACTGCTTGGAACTAGTTTTCTTTCCCATGACACTTGTTTCCTCCTTATTTTGTACTATAAGAAATTTTATTGTTTTTCAAGCTTTGGAATATGAAAAAAACTAAAAAATAATAAAACATAAAAATATGGATGGGAAAAGATATTCTTTTTTATTGGAAGCTTTCGTATCATGTCTCCTTCGAACAGAGTATTGTATATTCCATCTATTGGTTGAGTTATTACTATAACTTTAGCAGTTGTACTTGTTATTCTTAGTTTTATCCACCGAATGGTTATGCTTCTAGTCACTATGGAGCCTTTGTTGATGCCTCCTGTGTCGTAGAGTAATCCCAGTTTCCATATTCAGTTGACGCTGCCTATGAGTCTTCATATATATTTTGCTCTTGATTGAAGAAATTTTTAGCATCATTCGGCCATTCCTCATTTATATTGTCTTGGCATGTAACCATTCTTGATACATTTGTTACTGGTTCATGCAAATCTTGTCTATCTGAGTTCTTCCAAATTATCCAATCTTGTTGGGTACTTTGTGTTTGTTGATGGGGGATGCCTTATTCCCTCCTTCCAAAGGATTCCATTCCATTAAATTTAGATCATTTATTATGGAATATGTATCTAGAGTCCATTGAGTGCCTTGAGTCTTGTAGTCATCAATGGTAGGTTCTCTCGCCATCGATAGATTTGGGAATACATCAATTCCACCTGATCGATGGACTCTCTCAAGTGTTCAGCCTCAACAAATCTATTCACACTTATTTGATTGCACTCTATACCTTGATTCCCATTATCATTATCGATGGGATATCTCATGTATGTTAATGGTATACATCAATGGCGTGTAATCACATGATGGCCCATCATGTTCAACCTCAACACTTTTATTCGTGTGATGGGACATGTGCTAGTGGTGATTTGTGTAGAAGATGTCCGAGCTTGGTGGAATTCCATATATACTACCACCTTGTTCATGCCAGTATCTATGTGATGTCAGTTCCCATGACCAGATTCTAGTGTACCATATAATGTCTTCATTCAATATGGAGACCTTGTTTCACTACATATTGTACGTGGAGATGACCTTTGATGACATATTTCTATTATGCATATTCATGTCCATTGTAATATTATGTATCCAGGAACTTCTATACTTCACATTCATAGTCATATGTAGAGATCTATCATTTCATTTCATTGATGAGTGTTCAGTTTTTCTACTCGGGTCTCCATAACTCCAATCCTCGGTCTGTTATAATGTATTTCAGTCATCGTGTACCTCTCTGACCTAGAACATTAGGGGGAATATTTTATAGAATGAATTTACACACGTGATATATCATGCTTTGATGACATATCCCTCTCCCTATACAAAATCTTTGTACCCCATTTTCGCACTATCACTTTGGTGATCCAATGGGACCCTTTAAAATACATTTTTATGTGTATATGCGGGTCATAAGCTTATAGACCACATGCACATGCATATTGCACCACTGTCACCCATGTACATCAGGACATATGCTCAAAAAATAAAATATTTTGAGTTTTCCCCATCAAATAAACAAATGAATTGACTTTTGGCCTTCCATAGCCAGGAAACGCTTTGATTTGCCTCTTAAATTTCCATTAAGGGGTTGTATATTGAGATAATTTGAAGCATTAAAGGAGGAGAACTTGTCAGAGAAAATATACTATAGTTGAATTTTGGGCCTGTTCTTACATACTTGATTCCGCATCCCTTTGTCCTTGGAGCATCCATTGGTGCCCTTTCCCGAGCTTGCCTTTATCTTTGTGAGATTTCCTTTATATGGTAGACTGAAGTGGTGTAGGCCCAGGTGGAGGACTCAGTTTATGTATTTCAACAAGGGACCGACAAAGGTTGTCATTTGTATCTATGTTTACATTAATATAAATATCCACTTCTTGTCCATTATATGTGTAACTATGAATATTTGTATCCATGGATGTACTTTCTTTGCTTATATCTTGGATTTGAATATGCTAGATTAGATTCTAATACTTTATATTTTTCATGCTTATATATGTTGTTGTTGTTGAGGATGGAATGTAGGTACAATTTTATTTAAAGCTCAACGGGGATCTTCTTCAAACATATGGAATAAGGCACGCTTCTCATCCCTTAGTGTTAGTATTATTTATATATTTAGCATATTGGAAATGTATTTATTTTTGGTCTCATACTATCTATTGTAGTCCACCCCAAGCCATAGGAAGTTGTCTCCGTAACAAATACCTAGGTCATTCACCTTTTTTATGATTTATTAAAAAAAACAATATAATAGGAAAAATATAATTAATAAAATTAATAAAATACGATATAAAAAAACATTAATGAAAAAAATATAATATAATATAAAAAACAGTACAATATAATAAAAAAACACAATAAAAATAAATATAATAATAAAAAAACTTAACAAAGCCATATAATAAAATAACTTAAATAAAACAATAAAAAAAAGAAAACTAAAAATATATTAAAACAGTCCATAACAAAAACGTTTCAATTAGACCACATTTGACAGGAGCTCTATGCAACAAGCCAACTTCTTCATCGGGATTCAATTCAATATGATCTTTGCAACAAACCAACTCCTTCCCATCCTTCTCTAAATAATTTTATACGAAGACACAACAAAGAGCTGGAGGAGGAAATTATATACAAGAGTGGGGATACCCCATTTCAATTGGATTCCCACGATTAGGAGAGGTGCTTTGCAATATCGATATTCAACCCCTAACCAATTTAAATTTGCCACAAAGGATCTCGAGAAGGAAAATATGTCCTCGATATGTCTTTGAATTACATGTTTAATGCATGCACCTTATTGATAATTTTTTTCGTTGAATTGCATGTGTAATCATGCACTTGACTATTGTTGACTTTGTGTATGCCATTGTTTTGGATATGCTCATTACCCATTGATTGGGGTTGAATATTAGGTTAAATAAATGGATTAGGTAACCCTTACAAGAGTGAGAAAATGAGGCCAAAGACCATGGTTTAGATGATAAAACATTGAATTGTTGGAAGTAACTGGATCAAACAAAAATCATGTTATTTGTATTTGCTTCTTATTCTCCTAGTAATCCCAACACCACCTAGTTTTATTCTCCTAGCGAGCAGCAACGACCTAGCTATGCATGGAAATGACTCTTGGTTATGGTCGAAAAAATGATGGGGAAGGTCAGCTTGAGGTGTATGTGGGATATCATTCATCTATCCATGGGATTTCCCCTTTTGAAAAATACCTTGAATTCAATAGATAGGGTTATGAGGCCTTCTTTCTTGGTAGATCCTACCTTATGTCACCATTTTCCTAGGTCTTTAATGCTTATGGTATGAGGGTATTAAATGTATTTATTGCTAAGGGTTTTAAGGTATTAGCTATTCTCTATTTAGTAATTGTGTTTGCATTCATCACAATGAGAATAATATATTTCCCCTCTCCAAAAATGTCTTTGATCTCGGTAAATAGTTGTTCATCGAAAGAAATCCTAATATCATCCTATGTGTTTCCATTATTAGCCAGCAAAGTCACAAACCCATCCCCATATTTGTCAATCAACTAAAAATCATTGTGATTAACATGAGGGATATCACAATTATGAGAATATGAGACAATATCTCGAATATTTTTCCCATTAAAAATATCACTTGCAACAAAATGGCACTTTCCATGACCATGTTTTGTAGTCTTTGAAGTGGATACTCCAGCCACCATGAATGGCCTACACTTAAAAATGGTATATCCATTTTTACTAATGGTAGTTTCCTACATCTAATAGGTTTTGGAAGCTCGTGACCAAATGATTCATGTCCTTTTACTATCGTGTATCGTGCATTATCAAATGGCATTCATTATTGCTAAGGTTTAACACACTAAGGATGGTTGTTATGTCTTAGATTATGGTATAAGGATAAGAGCTACAATCATCACCCTTGAGACTACTTGGAAAAAATGATCATATGATTATATGAACATATCAAAATTCTAGATTCTTATATCCTCAAAGTAAATTAATCCTTCAAATAGAGAGGATGGTGTGCATTTTCATGATGCCACTTAGCCAATTTTAGTAGCACGAATTATTCTTAGTCAAATTATGCCATCTCTAGGGTGGATTTTTTACTTCACCAAAATAATGAAACAATGTTCCTTTATTATTTAAGACATATAACTAAGCACAACAAAACATGTCTCACCTTCGAATTCAACATCCTCTTACCTAGGCTTGCATTTTACTAAACTGAGCAAAACAACCTGAAACCCCATCTTGGCAGACCTATAACTTTGTATTCAAGCATTCTTTAGAAAAAATGAGACCATGTTATGATAAAAAATTCAACAAGATATATACTGATACTCTCATATACTTTTTATCATTAACCTATGAGTTATACTGGGAATTTTCTTAGGGAAACATAGGCTAGCTTTCCAATACTTTAGTCAATTTCTTGAAACCCCATTTTGGTAGACCTATAAATTCACCCTTAGATACTGTTTGGACAAACTAATCATATGTTTAGATGCATAGATCAACATTCTAGAGACCTATATCCCCATAATAAATTAATCCTTCAAATAGAGACTGGTATCACTATTTATGTGTTAAGTATTTAGAGAGGTATAAAACAGTGTAAGGAGAGATAAGGTATGCCAATTTCTATATCATATGACCGTGGAGGACATTAATCAGTTTCTACAAGTATTTCAAAGGTCATTTCTGAGATGAAATTAAATAATAGTCGAAGAATTATAGTTTCCATGTTTGAAATGTATGAGAACAAGAAAATTTATTCCCAGTTGTGTAGCGACATAAATGAAGGTTTTAAATGAAAAGGTTTAGGAATTTCTGCATAAGCGAGAGCATATTAACGTGTAGATGCGAATGTCCAATGGTTACACGGGGTAAGGTAGATCCACGGTTATAGATTGTTTCATTGTTTCAAACATGTTCAAACATGCAGTGTGGAAAAGAGTTCTTAAATTTGTGAAATGGTGTAAAGGGAGTGCATGCTTTTGAAAATAGAGATAAGTTGGGGACAGCTCGATGACAAAGATGAATTTTGTGAATCTTACTTGCATAGAAGAAATAAATTTTCATATCCACCAAATCAGTTAAATCCCAAAAAGTTTGGATGGAGGATATCTCATCAAGGATAGATTTACGGTCAAAAGTGATTGAGCCGATTTAACTTGCGCGGAGAAAGTCAACAGGAGAATTGGAGAAATTAGGTAAATCCTACACCCTTCAATAGTTAAGATGGAATATCACCTTAAATCAATGATTCAAGTTAGTTTCATGATTTTAAGGTGCACTAAGGAATGTAGTCTTAGGTTTAGTGAAAATTTAAAGTGGCCCCATCTTTCAATGATCCAGATGAAATATGTTCTAGATCAATGGATGATAGTGTTTCTGTCATTTCAATGGACGAGGAAGGTAAATTTGGTGAGGATGTGGAGACCTTAAATGGACGGTTTAGATCTAGGTGAAAGTTTCAATATAAGGTGGAGATTGAAGGGTGAAATAAGCAGCAACAAAATAAGTGTGCTTAACCGAAATAAAAGAATCAAGGGCTTAGATTAAAAGGTTCCAGATCTATGGATGAATTTCTGTTTGATAGGAAAAATATGTACAATCGATAAGAGGAATAAAATAATATAATGCCAGGCATGTGGGTTCAAACCATTTTTTTTCTGAAGCATTGGAAAGTGATAAGTCGAACTATGCGAAAGGCGCTATCATGAACAAACCTTTAAATCATTTGTCAACTTACCAGGTAGGTTCATGCCTCCGATTGAACTAGTATTTCATAGCTGAAATGGAAGTTTTAAAGGCTCAGAACCTTGATTATCCAAAAACTCAAGATTGTTTCAAAGACAAAGATTTTGAAATATTTGAAACCATATTATTGAATGATACTATAGAAACATCCAAGAAAAAACTGAAAATACTTAAAGACTAGTGGATTGATACTCATGGAGTGTTCAGTTATTATTTTTATTATTTTTCTATTGATCAAACCCCAAATTATACAGAGTTTGTCGAGTGGTGTGCCAGCAATTATTCTCCTTCCGAGGAAGTAATTATGGATGCATCTAGGTCAAAAATTTTGTGTCCGGTAAGCTCTCTTGTCATTTGAAATACTCTATCTATGCCAACTAATTTTTCTCAAGTGTCAAAAGAATATAAAGAAGAAAACCTAACTCAATTTTTCCATGAGTCCATCGTTGAACGAAAATAAACCTTTATGAAAGCATGCTCAAGAACTGAAAGTCAGTTGTTAAACCATCCTTCCCTCTTGATTATGATATGTTTAATGAAGAAACTCAAACCCTTTTAACATTGGCGAGTCAAATGCTAGGGTTAGATACCAATAAATACATTACATAGCAATTGTTGAGCTTAGTGTTTTCTATTAGTATTGGTCAGGTAGAGTCTGAACAATTGATCCAGTCAGTACAACCATCATTCCTTAAGTTTTGTTATAGCCTATTTTTGCTTCTCATTTTAAAGCATTTGCTTGTTTTTTGAAACATGTTTTTGTTCATTCTTAAGTTTGGATTTTAGGTTACTTTAAATCTTTTATTTGATTTTTTTATGTTTGTATTTAGGTGATTTCATAGGTTTTTTCCAATTTTGGATTTATTTAGAAAAATTCAAAGCTTTCAGGGGCTTGTAGAATGTTTACATGAATTAAAGGTCCTAAAAAATATCATAAAGTTTTATTTTGGGCCATTTAATCAAAGTTAACCCTTTGTTGTGAGTTTTATTTTGAAAATTGTGGAAACAGGCATTCTTGAAGTGCAAGCTAGAAAAAGTTACACACGTGCGCTACAAGAAAATCGTGCTATCTGAAAATCATGATTTTTGGCTCAATTTTTTTGAAATTCACGCATAGGAGAGGTCATTCACACTTGTTAATGAGTTTGATACGTGTTCTCGGCCGGAGTGATCATTGTGACAGGTGTTAGCAGTTCAAGAAAGCAATCATTAGGTTAAGTTGTGGTGGTTTGGAAGTTATGATACAAAGTAGTGGAACATTGATAATTATCCATGATGAAGAAAATTCTCCTTGAATTACACATTTGCTAAGGTGCATGAAGAGTATATGAGTTCGTGGAAAAGTTTGGCAGTTTGTAATCAAGGTTGGAAGAAAGTCAGTAATTTAGGGCTTTGAAGGGTGACTGTTTGGCACTATCATGGTGGTCAGAGAAGGGTTAAAGAATGAAATTGGACACCTAGCAGACATGAAAATGCATTTCTAGCAGCTGAATTCACTATTCTGATAGGTACAAGGAAAATTACTATCATATTTCCTGTATTTGGGTTTACATTAACAAAAGATTAATTATGGAATTTAACAAAGAATGCTATTATATAAACCTAATTGATGCTCAATGTCAAATTTTCTCTGTCAATAGAATTAAGATACTTATCAGTTTAAGTGATAAAATCCGGTTCAGGGGTTTAGTTTCCCAACATATTATTGTCTATCAAAATTTCCAAGATCTTAATAGAGTTAAAGTTCTTTACTGAAAGAAGCAATTTGTTCAGTCTTTAAAATGAAGAGGAGTGGGAAAACAAACAGAGTTGAACACTTAGATATGTCTTGTGTTCAAGCTTTCCCAGACTGTGCAAGATTTTTTTAGAAGCAGGATGGTTAATATTTTTTGAGAAAATTGATGGGTATCACACAGAGGTCTCATATAAGTTTGCTCAGTGTTTGGATAAAGATATTGTTACTTTTGATACCTTGAAGATTGAGTTGACCAGAGAACTGATAGCAGAGGCTATAGGGATCCCAGATGAAGGTGAATATTGGTTTTAAAAAGTACCTTTTACCTTTGATGCATAGAATTACTTACTTCCAGATGTGGTTGCAGACTGGGGTAAAGGAGTACATATCCAGAAATTCAAACCAGAATGGAGAGAGCCAATAAAAATTTTGCAAATTTATATCACTTGTGAAGGAAGATTTTCCTTTGTTTTTAAGTATCATTTCAGGTTTTTGCAGCATCTTAACCATGAAGCAAAGATGAATCTTCCATTATTTTTCCTTAAAAGTCTACAAAAGATGTCTAGCAGGGTAAAGGAGCATCAAGACCATACTAAACAGTCTATATTTGATCATGGGCTTATAAAGCTAATCATAAGTACTATGCTTCGAAAGAAGGAGAAAACATGGGATTATTTTCTATTTTGGTCTGGATTTCAAATAGAGAAGGAAGACCAAGCTTAGAAAATAAAATTGAATAAAGGTCATAATTTGGTCAAGAAACTAAAAAAGAAAGTCATAGTCAAGATTGAAGAGGATAATGTACCAGAAAAATCTATGCCCCAAAGAGATGAAAATATTGAAGATGAACAACAGACTAATATTGAGGAAAATAAAATATAAAAGTGTATAGGAATGAAGGATTTGGAGCCTGTAGAAAATAGTCTACATGTAGACATAAACCAGGAAGTAAAGGAAAATGTGAAAGAATAGGAACCAGTTCCTATTACAGTACAGTCTGAAGATGAGGAAAATTCATTGTTTGATGAAGCTAGGGTTGACACTGAACAGGATGTACAGAAACAGTCTGAAGAAGGGGTAATGTCATGAGGGATAAAGAGGAAGGTTGTCCAGCTAGCTTCTATCAAACATCAAGGAAAAAATTTAAGCATGTTAGTGTAGCTAGGGTTTTCACCCTAGCTTGTGCTGATGAGCACCTACTAAGGAATCTGGATTCCTTAGTAGCAGTTCAATAATGTAAATAAAAATAAACTAAACTAAAGCGAAAAAAGTAAATAACGTAAAGCAAAAACAGTAAAGAGATGTATAATGGTTATTGTATTGATATTACCTCCGGT
>LPNX010640074.1:92544-123578 GCA_001517045.1 Pseudotsuga menziesii | reverse complement strand
TTGGTTTGTGTTGGGGTGTGGAGAAGAGAAGGAAGCAACTGAAGTCCGGGACACCGATCTCGAACCACCTGCAAGGACTGAAAAGTACATAACCTCAATCATGAATGAGGGATCATCTGATAATATGGACGAGGCGGGCATTCCCATGCTCGTATCAGAATATAACATAACAATATAAATGGTCCTCAAATTCTGGATGAGGAAGAATCTCAATATATGGACGAGGCGGGCATACCCATGCTCGTATCAAGATACATGAAGATAACTGTGAGCCGTGAAAAGAGGGACCTCTGGGATACATAGGAACTGCTGTGTATATCATAAGTGTCCAGAGGGGACACAAATCTGGGACATACTGCTGAGCTGACTATGTCTGAGCGGAACAACTGAAGCACTGGAATGACAACAGTGCTATTGAATGTGGTACCAAAAGAACTGGTGAGCTGCTGGATCAGAGTGACCAGGGTCATGTGTGCAATGGTACCCTGAGCTGGAACTGAACTGGGTACTCAAAGAAGCGTAGAACTGAATGGCTTCCGAGTACGATCGCCAACGCAGCCCGGACATCCAAGGGAACATATAACTGGGCGTTCCGAAATGACTCACCAATGTGCTAGAGTCGGGGGAAATCCGGGGTCTTCGACAAATAATGGAATGGATATATATCCTGCGCGATTCTCAACGATGCGAATAAGATGCTGAAGTCGAACATGTGAGAAACAACCATTCGGAGAGGCAATAATGATTCCTCCCAAAATGGTCCGTAGGTACTCACCACAGATGGTGATGGGTCCAAGGCACAGGAGCCTCTAGGTCTATCCTCTGGAATAGAGGAGTTGTCGTCGACAGAGGGAGACCTGCAACTATCAAGGCAATGATGTTTCCTTGACAGGAGCGCGAGGTGCAAAACCGAACTGTGATAGTACTGATGGGAAGAGTGATAAACTGGTGGGACTAAACGGGCAAGTAGAGTGGGTGGACTCAAACTTCCTTTGTTCAGAGTATGATGGCGGGGATGATCGGGCAGCACATGAAACTGATTGGTGGTAAAGGGATCATAGCTGTAAGGGATCTGGGCAGTTCACTGGGCTGAGGGAGACTCAAGCTGCGGTAACATGGTAGGAGATTGCAGAATACTCTGAACAAAGGCGACCTGATTGGAGGTGCTGCCGAGAGAATCGATCATAGCGCCAAGAGGCGCGGGGGGACTTCTTCATGGGTTATTGAACTAGAAGAAGTGTGGATATAAAATGGTACTGTCATGTGGATTTTACGAGCCCATGACAGTTCATGCTCGTGGTTGCTTTCAATTTTAAGGAGTCTGAAAGAAAATAAGAAGACTCTGAATTGATGGAATGGTACTGTCATGTGGATTTTACGAGCCCATGACAGTTCATGCTCGTGGTTGCTTTCAATTTTAAGGAGTCTGAAAGAAAATAAGAAGACTCTGAATTGATGGAATGGTACTGTCATGTGGATTTTACGAGCCCAGGACAGTACATGCTCATGGTTGCTTTCATATTTACTGAGTCTGAAAGCAAATAAGAAGACTCTGATGGAATGAAATGGTACTGTCATGTGGATTTTGTGAGCCCATGACAGTTCATGCTCGTGGTTGCTTTCATATTTAAGGAGTCTGAAAGCAAATAAGAAGACTCTGAAGTACTGGAATGGTACTGTCGTGTGGATTTTACGAGCCCAGGACAGTGCATGCTCATGGTTGCTTTCAATTTTAAGGAGTCTGAAAGCAAATAAGAAGACTCTGTATTTGGAATGGTCTGGTAAGGAGGAAGTGTTCAATTAGGGGACATTTATGATGATCAGAGCTAAGGGCGGGGGGGAACACTGGTGGATCTCCTTGCCAGGTGGATGGATGGGGGAAAAATAACGAGACCTTGGTAGTATGACAGGAGTGGATGGCTCATGTAAAAGTGTGAAATAATCTGATGACGGCCGATGTGGCGCGCAAATTGATGCAGCAAGGTGTAGGGACGCACTGTTGTAATTATAACAAGTGAGAGCGAGAAATGATCTCAAGCATCATCACGAGCTCGGAAAAATGAATCCGGCGATATAAAAAGTGTTAAAAAATGGAGAGCGGCCGAAGTGGCGCGCAAACTAAGGCGACGAGTGGTGTCTGGACACAATGTTGAAATTGTATTAAGTGAGAGCGAGAAATGATCTCAAGCATCATCACGGGCGCGAAAAAATGAATCCAGCGATATCAACAGTGTGAAAAATGGAGAACGGCCGAAGTGGCGCGTAAACCGAGGCGACTAGTGGTGTCTGGAAAGGGATGAAAAATTGACGTAGAAAAAATGATGCAACGAGGTGACCATCGTGACGGTCTCGTCGTGCTGATTCCAAAAGTGTAGCTAGGGATGAATGGGACGCTGTTTCTGACGAACGGGGGGTACATCAGGCCATGTGTGAATGTGGTGCTCTTTAATGGCAGGGTCAAGACCGGGTATTTCGGTATAGGACCAGGCAAAGACATCACGGAATTCTTTGAAGAGTGCTTTGTACTCTTCAATCTCCTGCTTAGTGCAAGATGCTCCTAAAGAGATGAGTTCGGGGGTGCCCCCGGGGGCAGCAAGATCGATTTGGATAACAGGTGAGATGTTGGCCATGTTACCCTCTTCGAAGGCGTCAGGAGCAGGAATAGGGTCCTTGAACCAGTCAACCTTGGGGGGAAGGAAGTCTTTGGATTCCACTACAAATTGAGGAGCAGTGCTAGAAGATGATTCATCCGGGAGAAAGTATGAACGATGATGCATGTCATCCCAGGGATAATCTGGGGCGGTGAGAGCCTCAAGAATTTCTTCATCACTGTAGAATGTTCGGGTTGTCAGATCAGTTGCCGGGGGTATGGTGACGGAAGAAAACATATAAATGGTCTCGAACTCTTTTGAAGCAGAAGATTCTGGGGGGTGGATCTCCACAATGGGGAGTTGGGTTGTCTCAGGATCCAGGTCTGAGGGGAGGATCTCGTCAATGGTGAGGTCTGCCGTCTCCAACTCCGGATTGTTCATCTCAAAGAGAGCTAGTCGGTACTCGGGGAGATCGGGACAGTGATGGGAGTAATGCCCGAAATATCACATAAGGCACATGGGTGGTTGGTGCGTAGGGACTTGTCGCGAGGCGTAGGGGTCGACTCTAGATGGACCACCGGGATGGTGGGGTCGTCGTCGAGCGTTTTCATGCATTCCTTTAATGCTGGTAAATGAGGACATAGGTGAGTCGCATGGCCCAACTCATCGCAGAGCGCACATTTGGGAGGGGCACGGAATACAGGGGGGTTTTGGACTGTCTTAGGGGGTGGGACAGCAGTGTAAGGTTGGGGGCCTCTGCCCCCCGTGGGTTTGGTAAAAATAGGGGATGGTTTCGCGGGGGTTGACGGGGTAGCGACACCGGGAGGTGGTTTCGCGGGGGTTGACTAGGTAGCGACACCGGGAGGTGGTCGACTAGTAGTGGCTATGGGTTGTATTGGTTGCAGGACGACATCTGGTGTCGGCGGGCGAACTAGAGGCGAGAGATACCAAACGGGTAATCCTAAGGTTAAACCCGGGAGGCTAAGGGTAGCCATGACTAGGGTGCTAACCACTCCTGAGGGAGGGAAGAGAAAAGGTATGGTATGTATGGGTGTGGCACCAATGTGGCTAGGGACCAAAGGGGGTTGAGGCAACAATGGTGGTTGATTACTAGGGGTTCTCATGTGGTGGGACAGAGTCAATAGGTCAGCCAATTCAGTAGTAGATGACAGTGGTGGGAGTGATGGAAAAATGGAGGTCATCGGTATGTCTGAGTAAATTCCAGGACCTATAGAAGAAACTAAGGAGGTGGGGGCATCCGGAATAAGCTGTTCAACTATGGGGAGCATGGGCCCTATAGAAGAAACGGCGGTGTTGGGGTTACCCGAGATAGTGTGTTAAACCATGGGGAGGACATTTTCGGGTGTTGCGGCGGCTTTAGGATCGTAGTACATGAGTTGGTCAACTTTGACCACGTGTCCCTCATGAGGGAACATCATGATGCGAAAAATGGTAGAAGCAACTGCCCGCATAGCATACATGTAGCTGCGGCCAAGTAGAAGGTTATAGTCAAGCTGGGCATTGATAACCTCGATGTTTATCAGAACCATTTTACCAGCTAGCTGGACGGGGACATTGGTTAATAAGCCTTGTGGTTGAGCTGAACGACCGTCGTAGGCTCGCAATGCAGTGGAGGACGGTTGGAGAGGGGGGGATCCCATTTTCTGCCAGATGGAGGTGGGCATGATGCATGTGGAGGCACCTTCATCAATAATGCAGCGATGGACGACAAAATTCCGGATGGATACAGTAACTTGAAATGATAAGTTGGAGGGTAGGAGAGGTTCGGATTGGTCCAAATCATATGCCATTAACTGCGAATCATGCGGATCGATAGCCCCAATGGCTGAGAGTAAAGTCTTACGCTGCGAAGGGAAATTTCTTAAGACTTCTAACGCAGACATGGCTGCGGGAGACTGGGCTAAGTCGTCTACAATGTTGTAGTTTGATGCAGCCCGCGCATTGGGGTTGTTATTGATACGGTGAAGTGGGAAACGGGGTGCTTTGGGAGCTCCATCTAGTGGAGGTGGAGGTATACGTAACGGCTGATCGGTGGGATGATCATTAGTGGGGTTATTAGTGGGTGGTGCTTCCGGGGTGGGGCCATATTGGTTCCGTCGGGTCTGGAGGTTGACCTCATCGGAGGACATCATCAACAGATGGTGGGTACTTGAGTCAGACGGGGGTTGATTAGGAGCGGCATAAGTGATTTGTTGGATAGGCGCAGTAGCTTGAGGGGGAGCCAATGGTTTAGTGTTCACTAAGCCTTGGTTTGGTAAGGGGTTTTGTAGGACCAAGGGTGGCTGCTGAGGTTGTGGGGGATTGGGCTGTGCTTGAGGAGCCGCCTGTCCTTGGCATAGCTTATTAGCAGCCAAAAGTTGTTGAACTCGCTCCATCTGTGGGAAAAAGTGTGTGTAGTGGCCATATACCCCGCAAACCGAACAAGGGAAGTTGGTTCGCAGGTTGGGGTTTTTAGCCTGCTTGGGCGGGCGATCGGGGTTTTGGTTGGTAGGGGCTTCGTTATTATTAGCAGGGGGATTAGGTTGTTGACCAGCTTGCTCGGTCTGCTGGTTGTTCCCACGATTTCGGCCCCTGCCGCGGTTTTGTTGGCCCTGGTTGCGTTCGTTATTCTGGTTTTGCGGCGGGTTTTCTTGGGCGTAAACCTGCCCTTGGGTAGTAGGTGGATTTTGAGTTTGCGCAAGTGCGGGAGCAGGCTGCGGTGGATAGTATGGGGGTGGAGGCTGCACTGGCGCGGCTGCTTGAGGGGGTTGTTGGCAGTGCTGTGGAGCGGGTTGCGAGTTTGCCGCAGGGGCAGGCTGTGGCTGATAATAAGAAGGTTGGGATTGTGGCGGCGCAAGAGTTGGTGCAGCCTGCTGATGGTAGTATGGCTGAGGTGCGACCGGGGAAGGCATATTGCAGAAACACTGAGGTGGACATGAAGGTCCGTGAGTATGGTACTGATGGGGCATGGGAGCATACGAGTTGGTTACTCCGGACTGTGATGTAGCCCGCGAAAGCTCAGGTCCAGGAGTAGGACGGGTTATGGGAAAGGGATGAGGTTGTGAAGAGATACGGCCAATGATGCCATTGGCAGCGTGGGATGCCCCCAGCGCATCGGGATGTGAGGGATCGCCTCGAGGGGCGTCCGGGATGATGGTGTAAAGGTAACCCGATTGGGCGTAGATAAGATCAAACTGCTGAGCTTTAAGGATGGCCTCTTCTTCCGAATGGGGTCGTTCGGCTGCCACATCCTTAGCAATGAGCGGAAGGAGGGACTTGAGGAACCAATCTAGGAAGATCCGGTCATCTAGCTTGATTTTGCATAGGCTACGGCGTCGCCGCCATTCATGGATGTGGTTGGTGATGTGGGTAGCCGTGTTCTGTCTGCATGAGAGAAGGATTTCGACGCCTGCATCATAGCGAACAGGCAATTGGAAAAACTGGAGGAAGGAGGTTTTCACCCTAGCTTGTGCTGATGAGCACCTACTAAGGAATCTGGATTCCTTAGTAGCAGTTCAATAATGTAAATAAAAATAAACTAAACTAAAGCGGAAAAAGTAAATAACGTAAAGCAAAAACAGTAAAGAGATGTATAATGGTTATTGTATTGATATTACCTCCGGTGAGGAGGTTGGTGGAGTCCGTTGCGCTGGTCTGATGTCGGTGGCTTCGAGCTCCAAGCTGCTCCTTCTCCTTCTCCGATGGTGGAAAATGGGCCAAAAAGGGGTTCTCAATGGTGAAAATAGCTTGATGGTAAGCTAGGGTTTCACGAGACGTTTTGGCAGAGTAAGGGTGCTATGACTGTGGATGTGAAATGAGGAGTCTCCACCACTTATTTATAGTTTTTTAGTGGTGGAGTGCTGGCCCATGGTTTTGGAAACCATGTGGTTTAGGGCAGCTTGTTTAGGGTTTTTTGCTGTTTTTAGGGTTTTCCTCCTTTTTCCTCATTATTTTTATTCCTTTTCTTCCCTTTTGGGGATTTTTGCTATTTTTAGAGGAATTTTGGTTATTTTTGGAGGAAGAAGGGGTTTTTTGACCTTTTGGAGGCATTTTAAGCCTTTTGGAGGCTTTTTAGATGATTTTATGGCCTTTTAGAGGCATTTTAGGCCTTTTGTAGGATTTTTAGTGGGATTTTCAGGGAATATGGTAGGTAAATGGACAAATGAGCCACGTAGTGGGGTAGATGAGGTAGTTAACCATTTTTGGGTGTTAACAGTTAGGGGAAATTGGGACAGGTTGGAGGCCCAGGACTAGACCTAAGAATAAACTCAGATTGAATATGAAGAAATTGTTAAACCCTAAACTAGCCCAAAAGAAAATCATAGTAATTGAAGGCTCTTCATCTCAAGAAGAATTATAAGACAATGAAGATCTAAATGAAAAGGATATGAAGGGTAAGAAGCAAATTATTTCAGAAAATAAATTAGCTTTCACTAAAACCAAAATTTCAGAGAGATTTGAGGAATTTTGAAAGAAGGTAATCTTAGACCAGCATCAAGATGATTTAAAGAAACAACATTCAGTCGTATCAAGCTTTTGTGGAGAGAAAGGAAGGGTTGCAGAGAAATCAACCCAATGTAGTGTTGAAGTCAAAGAATATTCATAAGTCCCTATGGCCATGACAAAGCAGTTGGAAGAAGATGAAGAGATTTTTAAGAAGTTGAAAATTCCTTGGATGCCAGAAGAAATGCATCCAATATTAGAAGGGAAGTGCATTGATTCTGAAAATGAAAATTTGCAGAGGAGTATCAAACAATACAAATATCATATAGAGTACCTGCATGAGACAAATGAAGGATTAGTGACTGCTAATAGAAGATTGAGAGAAGATCTAGAGGAGGTAAATAGACACTATCAGGAATTAATTGCAGTTTCAAAGGAGGCTTCGAAAAGGAAAAGACAGACACCAAGTCTATATGCAGAACTGAAGCAAACCATCAAGAGCTAACACATCAAAATCAGGAGCTTTCAAAAAGAGGTGAAGACTTGGAAGCTGATCACCAGAAAGCAAGAAAGAAGACTGAAGCTTTATAAGGGATATATCTTTTAGCAGAGGATGCTAAGGACTTGTAAAGTGCTTTAAGAATAGTGGCTATTAGTTAGTTTTTGAAAAATTATTTTATTTTGTATGACTATATTCTTATTGAACAATTTGATACTATGACCTAAAATTAGTTTTTTTAGTTATGTAATTGTCTTTGGGAAACCAAGATAAAAGTAAGGCTTATAAAAGATTGAGGGTTCAAATTTTTGTACAAGGGGAGGCTATCAAGCTATTGTTTATGAAGCTGGGAGGCTATCAAGCTATTGTTTATGAAGCTAAGTGTCAAAAAACTCTTATATATTTTGAATGACTAATTATGAAATATATGCAAACTAAAAGCCCTGTTCATTCTATCTATTGGTTTCCTTTCTGATTGGTTTAGTCACTTAGTTGATATATTCATTTCTTCTTTGAAGTTATTATTCATGAAATGCTTGTTAACTATGGATGAAATTTAGTTTTGTACTTATTGCTTCTGGTTTATGTTTTATATATTATGCATCTTCGTCCTTCATATGCATGATTTAGTGTTTGCTTTAGTCTTGTGAAGTTTTTACCCTCTTGTTTACAAACTGCACAACCAAAACCCTAAAAAACCTATTCTACTTTATTTTGTTTTATGAGATTGTGTTGGCTTGTTCTTTTGTAGTCTGAGAACAATATCTGGCACTAACATCTTTGGAATTGTTGTCGAGGATGAAGCTGAAAGCCTACTTTCCTTAGGTTACTCATGATTTAACTGGTTTTGAGAGGTGAACTTAAACCAACAAATTTTTAAAGACTACATTTCACCAAATATTTAACAGTTGCTACTAAAGGAGTAGGAACAAGAAGTAGACCTAGTTCACCTTTACAGCTGGGTGTCTCAGACCCAGAGCATATTCTAAAAACATCTAGGAAAATCAAAAGGTCTAAGTCATCTCCGGCCTTATGTAACCATGATCAACTAGAATTATCATCACCTTTTTATGTTTTTAAGGAAGAGGAACAAGATTCATCCTGGTTGAAACCTACAATCCCTGTTAGTAATTTTCATATTTTTACTGATCCTCAATATTTCAAGAAAAAAAATACCTTATCTCCTGGAGAAATCCCTTTATTTCACCTCAAAGTTGGTAAGAATCCTTTTCAGCCAAGTCCTAGTCAAGTTTTTCCTTCATCTAAACCAGTCAACTTAAAGATGGCAACCCAAAATCAACCATTAAACATGATGGACCAAATGGGGGCAGCTTGGTATGCACCTCTAGTTTTTCCTCAACCCTTAAATGCTCTCCCTAGTGGAGATTACCAAAAATACTTACCTAGGTTTAATGGAAAAGGTGAGACTACAGCTGAGGAGCATTGGGATGCATTTCTTAGCTATGCAGATAATCAGAATATTGAGGAAAAGGATGTGTGGATGAGGATGTTCGTACAGAGTTTAGATGGAGAGGTCAGAAGATGGTTCAGAGAGTTACTAGCAAACTCTATTACTATAATAGAAGAGCTTCAAGATATTTTCATGAGACAATGGGGTGATACTAAGGATCACACATATTACATTACAGATTTTGGAGATCTTAGAAGGAAGAAAGATGAAACTATAGCTGATTTCTCTAAGAGGTTCAATAAAATGTATGGACGAATCCCTGTACATATTAAACCTTCTGAAACTTCTGCAAAACTCACTTATGCTAATGATTTTGATCATGAGTTTTCCATACTCTTGAGAGAAAGAAGACCTGTTACTTTACTTAACATGCAGGAGTCAGCATTACAAGTGGATTCTAATATACTTGCTTCTAATAGACTGAAGGGAAACTCAGCTCAACAATTTTATGAAAGAAAGGGTAAGAAAGATGCAGCTCCAGTGGTTTCAACATCCCAATCTGTAGAAGGTAAAATTGATGAGATGGAAAAACTAGTGAAAATACTAACAACAAAACTAAACAAATTGGAATTAGAGAAAAATTCATATAAACCTGTTCAAGAGGGAGACAAAAACCCTAATAATCCAAATCAATTCAGAAGACAGTTTGCACCTCGTTTCATTCCCAGAGAGAAAACAAACAATGATATACAACGAGAAAGGAGAGAAGCTGAGGTTCAAAAGGTGCCACCCCCACTTAAGAATAATGTTACTGATGAAGGAGAAATAGAAGAAGAAGAGTTCTTTGAGGATCCAGATCAAGATATGAATTATTTTGGAGAATAGTTGAATGAAGGTTTTGTGACTGAGGATGATTTTTTTAACTCAGAATATCATGATGCAGATGTGTTTGAAACAGAAAATGATTTCAATATTGAAGTAACTATATAGAAAACCCTAAATTTAAGATCAGGGCCAAAATAGGTGGTTCAAAATCCTAGGAAAAAAGGTAATTCTACCTCCTAAACACCAGTCTGATCCAGTATTAGAAAAAAACCAAAATCAGGATAAACAAAAGAAGGTTATTGAAGTTGAAGAGGTGAATAAAGGTATGCAGAATTTTAATCTTGAAAATGAATTGTGCAAAATTAAGATCCCTATGCCTTTCACTGAGTTGATAAAGAATCCTTCTTACAAAAATTCAGTTTTGAAAATGATTGGTTCAGGAAATAGTCAAGTACCCTAGGACACAGTAAATTTACAAGAGGAAAATCCTAAATTTTTTATTGGATCAGCTTTGGCAGAACAAACTTAAAATGATGCAGGTGCATCTCCTCCTTTTTACATTACATTAACCATTCATGAGCAGATGATACATAATTGCCTTTTGGATTCAGGAGCATCTTATAATCTAATGCCAAAAGCAGTCATGGAGGCTTTAGGGTTGAGCATAACAAAACCTTATCATGACTTGTATGCTTTCGATTCTCTAGGTGTAAAATGTTTAGGAGTGATAAAGGATATGGTGGTTAGTTTAGCTCAGCTACCAATGAAGAGTGTGATTATGGATGTAGTAGTGGCAGACATTACACCTAAGTTTGGAATGATCCTCTCTAGATCTTGGGCCAAGAAGGTAGGTGGAAATATACAGATGGACTTAAGATATGCAACCATCCCTTTCTTTGGAGGTGAAAACAGAAGGTTGTATAGAGAGTTATAATTTGCTTATATTGTGACTGATGACAAGAATCCTACAAATCATCCATTGTATGCTGTTGAAAAGGATTTGGGTACTTGTATGTTGCACTTTAGTGATGATAATGATGCTGTTGGTTTGTTAACCCAAAAAATCCCTCACTCAGCTCTCCATGGTCTACACCACCCAAGGACACCATCTCATGACCCTCATATCACTCCATTAGACCCCCACACCCTCAAAAGATCTTAAGGATGAAGAAAAGGGCTTAAAAACCCCAAAAAGGAGCCTAAAATACTCTCCTAGGAGCTAAAGCCCCCCAAAGGGAAGGTATAGCTTGTTATTTTATGTATTTGCTTAGTAATTTCTTTACTTTCTAATCCATGGTTTCATTTGCAGGTTTATTTACTAACTTGTTTTGCAGGTATTTTGGTTTACTGTAGCTTAATGATTGTTTACAGGTTATTTGAAGTGGAACCCTAACCTTTGTTTGCAGAGGGGTTCTCCATATTTTTCTTCTTTCTATTCTTTATTTCATTTCTGTCCATTTTTACAACATTTTCACACGCGGGAACCTACCCTTCTTTCCTATAGATAGAAGGGAGCCATTCATGCCCTTGTAGCAAGGAGAAATCCCTGCTACATGGTTTATTACAGGTTCAAAAAGAAAAATAAGTCAAATTCACTAGGGAACAAGAGGATGAACTTTGGAAAATGTATTTGGATGGATCATCATCTAAAGAAGGTGCTAGAGCAGGAGTTGTTATGATATCTCCTAGTGATGAAGCAGTAAGATTAATGTATCAGTTGGAATTTATTACCACTAATAATATAGCAGAGTATGAGGCTCTACTGTTAGGTTTGAGAGCTACAAAATATCTAGGTATTCAGCAAATCTCTGTGTATGGCGACTCCGAGTTGGTTGTTCAGCAAGAAAGGAATAACTATCAAGTAAAGCAAAATTTACTGAAAGTGTACAAGAATGAAGTATGGGATATGATAGACAATTTCTTTGTGGCTTTTAATATCACTTATATTCCTAGGGATCATAACCAAACTGTTGATTCTCTTGCCCTAGCAGCCACACATTTTAGAATTCCTAAAACAACAAATCTCCATCTCCATTGAGCCATAGCTCCCACATCCAAGAGAGGTGCTTCTTCAAGCTAGGGCATCGTGGCCCATTCCACCCAAAGAGAAGGTATAGCTTGTTATTTTATGTATTTTCTTAGTAATTTCTTTACTTTCTAATCCATGGTTTCATTTGCAGGTTTATTTCCTAACTTGTTTTGCAGGTATTTTGGTTTACTGTAGCTTAATGATTGTTTGCAGGTTATTGGAAGTGGAACCCTAACCTTTGTTTGCAGAGGGGTTCTCCATATTTTTCTTCTTTCTGTTCTTTATTTCGTTTCTGTCCATTCTTACAACATTTTCACACATAGGAACCTACCCTTCTTTCCTATAGACAGAAGGGATCCATTCATGCCCTTGTAGCAGGGAGAAATCCTTGCTACATGGTTTATTACAAGTTCAAAAAGAAAAATGAGTCAAATGCACTAGGGAACAGGAGGATGAACTTTGGAAAATGTATTTGGATGGATCATCATCTAAAGAAGGTGCTAGAGCAGGAGTTGTTATGATATCTCCTGGTGGTGAAGCAGTAATATTAATGTATCAGTTGGAATTTATTACCACTAATAATATAGCAGAATATGAGGCTCTGCTATTAGGTTTGAGAGCTGCAAAATATCTAGGTATTCAGCAAATCTGTGTGTATGGTGACTCCGAGTTGGTTTTTTAGCAAGAAAGGAATAACTATCAAGTAAAGCAAAATTTGCTGAAAGTGTACAAGAATGAAGTCTGGGATATGATAGACAATTTCTTTGTGGCTTTTAATATCACTTATATTCCTAGGGATCATAACCAAACTGTTGATTCTCTTGCCCTAGCAACCACACATTTCAGGATTCCTAAAACAACACAGCTGAAGTATCCTATTGAAGTTAGGTATAGACCTTATGTGCCTGATAATATAAAGAAATGGAGATTTTTTGAAGATGATTTTGAGATAAAAAGGTTTTTAGAGATGACAAGTGAGTTTTCTAATTCCTTAATTGACTAAGAACATGGGGATGAAATTGAGTATTTTGAAGGTGTTGTAGAAAATGAGATTACAGGTCACAAGATCATTGAGCTGAAAAGTAATTTCATTCCCAAGGGTCTGGTACCTTTGGAGAGGATTTTTTTGAAGGATGATACCCCTTTAAAACTAGTCATGCAGTCTTCAGAAGAAAATGTAATGGATTGCAATATTGGCACCAAGGATCATCCTAGAATGGTGAAGGTCTCAAAGGCACTCACAATAGCGCAAATAAATAGGTACATCAAGTTATTAAAAGAGTATGTTGATGTTTTTGCTTGGTCATACAAGGATTTGAAGACATATGATACTAGTATTATACAGCATAATGTGACTTTGAAACCAAATGTTAAACCTTTCAGACACAAATTAAGGATAATCAATCCATATTTGTTTTCCATTATATAAAGGAGGTAAAAAAATTGTTAGATGCTAAGATTATTGTTCCCCTCTGATATTATTCATGGGTAGCCAATATAGTACCTGTCAAAAAAAGAATGGTGAAATCAGATTGTGTGTTGATTTTCAAAATTTGAATAGGTCTTCATTGAAGGACAATTACCCTTTTCCAAAGATAGAAAAAATATTGCAAAAGGTGGTTGGTGCACAAAGAATCTCAATGGTAGATGGTTTTTAAGGGTATAACCAAATTGCAATGCACCTTGATGATAGAGAAAAGACAACTTTTACTACTCCTTGGGGGTACTTTCATGTACGACAAAATGCCTTTTGGATTAATGAATGCTAGAGATACCTTTCAAAGAGCTATGGACATAGCCTTTGTGGGAGAGAAGGATAAGTTTGTAGTGATCTATTTAGATGATATTATAGACTTCTCACAATCTGATGATGAGCACCTAAAACACTTAAAACAAACTTTCCTGAAATGCAGAAAATATGGTTTGTCTCTCAATCCCAAAAAGTCACATTTTGCTGGACAAGAAGGTAAGTTGTTGGGTCATTTAGTTTCAGTTGATGGCATAAGGATAGATCCAGAGAGGGTAAAAGCTATTCTGAAAATTAGTTTACCAAGGAGCAAGAAGGATGTGCAATCTTTTATTGGAAAATTAATTTTTTTGCATTGGTTCATACCAAATTTTGCTGAAACCATCAAGCAGATTACATCCATGTTGAAGAAGGATCGGGAAGTTAAGTGGACTGCAGAAGCTAAAAATTCATTTGAAAAGATTAAAATAGCTCTTACAGAAGCACTAGTACTAGTAAGTCCTGATTTTACAAAGGAAATTTTGACATTTTCTTTTGCATCAGAGGACACTTTAGTTGTTGTTTTATTACAAAATAATAAGGATGGACTTGAACAACCAATTGCATTCTTCAGCAAGACCCTCAGAGACTCAGAGCTGAAGTATATCACTTTAGAGAAGCAAGCTTCCTCATTGGTAAAGGCATTAAATTTTTTCAGAATATTCCAAATTCATTGCTTATGTTCCTAATGTTGCCATTAAGGATGTTTTGACTCAATGTGATAGTGAGGGAAAAAGAGGGAAATGGATTGCAAAAATAATGGAATATGATGTGGACATTAAGCCTACAAAGGTATTAAAGGGACAAGGTTTGGCTAAATTATTAGTTGATTCAAATTGTCAAGCTTTAGGTCTTCATCTCATGGCAGAATAGCCAGCACAAGAATAATTTCAAGCAGAGCACTAGAAGGAAAGAATTATGGACCACTATGCAGAATCCACATGGTATGTAGATATTGTACACTTTCTCTTGTATTTACAATGTCCAGAACATCTAGATAACAAAGCTGCTAGGTCATTAAAGTTGAAAACTACTAAATATTGTTTGATAGAACAACAACTGTTTTGGAAAGATCTAGGGGGTATTTTGCTTAGATGTTTGGATAAGCCAAAAATTGAAGAAGTAATATTTGAATCACATGAAGGTGCTTGTGGGGGACATAAGTATTGGAAGGCAACAACTTATAAAATTTTGAGATTCGGATATTATTGGCCTTATTTATTCTCTGATGTATATCAACAGGTAAGAGTATGTATCCCTTGTCAAAAGTTTGCTGGAAAGTAAAAGTTGGTATCATTTCCATTAAAGTCAATTGCAGTAAATGCCCCTTTTCAGCAGTGGGCTTTGGAATTCATAGGGGAGATAAATCCTTCTTCTTCAGGGAAACATAAATGTATTTTGATTGCTATAGATTTATTCACTAAATGGGTAGAAATGCAATAAACAAGGTAATCATAGATTTTATTCAGGAAAATATTCTTAGCAGATTTGGATGTCCCAAGAAGTTATTAACTGATAATGCTCAAGATTTTAAGTCCAAAGCTATGGTGGAATTTTGTGAAAAGAATGGTATTGTTTTGAAACACTCAACACCTTATTATCCTCAGGGAAATGGGTTAGGTGAGTCAACTAATAAGAGTATTATTCAGAGTATCAAGAAGTTTTTTAAGAAGAATAAACAATCGTGGGACTCAATGTTAAAAAATGCATTGTGGGAAGATAGAATAACAATTAAAAAGGAAATTGGAACTTCTCCTTTTCAATTGGTATATGGTACTGATGTAGTGTTTCCTGTCCAACTTGGTATTCCAGTGATGAAATTTTTTGAAGATAGTCAAGAAGAACCCAGTGATATTCAAAGAAGAATTTATGCACTGATAGAGTTACAACAAAAGCGTGAAACAGTGGAGGAAAAATATCAGCTATACAGGATAAACATCAAAGAAAGGTTTGATAGAAAGATCAAGGAGAACACCTTTTCAAATGGAGATATGGTTTTGATATGGGATGCTAGAAAGGAGCAGAAAGGAAACCATGGCAAGTTTGATAATCTATGGTTTGGTCCTTTCATAGTATCAAAGATTCTGGAGAATAATACTTTTGTGTTACAGACTTTGGATGGTGAGGAATTGTCTAATCTAGTTAATGGACATTTCCTCAAAACATTTTATAGCTTTTGAGGTAGATATTGGACCTTCATTGTATATACCGGTGTGAAGAACAGAATAAAGACTCCATGACCCAATGGAATTTTCATAGAATAGTAGTTAGTTGTGGTTACATCACAGAAGGCACTGATCTACAGGTTCTTGAAGCCTCACAGGGAGGACTTCAACCCGTAGCAGGAGCCAGATGTTATAGCCTGTTTTTGCTTCTCATTTTAAAGCATTTGTTTGTTTTTTGAAACATGGATTTGTTAATTCTTAAGTTTGGATTTTAGGTTACTTTAAATCTTTTCTTTGATTTTTTATGTCTGTATTTAGGTGATTTCATAGGTTTTTTCCAATTTTGGCTCTATTTAGAAAAAATCATAGTTTTCAGGAGCTTGTAGGATGTTTATATGAATTAAAGGTCCTAAAAAATATCATAAAGTTTTATTTTAGGCCAATTAACCAAACTTAACCCTTTGTTGTGAGTTTTATTTTGAAAATTGTGGAAATAGGCATTCTTGTAGCGCAAGCTAGAAAAAGTTACACACGTGTGCTACAAGAAAATCATGCTATTTGAAAATCATGATTTTTGGCTCAAAGTTTTGGAAATTCATGCATAGGAGAGGTCATTCACACTTGTTAATGAGTTTGATATGTGTTCTCGGCCAAAGTGATCATTGTGACCGTTGTTAGCAGTTCAAGCAAGAAATCATTGAGTTAAGTTTTGATGGTATGGAAGTTATGATACAGAGTAGTGGAACATTGATAATTATCCACGATGAGAAAAATTCGCCTTGAATTACACATTTCCTAAGGCACATGAAGAGCATACGAGTTCATGGCAAAGTTTGGCAGTTGGTGATCAAGGTTGGAAAAAGGTCAATAATTTAGGGCTTTGAAGGGCCACTGTTTGGCACTATCGTTGCGGTTAGAAGGGTTAAAGAATGAAATTGGACATCTAGTAGACAGGAAAACACATTTCTAACAGCTAAATTCACTATTCTGATAGGTAGGAGGCGAATTACTATCATGTTCCCTGTATTTGGGTTTACATTAACAGAAGATTAATTATGGAATTTAACAAAGAATGCTAGTATCTAAACCTAATTGATGCTCAATGTTGAATTTTCTCTGTCAATAGAATTAATATACTTATTAGTTTAAGTGATAAAATCCAATTCAGGGGTTTAATTTCCCAACATATTATTGTCTGTCAAAATTTTTCCAAGATTTGAATAGAGTTAGATTTCTTTACTGAAAGAAGCAATTTGTTCAGTCTTTAAAATGAAGAGGAGTGGGAAAACAAATAGAGCTGAACCCTCAGACATGTCTTGTGTTCAAGCTTTCCCAGACTGTAAAAGATTGTTTTTAGAAGCAAGATGGTTAACCTTTTTTGAGAAAATTGATGGGTATCACACAGAGGTCTCATATAAGTTTGCTCAGTGTTTGGATAAATATATTGCTACTTTTGATACCTTGAAGATTGAGTTGACCAAAGAACTGATAGCAGAGGCTATAGGAATCCTAGATGAAGGTGAATATTGGTTTAAAAAAGTACCTCTTACCTTTGATGCACAGAATCACTTACTTTCAGATGTGGTTGCAGACTGGGGTAAAGGAGTACATATCCAGAAATTCAAACCAGAATGGAGAGAGCCAATACAAATTTTGCAAAGTTATATCACTTGTGAAGGAAGATTTGCCTTTGTTTTTAAGTATCATTCTAGGTTTTTACAACATCTTAACCATGAAGCAAAGATGAATCTTCCATTCTTTTTCCTTAAAAGTCTACAAAAGATGTCTAGCAAGGTAAAGGAGCATCAAGACCATACTAAACAGTCTATATTTGATCATGGGATTATAAAGCTAATCATAAGTACTGTGCTTCGAAAGAAGGAGAAAACAAGGGATTATTTTCTATTTTGGCATGGATATCAAACAGAGAAGGAAGACCAATCTCAGAAAATATAGTTGAATAATGGTCATAATTTGGTCAAGAAACTAAAAAAGAAAGTCACAATCAAGATTGAAGAGGATAATGTACCAGAAAAATCTATGACCCAAAGAGATGAAAATATTGAAGATGAACAGTAGACTAATATTTAGGAAAATGAAATATCAAAGTGTAAAGGAATGAAGGATTTGGAGCTTGTAGAAGATAGTATGCATGTAGAAATAAGCCAGGAAGTAAAGGAAAATGTGAAAGAACAAGAACAAGTTCCTATTATAGTACAGTCTGAAGATGAGGAAAATTCATTGTTTGATGAAGCTAGGGTTGACACTGAACAGGATGTACAGAAATAGTCTGAAGAAGTGGTAATGTCACGAGGGATAAAAAGGAAGGTTGTGCAGCTAGCTTCTATCAAACATCAACGAAAAATTTTAAGCATGTTAGGGGAAATTGGGACAGGTTGGAGGCCCAAGACTAAACCTAAGAATAAACTCAGATTGAATATGAAGAAATTGTTAAACCCTAAACTAGCTCAAAAGAAAATCGCAATAATTGAAGACTCTTCATCTCAAGAAGAGTTAGTAGAAAATGAAGATCTAAATGAAAAGGAGATGAAGGGTAAGAAGCAAATTATTTCAGAAAAATAAATTAGCTTTCACTAAAACCAAAATTTCAGAGATATTTGAGGAAGTTCGAAAGAAGGTAATCTTAGACCAGCATCAAGATGATTTAAAGAAACAACATTCAGTCATATGAAGCTTTTGTACAGAGAAAGGAAGGGTTACAGAGCAATCAACCCAATGCAGTGTTGAAGTCAAAGAATATTCAAAAGTCCCTATGGCCATGATGGACCAGTTGGAAAAAGATGAAGAGATTTTTAATAAGTTGAAAATCCCTTGGATTCCAGAAGAAATGCATCCAGTATTAGAAGGGAAGTGCATTGATTCTAAAAGTGAAAATTTGCAGAGGAGTATATAATAGTACAAATATCAGATAGAGTACCTGCATGAGACAAATGAAGGATTAGTGACTGCTAATAGAATATTGAGAGAAGATTTAGAGGAGGTAAATAACCACTATTAGGAATTAATTGCAGTTTCAAAGGAGTCTTTGAAAAGGAAAAGACAGACACAAATCCTATATGCAGAACTAAAACAAATCATTCAAGAGATAAGACAGCAGAATCAAGAGCTTTCAAAAAGAGTTGAAGACTTGGAAGCTGATCACCAGAAATCAAGAAAGAAGACTCAAGCTTTAGAAGGGATAGCTCTTTTAGCAGAGGCTACTAAGGACTTGTAAAGTGATTTAAGAATAGTGGTTATTAGTTAGTTTTTGAAAAAGTTATTTTATTTTGTATGACTATATTCTTATTGAACAATTCGATACTATGGCCTAAAAGCAGTTTTTTCAGTTATGTAACTGTATTTGGGAAACCAAGATAAAATTAAGGCTGGGAAAAGACTGAGGGTTCGAATTTTTGTACAAGGGGAGGCTATCAAGATATTTTTTTATGAAGCTAAGTGTCAAAAAAATCTTATTTATTTTGAATGACTGATTATGAAATATATGCAAACTATAAGCCCTGTTCATTCTATCTATTGGTTTCCTTTCTGATTGGTTTAATCACTCAGTTGATATATTCATTTCTTGTTTGAAGTTATTATTCATGAAATGCTTGTTAACTGTGGATGAAATTTAGTGTTGTACTTATTGCTTCTGGTTTATGTTTTATATATTATGCATCTCAGTCCTTCATTGTGCATGATTTAGTGTTTTCTTTAGCCTTGTGAATTTTGTACCCTCTTGTTTACAAACTGCACAACCAAAACCCTAAATATCCTATTTTTCTTTATTTTGTTTTATGATATTTTGTTGGCTTGTTCTTTTGTAGTCCGAGAACAATTTCTGGAACTAACAAGTTTGATGAGTTTCTGGCTAGGAACATTCGTTCTCAGGTAGTAAACTTCCAGAGGACGAGGAATTTTAGATTTCAATATTTTCTATTGAGGATTTTTTTAACACTCAATGAAGATATTTTACAACTTTCAGAGATGGTGATAACAAATGAAATGAACAATGATTATTGTAAATTCATGAATTTCCTAATGGAACCAATGTATACTGTTTTCTTCCAAGAAATATTACTTAGAGTATTACCTGAAATGAAAGAAATATTACAGTTTTCTCCTGAGAGAAGAATAAGTGATTGGTTCCTATCTAAAAATGGCATAGTGAATAGGGTATATGGGTTTGTTCACCAACCCTATATCCTACCAGTATTTTTGATAGTAAGATTGTTTGCAATGGAACTAATCAGGAAAAAGTTGACAGTTTGAAGACATGCAACAACCCTTATTTGGAAGAGAAACGATTGACAAATTAGCTGAAGATTTTGAGATGTTGTTCGAATTCAAATCCACGTGTACTAAGGTTCCACATTTCTCTTATACAGAAAATGTGGAGCTTATAGTGTTGTCAAAGGATATGAACTTAGGATTTTCCCACTGCTGACCAATGGAGGACCATTCAACAATTTGGAACAAATAAATGCAGGTTGTGCAAACGAAGACATCGAAATTTTTTGGGAAGAAGAGATACATACTATGTTCCTGGGCATGATGAGGATCAAAGAGAGAACAGTAGAATGATCAAGCGATCCAGAATCCTGAAGATGCATTTCTATTTTCTGTTTTATGCAAATCATGGAAAATGTACCATGTTAGAGTTTGTTAGAAGTTTGTTTCTCAGTTTGTAACTATTTTTGTCCTTGTTTCAAGGTTGGTCTCAGGGGTCTAAGAAACTATAAGTAATCCCTCAACAAAGGAAGAAAGGTTTGAAACTCGTGAGATTTTTGCGTTATGTAAATTTTGAGATCTGTATTTAATGAAAGTTTCAGAGCCTAATGATGGCCTTTGAATGCAAAAATTCAAGTGTATTTCTTAGTTACAGTCTATGACTTCTCTTCTCTATGTGCATGTCCCTCTTGTTAATCTTTCCATTATTTTTTCTCCATGTCTCTGGCGAGTGTATAATAGCTCAGAATTAATCATTGTTATGCTCTTGCTATTGTTTCACACATTCACCAACTATATCCTCCAAAGTTGATGCCAAATTCATCCTCTCAGTGCTCTGCATTGATGGACTGTCATCTTTTACTCCTTATCACTAGACCAAAAATATATTGAACATAACCAAAGTATCATCTTTCTTTTGCGTACATTTCCCATGCAAACAGCTCTGTGTTTCTTGATAATTGTGACTCCATATCTCAATGTATGTTTACCTTGTTTCAACCACCAACACATTTAAATTTACATTGATTTCATGTGTATAATCTGGCCCCGTTAAATATCTGTGAGAGATCCCTCTCTAGAAAGGAGGATGGAATCTTCCTTTATTAAAGTGGTTCTGTTGTTACTCCAGGGTTCACCTTCCACAACCTTGGGTGTGATTCTGAGTACTAACAAAATGGCATTGTTGCTGGGGACGTGAAAATGCAAATCATCCCTAGGAGAAACGATAAAGATTGTAAGGAGAAAGAGTTTCTACAGGAAAACAAAGACTCTTGCAGTTGAATAACGTTGTAGATATTCCCTGGCGACTCCACATTGGTTCTGAGAGAATTGAAAAAGAAATCTTGGGTTCTAGGCAGCCACATACAAGAGTTAATCCTGACACTCAAATATTACAAGGTGTGGATAACCCCAATAAATTTCTTAGAAATAAAGGAAAAGGCCAACTAGATATTCCACAATTTGAAAATTCATCTCTTCAATGTTTTCATAGAATTCAAGATTTTGTGTGGGAAAACAATTTATAAAGGCCATTATTAAAGTCTAAATCAGAATTTGAGTTAAAAAACACAGAATTAAATCCTAGTAGATTAGAGTCATATGTTCTTGACTCTCTTAGACAAAACCTACAAAAATCTAGGAAAACTGGTGCAAAAGACCCTTGTTTTCAAAACTTTCATCCTTAAATATCACTAGTGGTCCAAAAACCTCCATCCTTCCAAGCACCTTTTGTAGTTCCAAACTCACCTAGACCAATGGAGGCCATATTTTCACCATTTGATTTCCCTGCTGCATTACATGACCTCCCTATGAATTATTCCCAAAGAATTACCTTATATGATGGGGGGGTGTAATTTCACACCGAGACAACATGTGTATAGGTTTAATGACTTTATATATCTTGAGGAGGTCAATTATGAAGACACTAAGATGAGACTGTTTGCACAAATCCTGTTTGGGGAAGCCAAAAAATGGTTTAGAGACTTCCTTGCTAGATCCATTCCTACATTTTGAGCATTCCAAGATGCATTCTTAGAAAGGTGGGATGGTAAAAAGAGTCCATTACAAGTACTATCTCATTATAACAGTCTAAAGAAGGGAGGTTTTGAATATGTCCATGAATTTTCAAGTCGTTTCATGAGAATATATAACTCCATCCCTGCTAATATCAAACCATTGGTAGGTGCTGCAAAGCTCCATGATGTTGATGCCTTTGACAATGACGTCACTTTGTTGTTGAGAGAGAGAAAATTAGCAAGTCTTCCTATCATTTTTCAATATTCCTTGGAGGTGGAAGCTAACATGATGGCAAGTGGAAAAATAAAGCAGAGAGTGGAAGTAAGGAAAGGTAGAGAAGATGGGTCTTCTACTTCTGCTACTTCTTCTAATGACTTAAAATTTAAGATGATGATGAAATCGATGAAGAATTTGGTGGATAGGATGACTCTAGAAAATAAACCACTGAACATGGAAAAAAATGAGCCTTAGATCAGGATTCTGAATTTCAGAAGAGCCAATCCTTCTCAACCTCCACAAATCAGAAAAAGGGATATAAGGAATCCTAAAAATCCAAATGACCAACAAATACAACCCCCTTTCCTTGAAAACTATGTTGATGATGAAGGTGAAGCTAAACCTATTGAAGATCAGATCCATTATTTTGGAAATTTGGATTCTAATATATACCTCATAGAAATAGAACATAACATGTATACTCAGGAGGATGATCATAAAGTTTTTTAGGAAGAATTAGAGGAATACTAGAGAGGGTATCTACATGCTATGTATGATGTCCAAAGAATGATTCAATTAAGGAATAAAGATGCTACTGTCAATAAAGGAATCCTAAATCCAAATCAGCCCTCTGGAAGTCAACAGAATACCGATAAGAAAAAGGAAAAACAAAAAGAATAAGTGGTGTATAAAGAGCCAGAGAATAAAATAGAAAAAACTAAAGAGGTGAAGCAACCAACATTGATAGACGTGGAAAAAACTGTTTCAACTTTCAACCTGCAAACATAACTCTCAAAGGTAAAAATATCCATCTTGTTTAATGAGTTACTAAGAAACAGAGAATACAGAGACAATATAATAGGTATGTTTAGGAATCGAGGATAATTTCAACCTGATATCTTAGAAGTGAATGAGGATGCTGCTACCATTGTCTTTGAGTCTAAAATTGAAAACGGATATGAGGATGAAATTCCTCCTTTTTACCTAAGTCTAAATGTACATGATATGGTTGTGCATAATGCCATGCTAGATTTTGGTGCCTCCCATAATTTGATTCCTAAGGGAGTGGTGGAAAGTTTAGGATTAGAGGTTACTAGACCGTATAAATATTTGTACTCTTTTGGCTCTAGGAAGTTAAAATTTCTTGCGATGATTAAATATATGGAAGTGAATTTGACATAAATTCCCTCTAAAATTGTGGTAATGGATGTTGTCGTAGCAGTCATTCCTCCTAAATTTTGCGTGTTACTATAAAATTCTTGGACCTCTAAATTAAATGGAATTCTGTAGATGGACATATCATATGCTACCATTCCTATGGATGGAGGAAATAAAAGTTTATATAGTGAGAAAAGATCCCTGTTTGTATTTAGCAGCCAAAAAAAACCAGACGATCATGTTATATATGCTGTTGATATTGACTTGGGATCTTCCATTTTCTTTAATTATGTTTTTCCATGCGATATTGAATTTTCTTCCCCCGTTGAAGTTAAGGAGGAAGGGGATTCTGCAAAGAAACATGAATATTTAGAGAAGAATAAAAAAGAAGAAGGTCTCTAGACCATGTATTTTGATGGATCTATATCTAAGGTTGGTGCTGGTGCAGGTGTGTATATCATTTCTCCCATTAGGGATTTCAAAGTTCTGTCTTACAAGTTAAATTTTGAATGTACTAACAATGTGGGAGAGTATGAAGCTTTATTGTTAAGGATGAATGCTTTGAAAGACATGGGAGACAAAAGGATATGAGTCATGGGAGACTTGGAGATATTAAAAAATTAGGTAAATGACAGCTATGAAACAAGACATTTCAGAATGAGGGCTTATAGAAATTAAGTGTGGGATATGTTTCGTAATTATTTTACCAAGCACAAAATCAGAGTAATTCCCAAATATGAAAAAACAATGGCTGACTCTTTAGCTGTTGTTGCTAATAAATTCAAAACTCTTACTATTGGCCAAAGGAAGTATAATGTTGAAATTGTGAACAAACCCACCATACCTAATAATTCCAAATACTGGGAGGTATTTGAAGCTGATATGTAGATTAAGATATTTTTGGAATTATCTGGTGAGATTGTAAATACTCAAGTAGATAATGAAAATTACAATCTTGAGATATTTCAAGATGCTTAAGGCAATGAAGAAAGAACCATTGAAAACATGATGTATAAAATCTCCCTAGGAGGTAAGGATATAGTTTAGTTGAAGGGTAATCATATCCCTAGAGGCTTGATCCCTCTAGAAAGGTTGTTTGACCAAAACGATGTCGCTAAGGATCTAAAGATGAATTCTTCTAATGATGTTGTCGAAGATAAAAACATAGGGACTAAGGAGAATCCAAAGATCATAAAACTGTCAAAGGGCTTGCATGTCAAAGAAAAATAAGATTATATCAAATTGATGAAAAAGTACACTTAATTTTTTTCCTAGATCTATGAAGATCTTAAAGAGTATGATACCTCCATTATACAACATACTATCCCTATAAAACTTGGTGAGAAACCTTTTAGACAGAAATTGAGGAGAGTTAATCCGATGTTGCTACATGTCATTGAGAAAGAGATTAGAAAATTGTTCAATGCCAAAATCATTGTAACCTTGATATTTTCCAAGTGGGTTGTGAATCTGGTACATGTTGGAAAGAAGAGCGGTGAAATCCATCTTTGAATAGATTTTATAAATCTTAACAAAGTCTCTCTAAAGGAAAATTATTCTTTGCCCAAAATAGTACACATTTTGCAAAAAGTTGTGGGGTCTAAAAGGTTTTCCACCATTAATGGTGTTTTAGGATATAATCAGATAAAGATACTACCTGAAGATCAAGAGAAGACTACATTCAGTAAACCATGGGGCACCTTCATGTATGGCAAGATTCCTTGTGGTCTAATGAATGCAGGGGCCACTTTTCAGTGTGCAATGGACATTGCCTTTGCAAAGGAGAAGGATAAATTCGATATAATTGTATACTCTAGATCTGATAGGGAACACAAGAGTAATTTGGAGAAAGTTTTCTTGAAATGTAGGAAGTATGGAATATCCTTAAACCCCAGGAAATCAAAATCTGTGTTAAAAGAAGGAAAATTACTGGGACACATCATTTCGAAAGATGGAATAAAGATCAATCCAAAAAGGATGAAGGAAACCCTAAAGGTGGAAGAACCAAGGAGCAAAAGGAATGCAATCCTTCATTGGACAAGTAAATTTTCTAAGAAGGTTCATCCCTAGTTTTGTTGAGATACTCATGAATATTACTAACATGCTGAAAAAATACCATGCGATTAAATGGACAGTGGATGCAAGGAGAGATTTCAGGGATATAAAACATGCTATCACAGAATCCCTTGTTCTCGTAAGTCCATATTTTAAAAAATATTTTTTAATCTTTTTCTTATGCTCTGAATCACAATGTTGCTGGAGTGCTATTATAAAAAAATGATCAAAATATTGAGCACCCTATAACCTTTTTCAGAAAAGTGTTGAGATATGGGAATTTGAAATATGACATAATGGAGAAACAAGCATATTCTCTAGTCAACTATCTAAAATATTTCTAAGTCTATGTTCTTCATTCACATAGCATTGCTTATGTTCCTAGCAGTGTGTTGAAGGGAATTCTCACAATGCCTGATCCAAAGGGAAAAATAGCAAAATGGATGGCTGTATTATTGGAGTACGACATTGAGATCAATCCCTCCAAACTAATTAAAGGTCAAGGACTAGTTAAAATGATGACAAATTCCAATTGTGAATCTTTGCAACTGAATTTATTGACTAGTCATTCGAACCAGCTCAACATAGAGGTACAGGTAATGCTTGATTTCTCCATATCTCCATGGTATTTTGACATTGTATATGTGTTACAAAATTTACAGGCTCCTGTAAGGTTAATCAAAACAAGGGCAAGGTCCGTGAGGCTAAAGTCTGCCAAGTTTTGTATTCTAAATGAATATCTATATTGGAAGGAACCTAGTGGTGTTCTATTAAATTGTCTTTTGGAAAATGAATCCCGACAAACTATTATGGAGTTTCATAAGGGAGATTGTGGGGGGCACCATTCTTGGAAAGTAACAGAAAACATAATTTTGAGAGGTGGTTTATACTAGCCCTCATTAACTTTTAATGTTTATAAAGAGATCACTAAGTGTCACCAATGCTTGATTTTCGATGGTAAGAGGAAAATTTTACTACTTCCTCTAAATCTGATACTTGTAGAAGCACCTTTTTAGCAGTGGGGACTATACTTCATTGGCGAGATAAACCCAAACTCTTCAGGACAACATAGATGGATTTTGACAACCACAGACTATTTTACAAAATGGATTGAAGCCATACCTACCAAGAAGGATGTTGATGCAGTGATTATGGGTTTTCTAGAAGAAGACATTTTTGCTAGGTTTGGGTGCCCCAAGAGGATTGTAACAAACAACAAGTGTAAGAAGATGATTAATTGTTGTCATAAGTATCATATTTTCCTCAACCATTCTACTACCTATTATCCACATGGAAATGGGCTAGCGTAATCTTCAAATAAAAGCCTGGTAAGGATTATTAAGAATATGTTGGAATATAACAAGAGAGCTTGGCATACAAAGCTGAAATATTCTATGTGGGCTGATAGAATCAGCACAAAAAGGGAAATTGGAATGTCACCATTCCTGTTAGTATGTGGAGTTGAAGTGGTTTTTCCAGCATCCTTCGGAGTGCCAGTCATCAGGATGTTGCAGTAACAAGATAATGAACCAAATCATGTGCATAGAAGAATCAATCCAATCATAGAATTGAATGAGTTAAGAGACAAAGAATATGGTAAATTATAGATACACCAAGAAAAAATGAAGAATACTTTTGATAGGAAGGTAAAGGAACAAAAATTCTTGGTTGATGATTCTATGAAATGGGATGCACCTCATGAAGAGAAGGGGAAACATGGGAAGTTTGATCACCTGTGGGTTGGTCCCTATATCATTGCAGCACATAGAGGTGATAATGCATTTATTCTACAATATTAGGATGGATCTCAGTTGAAAGGAGGTCCAGTAAATGGAAGATTTATCAAGCATTATTTGACCTGAAGGGAATAGGTAACACTAGTACAAAATGAGGAATTAGCTACTATGTGACTAAGAAATCTAGTGACCATAGGTTTTTTAAGTGATTTACTACTAAATATGAGCAATTTTGATTGACCCAACTATAAACGACTAAAATTAATGACTAATTTAGAAACCAGTTAACAAATATGACTAGATAATAAGTGACATAGTTAAAAATGACTAACATAAACGACTAGTTTAGTCACGGCATAAAAAATGACTAGTTAGAAGAATATGAATTATTCATTTGTGTTAGTCATTTTTAATTATGTGATGGAAAATTGTAATTATGGCAATGAAGTGTTACAATTTAGTAGTTTTTGTAAATTGTCTACCTTCTATTAGTAACATTGGTGCCATGCACCTCGATCTTCAAAGATCCAACAAAGAAATTGAATGAATTTTCTATTAACCATATTTATCCCCGCTGCACCATTGGGGCACCATTGAGGCAAACCATTAAGTGTGTGCCAAAGGAAAATCAGGTTCCTACAATTACGAATTAGGTACTAGAACCACTACCATATTGATAGCTAGAAGCATCATAGCTAGTTGTTGATCCTTCAATGTAGGAGTCGCAAGTCCCATACTGAGGTGCTTTTCTAACTTCAATATAACTATCATGATATGTGACCGTAGAACTAATTGCACCAGTTAACGTAGCTTCACCAGGATTAGTTCCTTTAAACATTGTTGCAGTTAATCCAATAATAATTGAATCGGTGGAAGCACCAAGAACAATATTTTAAACAATCAAAGAATCAATTATAATTAAACTCGGGTGCTGACCCATAACCACTCTCAGATCCATATACAGTAAGGGTAGAGGCCCAACTACATCTCAGAGTTTCAGGTAAATATTTCAATTCCTCGACCTCTTACACACCTGACCTCACATAATATGATACGTATAATGCAGTGGCAACCTCTCCTTATCACTATCAAGTTAAACCTCCTTTGTGCATTAGTGTCCAGGTAAATTTTGCATTTGATGTCAACACCCACCTGATTCATGATGTGCACAAATATTCTCAGCCAACTTCCTTGATCCAAGTTTATTATATATACTGCTATAACAAAAAATACCATTAAAAAATATTATATAATTATAAAACAAATACTAAATTTATATAAAACACAAATTATTATATTTATATAAAACAAAAATTAATTAAATTTTATATTAATCCTAATTTATAAAACCAAATCCATTAATTCTCTATATGTTTGGCTAAAGGAGGAGCAAAATGAAACCCTTCATCATTGTTGAGTGATGTCGAAGATCAATCAATAACATGGAGTTCTTGTTCTCAACTCAAAAAATAATCCTCTCAAGATTCATAAGTGCTTGGAGGACATGTAATGTTGAGTTTGACACACTAAATAAATTTTTAATGGAAATGTAAATTTTCTTCTTATATTGAGACTAATAGAGGCATGATGTATATAAAATGAAATCTATGCATTATAATAGAGAGGGGAATTCTATGAGAGGAAATGCAAGAAAAAATTGTTTTCTTGTTGGAATGAAATTGTACTTGTTATTTTCCTATTCATTTTCTTTTTTATGTTGACTACAGGTTTCATATTTTTCATTAAATGATGTGTTATGGTGCATCATGAATTGTCCTTGCAAGTTTGCTAGGTGCATTGAATACATATATTAGTATAAGACTTCATTGTTTATGTTAGTTACATGAGATGTTAGTTGTTAATTGTTTATGCTAGTTGCTTAGTATATATGTCCATAAAATACATAGATTGTCACTATGGTCACATAATGAGATTTAGTGGTTAGGGGATTTAGGGGTTAGGGGGGTTAGCTAGGGTTATGGGGTTAAATTTAGGTGGATTATAGGCTTAGGGGTATAGCGGACTAGGGTTTAAGGGATTCAGGGTTAGGCGATTTAAGGGTTATAGAGTTAGGGGATTTGGGATTAAGGGGTTGGATATGAATCCTTTTATGAGATTTATTTATGGTCATACACCCTTTTTCTCCCCATTTGTCTTTTTTTTCATTTTTGATACTATATGAACAAGGAAAATGAACAAGCATGTAGAAACCATTAGTATTATTAATTTCTTTTGCACACTTTGAGATTGATTTTGTATTAATATGTGATGTACATATTATGCTTTACAGATAATATATGTCAAACATTTTACGTTTAAAGGAAGTGTGACCAAATTTTTGTTGAACTAGTGGAGTTATTTTTTTTTTGACAATATTTGGGAGGTGGTGTAACCACCAAAAAGGGTTCCAATTTACAAAAAACCCTCATGGTAGTGGCAGCTGAAAACCATAAAACTTAAAAACCAGAGGAGACGTAGGTGCCCTTGAGGAAGCGGCAAAGGAATTGAATTCAACAAAACACCCTTGAGGGAGTGGCAATCATAAATAGTCTGGGACCTTAAAACCATTTATAACAGAGTAACATACTAAGAAACTACCATAATGCATATAAACGGAGAAACAATAACTATGTAGAAAAACAGAAAGGCATGTACATGCAAGACAACGAACCCGAGCATTCAGATGACTTCTATCCTTCCGAGCTGGAGGACATACCATTACTGGACACTTCATGTTTGACAAGTTTGAGAGCAAGCTTGTTCACCTTTATTTCCATCTCGACTATCTTCCTAGTTAGCGAGTTTTCAATCCGCTTTACCTTCTACTTGAATTTCTTGCGAAGGAAGACCAAATCCTTATTCACATGTTCCAGTCTCATTCTACCTTCATAATCAATAGCATTCACTTGATTCTGCAATGATTTGAGATCATGTTTCAGTTCCCTCACCTTTGTATCCACCGTATTTGGAACAGGCGCAACCATGGATGAGGACCCTGCTTCCATCCTAAGTATCAACAAACTCTTAGCACTGAGATGACAAAGCTCTTGGACAAACAATACCACATCATGCATGCCTCAGCTCTCAGCATTCCCCCCTTTTAAATCCATGAGACTCGGGGAGCTTGGCGTCACCTCAAATTCTATAGCGCGAGAAATCATGAAACTGCTCAAGTGATCCAGATTTGATGTGACTCCCCTCACCTTCCCACCAGATATCATCAGATTTTCATATGCATGAATATTAAATGCTACCATGATAACATTCGATGCAACCATCTTCAACAAGACTCCTACTGAATTTGCCTCAAACAAGAATCCCAAATCCATGAAATCCATTAAACCAGTGTATCCCCCCAACGTCAAACAATGATACTGCACGAGGTCACCTGTCCTGTAGGCGTTAAGACGTGGGACAAAGATATGGTGAAGAAACTATCTTTGCACCGGACGAAGAGACAACCTAGGCCTAGTTTTGAACTGAACCATCACATGGCCATATGAACTACATGAGCCACCTGTCCTTGCGACCTGCCAACATGAGGCAATCCGACGGGCTAGGACCCACAAAGGGAGAGCCCCTATTAAGTCCCCTGGCCTATGGGGGTGAGTAGAAAGAACCTTGGCCATTGAGAATAAGCTCCCTAGGGCTTAGGGAGGACCCTTTGTTAGCCTTAAGGTCCGCATTGGAGTTGTTTTCCCTCAACACATGGAAGAAGTCGATTTTTTCAAAAGAGGAGCCTTGCGCCATGATCTTGTGAATAAGTTGCCTCAGGGCCATATGATTAGGCATAATATTTTCAACTAGAGTACGGATAACAATTATGGAATCTCCAATAACAGTTAACTCGGAGATTCCCATTACCTTGGCTATC
>LPNX010640074.1:0-92003 GCA_001517045.1 Pseudotsuga menziesii | reverse complement strand
GGAAATATGGGTGATATATTGAAGATGGTTTGTTGGGTTTAGATGGATATGAAGCTAAAAAATGAAGCACTTTTATTGACAAGTTGAAATTGAGTTTCATTTACTTAAATGAAGAAGAAGATACCTTGGTCTAGTCATGGAAACATACTAGATATTATACTACAAGCCTTCAATGCAAGACCATGTTCTTGAATGAGGACTAAGAAGTAGAGTAAGTGGTGTATTTCTTTGTGAAAAACCACTACTCTAAAAAACAAATTGTTAAAGTGGATGGAACTATATAACAAGGTTTTGACTTGGGGTATATTCAAGAAGATATCTTGGCATGGAGCACATTTATCGGGTTTGTGTAAATTATTGGAGGCATATATTTGAAAATTTAAAGTTTTTATTTGTTGGCTAGTCATTTTTTCCCTATAAAACCAAATACATTAAAAAATGAAGGAAATGAAAGTAATCACAAGTTAAAATTAACATTATTTAATATTTCTATATATTATTTATATTATTAAAATACTTAAAGTCATAATATCATTCCTTAAAATCATTTTACCATTCTAACACCAATATGTCTATACCAATAATGATTCAACATAGCCATTTTGATTAATGTATTACACTTGGATTTCAACATAACCTATAGAATGTGAATGCTTCCACAAAACATAACGATATATCGAGATAACGGTGGATTCCCTATTGCAGATCATGGTTGATGGTTTTATGCAATGAAGTGAAGAGGGAAATGGCGTTAGTGTGGACAAGAGGAGCTAAGAATGGATCAGTTACAGAGCACAAAAAGAATAGGTCAAGGCAGTGGCCATTGAGAATGGAACCCTTTCCCCATTATACGAATCAAAACCCTACCCTATGGTGTTGAAGACTTAGGCTAAAAGGACCATATTTAGAAGTAATTTTTCTGGATCTAAGAAGATGTTTGAATATGCACCTAAGAAGAGTAAATGGAGTTGGAATTCAAGCAATTCTAAACATGGTGATGAGATTATTGTCAGTGAACAGAAATTGAAATTGTAAAATATTTGTATTGAGCTTCACGTTCAATCTCCACTACCTCCATAATGGAAGCAATGTTTAGACCTTCATGTTTGTATCTTTCTATGTTTTTCTTGATTACCTATCATGTTTTTCTTTTATTCATGGTTTTTTTTGTTGTTGTGGATGTGGTGGAGAATGTTTATACCTCAATGTTTGTATATTTCTATGTTTTTCTTGATTACTTATTGTGTTATTTTTTTTATTTATGGTTTTTTTCTTTGTTGTGGATGTGGTAGAGATGAAATTACTCAAATCTCCCTTCAAGCGTGAAGCAAGAGCTATCCACAAGAACTTAGGAAATTAAGGTTAAGAGTTTTTATTCTTAGGAACTCTATTCACATCATTGGGCATAGAAGAATCGGATTGATTTTCCATGATTGGGAGCAAACAATAAAAGAAGCACTATAATATAAATGAGGGCAGCAAAAACGAGCAAGCAAAACCTATTTTATTTCTTTAGTTTTGCTTTGGATGGCTCATAAGTAAAGACAGAACTAGTGAAGAGGGAGGGGAAGATTAAATAACTAAATTTGTACATAATAAGCTAGTCTGAGAAATGTCTCTCCATAATAAAATAAGCTAAATATTTTTGGCGTGGATTATACATGTTCTGGGCAGTGCTCTGGCAGATCTACGAAGCCTCCATGGGTTGGGGAATATCAGTCAATGTGCCCATTACTTCGTCTAGGGAAGGCTGAGTTGAATAAAGGGAAACCTGATCAACAAATAAAGTACATACATAGATGAACATCCGGAATCGTTCTAGATCCTTATTCACATCTACTTCCTGTATTTCCATTAACACTGGCCATGGAAATGGCGAGGAGGAGTTTCTTCTTTTGTTGGTTGCAGCTGTTATTGATGTCCAGTGGGCTGAGGAAAAAGATGAGGTCGAACCTAAAGGAAATCATGGCACCCATGTCACTGCTCTTGCAATCCATACGCGACCTTCCACAAGCATTTTGCAACTCCAACACAACAGGGAAGGGAACACTGAAAGTCAGGCTCAGGCTCATGAGGTAAGGGCTTGATCTCTTCCTTTCCCTTTTGTTTTCTGTATTTTAGAGATAGTATCCTGGAAGAAAAGTGGGCAGTTAAACTGAATCATTTTGCAATGGATGGGGTCATTATGTAATCTCCATATATTTTATAATATATTAGAGTCAACTATGTTATTTCCCTCTTATCTCTATATTAGCCTTTCATGATTTGGCCGCAAATGATGACCTCCAAGAATTTTGGAAGAAATCAATATAAGCCTTTCATGATTTGGCTGCAAAGGATGACCTCCAAGAATTCTGGAAGAAATCAATATAATTTATGTGATTTCAAGCCTCTCAAGTGATGCAGATTCATGGGTATATATATAGGTGGCCTCTGCGGGCTATATGGAAGACATCTGGTGTGTAGGTCACTATGCTGATAGGGTTAATGTTAACCAAGAAACATGCATGGCTTCCCCCAAAATATCCATTACGGACACCGCAACATCATAGCCCTCGATTGATATCAGTAAATGTTACTGAATCTGCTCTCTATCTATTTGGACGAAGAAGTGAATAAATGTACTGTAGAAGGTGAGTGGTAAATGGAAGCATTGGCCATATGCATTGCAAATAAAGGGTATGTTGGGTGAAAAATAGGTTTCTGTCTTTGCTTCCCCAAACCCTCGAGTTCATTTTACACCTTATACACAAGACGACACATAGATTTGTTGGTGGATACATGTAATGTATGTATATGAGTATTATTATGTAGTTTCTTAGACGCTCCCCAGTCAAAATATGTGCCGAGGAGGAAATTTGAGGACATCGACAAATGTTGAGGGATCTGGTTCTATAATACCATATTTAATTTATGGAATGATTTTCTCAATATATGTGTTCCATATGTCTTCCTAGTCACCTTCCAAAATCCATAATCAAGGCAATGCTCGTAATCCATCCTTGGGAAAAAAAAGAGTTAGCTAGAGGATCCGCGATCTAGTTGAGATAGAATATACCACGATCGTGTAACAGGTTTTGCAAATTAGTTGGTAATATGTGTTTTTTTCCACGTCTTGCCCATGGATCAGAGCCGATCCTCACCTTCCTCTCGTTTCCTACACGCCAAGCAAGACCACCCCCTGTAATATCATAGGGACAAACAACAACTTTCCAAACCACCAAAGAATTAATGTGGCTTTTGTTCGGAGATTAAACCCAATCTAAAATCCAGTCCGATGCTGTATATTTCTGTTCTATTATTGAAGTCAATAGATTGGTTGTTTTTAATAACCTGCACACACACTTGGCAGTGAGTACCTTGGAGAAGTGGAATATGTTTTTGAGCCCGAGCCTCCCAGTGCTTTAAAATCACAATTCTTTCCCAACGAACCCAAGGCATAACAAAATGGTCCTGGTTCCAATTTTAGAGGAAACAAAAGCAAATTCAATGGGTTCGTTTTGAGATGATGCTACAGAAATCATGGCATAAACATTTAGATTTCTCACCTGTGAAACCAGTCAACATTTAGATATTCTAGATTTGGAATTAATGTCATGAATTCTAGGTATATATCCAGATGTACAAAATTGGTCCTTGTAGTTTTTAACCAGAACTATCAGTTGGGTCTTAATGAGGCTTTGGGCATTTTTAGAATATTGTCTAGAGGTATAACGGTTCTGCATTTCTTGTATAGAGGTACAACTGTTCTGCATTTATTTTAATCTTTGATTTCTTCCTTGGACAACCCCATATTATTGATATTTCCATTGGTGTTTAATGGTTACCCTTGGGGGTTTGAAAAATAGCAGTTTCATCTTCTGCTGAATTCCCCAGTGTATTTTATTTCCTAGTCTAATGATACACAAAGAGCTTTAAGATTGTTTTACTGATATTATTCTATTGTGATTAGATTGTTACTTTGCCTGTTTGATATAAGAAAGTTTGCTTCAGTCTCATCTTGCTTTCATTGCATCATGGTAAATTTCAACTCTACTCTAGCTTGGAATTCTGCCTGCCATAAAGTGTTTTTGTTTCCCTTGTGTTGTTTGTAAATAAATGATACTACATTGCTTCATAATTGCATTTCAATATTTTTCCAATTCAGTATACCAAGTCCAAATGATCTACAAAATTTGTTGTTTGATCATTTTTTATTGAATTTGGTTTTGAGTATCTTAAACAGTTGTCCATTTGTTGGATTTTTTTTCATATTTTCATCTATTACCTTTACGGTGGAGTTTTAGCATAATTGAGAAGTAGTTGGCAGAAGTGGAACTTGACAGTAGTTAAAAATAAGTGAAGGAAGGACAGCTTAAGAAGCATTGGTTAGCAATGTGACATATGTACTGCTGGAATGGACTCATTCTAGATTTGTGTCTGGTTTGTTCTCAAAAGTTTCATCCTATATTAATCCACCTCATGAATGGTTTGGGTGTCTAAACCTGGTGCATTTCACACTTTCTTGACTCTTGGTTCCATTTATTTGCAGTCATCTTTCGGTATTTGAAAAGTAGTTTTTCATTTAATTGACTGAAGAAATCTCCATCATGTATAAACTGCAAATCTCCATTAAGTACTACTTGGGACTTGTATGCTCGTGTGGTTGGAGATGAGTTCATTGAGGATTTAAATATCCTAGGAGAGGACATGTACATATGCCACTGTTAGATTCCATGTACCTTTGTGTATTGTTTTCCAAAGCAGAGTTACTTAATGGTCAGCCACTACCACATTTAGCATGAATCAATTTGCCTGTCTCTTATGTTATCTGAATGAACCATAACACCTGGGCTCTGTAGTCATTTGACCTCTTAACACGTTAAAAAACCTTGTACATTTGAATTCTAACTTTTCACTTGCTAATGGAAGCCTTTTATTTAAGATAATGCGTGTTTCTTTTTCCTTAATGATAAAGATGAAATATTTGTTTTACATTACAGTTCCATTGAAAGGGAATTTACATTTTTTTCTCAACTGAGTTGGAAATATGACACATTTGGGTTAGCTTATATTTCAAAATGAAATATTTTATATACTAACTTCTCTTGGATGTTCCCTGCAGTTCACATTTTTTCAAAATAGCTTACCTTTGTTTTATGTTTTTAGAGCATGAAATTGATGGTTTACTTGCATCTCCATAAAATAGTTACTTAAAAAATTAAAATCATTGTTTGCAATCCTTATGCAGGTTTCTCTATTTAATACATTTCTTTTAACGATGAGGAATTTGAGAACATAATCAGATTGAATGCATGATTTGGATTGCATTTTCCAAACATCACATTGTGTTGATATTTTTGCAAAGGAGAGTGTACGGAGAGGGAAAAAACCACATACTGGAACTGACATTGCTTCACTTTTTGAAGATCTACAGATTAAAGAGGATCTAAACAGTGGAATGAGTAATAGTTTGTTTCAAGAAGAGTTAGTGGCTTCTCTTGTAGAAAGTTGTTTTCAGTTGTCCCTTCCTCTTCCTAGTCAGAAATTCTCTGGCACAGAAAATAGGGTAATTTGGAGCATTAGCCTATGGCACAAGTTATGGGGCAATGAACTGGAATGAATTCGCTTTAGAGGTAGTGGAAGTTTGCAGAACTTGTGTGAAATGGGATTGCAAAGGAAGAGCATATGCAGCGGACTGTTATCTAAAGTTACTTGTGAGGTTGTGTCATATTTATGATACTAGGGGAGGTGTTAAAAAGGTCAAGGATGGAGCTTCACAGGATCAAATAATGAATGAAACAAGGTTGCATGGTCTTCAAAAGAAGCTTATCAAGGACTTATCTTAGGTAAATGATTCCTTGAGAAACTTTGTAGATGAAGAAAACATATTCCTTTCACATTCATTCCATTCGGTCCCTTGATTGTTATCTATTGTTGATGTCCTTGCATAGCAAATCACTAGAAATTTAGAAGGTTATGTGCATTTGCATTTTTTTGGAACTGAAAAGTTGTTGTTAATGTTGTTTTTGCACATTTCCTTACATAGAATTAATTGAAGGTCCCTATGATATTTGCACCAACTTGGTGTGCTACTTTTAGTTATTTTAAGCATATCATACTATGGTATTAGGAAAATCATGCTTTCAATTTTAGAAGGTATTGACATCAACTAATTTTGGTGGAATATATCTTTGACCTACCAATGTAACAAGCAAAAAAAAAATAGTACATGGGAAAACAAAAGCAAGTTTGAATAAAACTTAGATAATATAAAATGTGTTAAGAGTCATTTGGAATATAGTGGATAGGCTTTAGTTGTTTAGCATGCATTTTCAGTTCTAAATTGAATATCATCCAATGCCAACCACTGGAGAATATTTGGTGGTATGGTGCAGGATTTTGTTAAGCAACCTGAATAGACTGTATAACCATTACCATCTCAATAGGATAGAGTTTATAATTGGTTTTGTTTGAAATGGTAAATAGCTATCATTAGTTTCACAAATTTTACAACAAACGCATTGCATTTTATGAAAAAAATGGGCTGCAAAAGATAGGCCACCACTGTCACAACCATACAATCATGTGATAATATATGCAAAATGAAAATACAATCATATTTACAAGACCTGCTGATTCTTCTTAGTACTTGAGATGTCTATTCAACTTTTCTAAAAAAGGCCGAGTATACTTCAGAACATGGAAGTAATACTTCGTCAGCCTTGGTCAAACTCACGACTTGGTAAAATTTTCAAGACTTAATGAGTTCAAGAGAAAAACATGGATGGTGAAAATTTAATACAAAAGTTATGAATCCCATGCTGCCTTACCCTAATTTATTTGTTGTGATCCACTTATCATCAAGGAAACTAGATGCAAAGAGAACAATGTTGCAAGAAAAATATATATAAGAGGATGGAGGGAGATAAATGATTTGTCAATGAGGGACTTATAGCCCACTTGCTTCACCAACATGGATACTATGCATAAAATTACTTCTAGTCGCTGTTCTTAGTCTTTTACAGAGGTCACTCTCCTTCTAATGGCTGCAAGGCCTCTGTTCTTTTTGTAGCTTACACACAACAACCAGCTACAATGCGAATAGTAATCAATATTCTGAGTTAGTTTCTCTATGGTTTTAACCAGGTGGCAGATAGGATGAGGAAACCAGTGGTCAGGGCATTAGACCAAAAATTTGCAAGTTCTTTGTCACTAAATACTTGGTTTATCCAAATTCCTGCTGCTCCTACAGACAACAACTCATTTTAATGGCAAGGTTCATTTTTTTCATCACGACGATACCATAATCATGAATGTTTTGGAAACTTGTGAAACTATGACTATTTTGAGATATCATGCTTGGATAGACTCTGTTTAATAGCTTGTGCTTGAACTAATTTTCCATAAAGGTAAATAGATCAACAAACCCAATCTCACCTCCCAGCTAATCTTCCACCAACCCTTCAATTAGACACACATAGTGGCACATGAATATACACATGGAAGGAAAATATATAGAGATTAAGATAACCAATTAGATAGTTGTTCGCAAGCTGCAAGGTTTTGATAGATTCTTAATGTCCCAAAGCCAATAAAAGGAAACACACTCTGTTTCTAAGAGAGATTTTGTGCCTAGTGATCTATCATCAACAGTTGTGCTGTAGTATGAAGTTGGATAACCAAGCACCCCTCTTCTAATTCACAACAATCAAATGTAAGGAATGCCTATGAGCATTGTGCAGTCAATTCACCTTTTCATTCAAATAATGGTCTCATGATAACTCATTATGGGTGGAGTGCATCCCAACATGCTCACTCATTAAAACCTGTGGAAGACGATGATCAAACAATTCATGAAAGAGGAGTCTTGCTCCTTAAAACATATGAAATGAGACATTTAATATCTTCATCAATGAAATGGATTTCAATAAAAGGTGGAATAATGTATCCACTCTGAGATATAAGGAATTTAAGTCCAAACATGTCCATGCTGAATACAATCAAACAAGGAATGGAATGGATACATATTTGATTTGGAAAATGATCATCAGGTCAACTAGCAGCAAAACCCCAGATGCCATTGTCCTCATCCAAGAATTAGATTCTAGTCAACAGTTAAAACACTCGGCAATAGTAAAAATTCCTAGGGCTGTGAGAAAATAAGCGAAAAGAAGAAAATTTTCCCAGCCAATGATAAAAATGCCCAGACAAGAAGAAAAATCAGCCACGCAATGATAAAACACCTAGGAAAGATGAAATGTCTGATGGAAATTGTCATCAATACCTCTCAGGAACCTTGGAAATGGTATATACACAGGGTAAACAACATTCCACCTCTTAATAGGAGATGGATGCTCATCACTTCAGTAAAATTTTGAATAATATTCAATAATTCTTAACTAAGTGAGTTATAAAAGTAGAAAGGATGCAAATTTTACTCCTATTGACTTGTTCGAGTCTTTCCTATTAGAATATAGATGGAATTTGGAATACCATGAAGTGTTAAAGTCTCATCCTAACTGGTTTTATCTCAGTTTTCCTTTTCCATTTAAGAGAGTTCAATGACCTCTCCACTATTTGTTTTTACCTCACTAAAATGATTCATATTTTTTTTAGATGTTCCTTAGCTGGATGTCATGTGGCCAATATTTTTTGTATGGCTCTGTCAATGGAAAGCTATTCTTTTATCAATATAATTTGCTCTAGTTCGTAAAAATACATGTTGGAACACCTCTTTAAGGAATTTTAAATTTTAACTGCGAGCATATAGCATAAAAATCATTCGGTCTATGTTAAAATTTCATCATATATATTTGGCATCCTATCTAGTTATTAGATATATGAAGCCAATGTCACACATAAGTCGATCCAAGCATTTATTTTTCTTTGTCATTTTAACAGAAAATTGAACTCAAAAGAACTGTTCTTTTGGGTCTTTTAGGCTTTGGACAAAAGTCAGCTTGGACAAGTTGTGTGATCTAGTAAAGAGAAGCTTGATACATTAGGTTAGTTTCTATGTGCTTTACTTTTATCATTTATGTATGGATGTGTACTTAACCATTTTGTTAACAAGTGGTGTTCAATTCAGTGACAGAAAATGGAGAAAATTAGAGTGTGGGCCAATGCCAGCTTCTTTGTTTAGGATGTGCCTTGTTGAAGCATAGCCATATCTTAGTAATGGATGAGGCCACATCCTCAGATGATATTGCGACTAACGCCATTATCCAACAAATAATACAATCAGAAACTCATGAATGTACAATGATCACTATAGCTCACATAATTCCCACAGTAATAGACAGTGATAAGGTGTTGGTACTTAGTGATGGTATGTTTGTTTGTTATGTCTCTAGAATCTTCTTTTAAATTTTGTCTGATTCATGGGTTGTTTTTGCTGGTCTCAGTAAGGACAGATTAAAAACCTTGTGTTTTCAGGAAAAATTGACGAGTACAAATCTTCGACTAAGCTTTGAAGATGAATCTTCTTCTTTCTCAAATCTCATATCAGAATTCCTGTGCTTTTATTTTTTGATGTAGATTTTGTAGAGGTTGTGTTGACAATCATTGATATAGATTTTACGTTGTGATGAAAATCATTGTTGACAGGTGGAACCAATTCAACACCTCGTTGCACACTTTATCCCATGCTTTGAATCCTAGATTTATGTGACGATGGCCTCATTGCTTTAAGCAATGGGAAGAAGAAGGCCCCACGTGGATGGGGTTGGCTGCTGTAGTGAAGAAATCCTTTGAGAGATCATTTGGGGGAAAATTTTGTAAAATTTGTTGGAGGAAATTGGAATGGACAAATTTTCAGCCATCAGCCTTGGCTACTTTGTATATCTGTACACTAGTTTTGGGATGTAATATTTACTGTATTGTTTCCCCACTTATCTATTTTAGATCATTTTGAAACATTCGACATAATATTATTATTAATATATTTATATTAATTTAGAAATTTTTCTTTCTTGAGCTAAAATGTTTTAAAAAATATTTCACATTTAACTTTTATGATTTTTTATTTTCTATGTCCTATTTTTCTAGCAGCAAAACTCAGAATTTCTATGATGTTACAAATCCTTCATAGCAACACTGGGGAATTTGTTTACCTCCACCAATGGCAGAGGTTTCCCTGCTTGGATCAAATTCTTCAAGTAAATTGAGCAAATCACTAGCTCCTGTAAGTGACTTTAGGATTTTAGTATATTGTACTTATGTCCAATTATCTTTAGCATTTGTTATTGATATCTGTGCAGAGAGATTTTTATATGCTTCCATATTAGATTATTTAATAGCTTTTGATTCAGTCCTAAATAATCATTAGCGTAGAAGCTAATGTGTATTTTCTTTAGACAGCTTATGTTTCACTTCAGTGATTGTCTTCTAGATTCTTTATACATGGATTCATTTTCATTTCCTAATAATATATACTTGTTCATATTTCCATTTGAAACTAGAGAATAGGAGGTAATGTTGAGACTTCCCTTGCCAATGGAGCTACTGGAAGATCAGTTGTATTGCTAGCTGGTGCATCTTGGTATGAAATCTATTTCTTGTCATGGAATATTTGTTTAGTTTTCCAGCACCCCCCTGGGTTGGTGCAGAGTAACATTACACATTAAGTTTAGTGAACATAAGATTCCATATGATTTAGGAGTTTGTGGTGGAATATTACATATCTTACTAAATATTGAGACATTAATGGTTGTTGCAGGGGCTCCCATGTTGCATAGGAAAAATCATTTAGTATGAGGATCCTAGATGTTCAGGGATCCTCTAATCCTAAAACAAGTTCATCTCATTCACTTTTAGTGTCTCCAACATTAAATCTCCCTTCCTTGGCGGTGGAAGATGTGGCATCAGGGTTGAGTTCTAATCATGGCAAGTTGTTGGTCAATAAGGGTGGGCAGTCATCAACGTTTATATCTAAGAAACATATTGATTCCAAACCTAATGCAATGAGTGGAATAGATATAAAATTAAATTCATGTTTAAATACCACTGGGGAATCTTTCCATGGAAATAATTCCAGTTTAGTTGATCCTACTATGAAATGTAGGAGTCATGAAGGTTTTAAAATTTTATTGAAGAATTCATCCTCTGACACACACAAGGGTTCATCTGAGCTAGGCAGTGGGCACATTGAAACAGCAAGAAGTGAAAGAACAGATGAAGCTTCAGTGTCATATGGTATTGTCTATGTTGGAATTTCTAAAGATAGCTTTCCAATGTCTATCCCTCAAAGCAACTTTGTTGTTCAAAGCAACAATGAAGTGAATGTTGTTGCTCTAAATAAAAGCAGTAGAATGCTTTCAGGAAACCATGTTGATAATTGTCTACAAAGGTATCCATTTGATGATAGGTATCAAAACAATTATGAAGAACACTTTGTAGAACCATATAGTGAAGGTTGCTCTAAAGCTCTTTCTCCAAAAGAAGAGGTGCCTCCCTTTATGGAAAAATTCCAATTTTCAGTGGATGATTATAGTTCTAAATATTGTTCTCTTCATCAAAAGTATGTAAATACTTGCACCCTTAATGGTGGCGATGACAGCTTTGGAGTTACTGATCATAAAGCAGAGGAAATATTAGTTTCAACTGCTGAAAAGACTAGTGCAGGTTCTATCCAAAATTGTGAAAATGAGCCTATGTTAGAGGAAAGATCAGTTTCAAAAGCTGGAAATACTAGTACAAGCTCTATCCAAAATTTTGAAAATGAGTCTATGTTAGATGCAACAGATACAAGTACAAGTATTGGTTTTCAAATTCCTGAGAAAGTAGAAATTGCTAGAGATTCTAATGCCAATTATGGAAAGCTAAAATGCTTGGAGAATCTGGTGTGTAATATCCTTCCAGAAGTTTATATGAATGGCTCATATGTTGGAGAAAATAGTATAATTTCAAACATATTGTCTTTGAATTTTGATTCAGATGATAGTGTATTAAATAGTCCTCATAATTTAGCAAATTTGATCCTTGTTGAGACTGATAAATGTAATGGGGTGTCAAAGGAAATATCAAGTTCATGGAAGTATCAGAATCACAAGCAGTCAATATTTTTATTTGCAAGGTCAGAAATTTCTATAGGAGGATCAAGCCATTATTCCACTCCCAATTTGGCATTGTCTAGGCAATTGCAGAGGGAGTGGGAAAATGGAAAAAATGTTTTGGAAAGCACAAATGGACATGAACTATTGAATATTAATGGACTATCTAATAATGCTTCTAGCCCAAAGGTGCAAGGATTTCAGAGTACTTCAGAGGGAAGCACATTTTTGGTTCATTCAGAGGACAAGGGTGAGTTTTGTCTTCTTTTGTTGTTGGATATTAGTAATTTTCCTTTAATAATTGTATTTTACCTCTTGCTAATATGCTATTTACAGCTTTTGTTTCCTTTTATCCATCCATTTTAAGCCTTTGTATTTTTCCAAGTTTGTTATCTATGGATATAGACTTATTTTTATGGATCTAAATACAAGAGACAACCATTTTCAGATGAGCCTATCTTTTAATATCTAACACTGCACAGGGGATGTCACTAAGTTGCACTAGGACATTACCAATGCCATGTAGGATTGTCAGATATCCCTTGGCCACCTTGGGCACTTCTTAGCATCACTTTCCAAAATCGGTGCCTAAGAGAAAATAAATATAAGGCCTTAGCGCTACACTCACTCACCAACACATTACCCCTTACTAAGAGACTATTCAATCTGTAGTTCAACCAAGATTTAGATTTTTTTTCTTTAAATTAGCTAGGTCAGACCCTCTCTTACTCTTACCGTCTGCTCTGCCATGCCTCTATCCTCCCGCAGAAACATACCCTATGTTATAATGCTGTACTAATGGTAGGTTTTGAACAATTCTTCATGAACCTTGAAATGTGTACTTGTAAATATAACTCCACACCAAAATATGAGACCCAAATATTAGTGAGGCTCTTATATTCCATTGAAGAAGAAACTGGGGAGTCAGAGTGGAAGGCGTAAACATTCCATAGGGCCTGAAGGGAATTGGAACTTAAAACTAATTCATAATCAGATAATCAAGGAAAGGCACTTTCACATTCCACTCAAGCAAGATGGAGACATGCTTTATTACCCTTACGAAGAAATAGTTTCTTGTAGGCAGTTCAAATGGGGAATATGAACCTCATCATGATTTTCTCTATCCTTTGCTTCATCATAAATGTGCATTTCATGGTCAAGTAAATTCCTTCATTTTGAAAGGCATAAATCTTGATAATAATATGCCTTTATGCAACTGTGCATTATAAGAACACTGTAGAATACCATTCTCTTCAACCTTTTCGATAGGTTTAGTCAATCTCAAAAGCTTACTAGAATCTAAATTTTAGCGTAGTCTTATTTTAGGTGACCATACATTCTAAGGAAATTTCAGCTCTTATCAATGGTTATTTCTTTCTATGAACTATTGTCCAATCATCATGGAAACTGTTTCAAATCCTGTACATCTCAATACAGAGATGATATATATTTTGTTATACCTAATAGTTTGCAATTTTTTCAAGTTTAATTCATGCTTAACCAGTGGTCATTCCTTTCAAATAACTGGTATTATCACCTAGAAGCCAAATATACAACCCTTTAAAGGTTTCTCTAAAGACACAATGTTGTAGGAGCAGGGTATTTCTCTTTATATTTGCAACATGACTCTTTAATTATTGAATCCACTATTAGGTGCCCTTATAGCCAAGGAATAATGATTCACAAAGCATAACTCCTCCATAAAAAATGGTACCTTTGAAACAGTAAATGATTCAATGCTAAATACTTGCAATACTTGTAGTTCTCCAAGTCAAAATACTTGAAATTATTTGAATTCTAGGTCTAGAGATCATTTTTGCAAGACATTATGTTGCATAGGGAGTCAAGTCTCTAATTTTACAAATGATAATCGTCGAGTCTCAATTAGCAATAAGTTTCTGAATCTTCCTGGCTCTTAGAATGTTTATCACTTGATTTAAAGCTAAAACACGCTTCACAATAAGAGAAGAAACCTTTTGCAGTTTGATCACAACCATAGAACTTCTTATTATGGAACCTTCTCAAAGAAAAGGTGAATATACTTTGCATAATTTAAAGTTTATTAATTATCAAAGCAACAGGTTGTGTTTTAATTTTGATAGCCCATGATGAGGAACATCTAAAACACCTTGAAGCTCATGGATTCTTAATATTGCAGTAGACAAGAGGGAAAGTTTTGTTTTTGACTCTTTGTTTTTGATGCAGTGATGGCATTGGGCTTCGAAATCCTTTCAGGAAGGACTCTTCTTTGGAATATGAGAATGACAGTGATGAAGAATGGGAAGAGGTACTCATCACTAAGTCTCTTTGGTAAGATTATTTGTAGTATTTTTATTATCTTTAGTAACAGAGAAAATTGTACATAGCTCTCAAGAATTAGTTTATCATAAATACTAGTTAGTAGTAAGTTGTAATAGTAATAATTATGTAGTTTTTAGATTGATATCTATCATAATATTTTTTGAATATCATCATTGTCAAGAAATAAAAACTTCTTAAAGGGTGCTATCTCAATGGTAGAGCGCTTGCCTAATTATAGGTAGGAGGTTGGTGGTTCAGTTCCTCCATGCCCTATCATAAATTTGTGTCTACAAAAACGACTAAATTTGCATATATACAACTATTAGTAGCTAATTTCCTATATCTTAGTCGTATTTAGCTTAGTCATTAATATGTTAACATCTAGTAGTTTATTTAGTCATATATTTGGTCATTAATGGTTGCAATCAGTGACTAAATCAGTGACTAAATCAACAACTAAATCAATGACTAACTCAGTGACTAAATCAATGACTAAATCCATGACGAAATCAATGACTAAATCATTAACTATCAATGACTAAAACAATGACTAAATCATTGACTATCAATGAATAAATCATTGTCTATCAATGACTAAATCACTGACTACTAATTCAAGCTATTAATGACTAGTGAAATACGACTAGCTATAAGATAGTGGAAATTTGCTACTATTAGTCACTGACTCAAAAATAGTCATTTATAGCCTGATTTTAGTCATTTTTTAAGTCACTAATTTCTTATTTTCCACTAGTGTAAACTTCTATATCATAGTTGTATATATTTCTTTATTTTTCAAACAATACAGATGGTGAGCTAAAATATTTGAAGACTAAAGTGAAGGTCCTAATATGTGGAAGGATAGCCATTTTTTCTATTTTCCTGTGTTTCTTTTACTTGCAGAATAAAAAACATAAATAATAATTTTGGGAGTTCAGGAGGTTCTGGGAGCCACCCAATATTAGATGTTGCACCTAGTCTATGGGGTTGTTTGCTATCTTGTGGGGTGGATAACATCCCTAGTTGGAGCCACTTGTTAGCACTGTTTATGTGCTAAGTATTTGGAAAGGTATACAACAATGTAAGGAGAGATAAGGTATGTCAATTTTTATATCATATCACTGTGGTGTTCGGGTACACAGGGTACTCCCAAAAGACCTAACATCTTGAGAAACCACTTCACACAAATAGATAACAAATCAACACACTGATGTTTGTCATGTGGTTAAAACCCTTGAGAGGGAAAGAGTCCATGACCCCAGCCAAATAGCTACTTGGAGAAATTTATTATGCAAAAGAAAGAAACTTACATGAGCTTCTCATAATTGATCAACTAGCCAAGGACCCTCTATGCTCTTTAGATAGAGATCATAGACCAATCAAGTGTTAAGCCACAAATCAATGGTAGGTATGATCTAAGAGAAGTTGAACCATCGGATCACTCTATGTATAGAACATATCGTGATCATTGGATTAGAATATTTACAAATGCATACTAATGCATAGTAAAGAAACACACTTTTACCTAACGGATATATTACACAAGTTGATCTTAACTAACTCATAAGTGTCTAAATATCCTAACATCCCCCCTTAAGAACAACTTGGGATATGATTGAAGGATTTACAAAAGTGACACTATTATGAGAATGAAGGAGGCATTAGAGCCTATCATCCCTTAAGGACACATTCTTGAACTCTTAACATAGACCAAAGTTTAGAAAACTTCACTTCTGTAAGAGACTTGGTGAAGATGTCTGCAACTTGATCATCTATAGGGCAATAGAGCACCTCAATAACATGATCATGAACAAGATTTCTGATGAAGTGAATGTGTAGATCAATGTGTTTGCTGCACTGATGTAGAACTGGATCTTTGGCAATATTGATGGCACTTTGATTGTCACACCAAAGTGGAGTAGGATTCCGCTGCTCGAATCCAAACTCTGAAAGGATCTGTCGAAGCCATAAAGCTTCCTGACTAGCATTAGCTACGGCTCGATATTATGCTTCTGATAAATAAAGAGCAAGAGCTTGTTGTTTCTTACAATCCCAAGTTATAGGTCTAGATCCTAGACTGAAAACATAACCTGTAGTAGAATTTCAATAATCAGGATTGTCGGCCCAATCTGAATCAGTGAAACCAATCAACAAAGGTTTCCCCCCTTGTACTATAATGAATCCCAAACTGAATTGTACCTCGAATATATCAAAGTATTCTTTTTGCTGCTCTCTAGTGACTTTCATGAGGAGTTTGCATATAACGAGCAATATGACCAATGGAAAAGGAAAGGTCAGGACGTGAATGAGTCAAGTATAAAAGACTACCAACAAGCTAATGATACAATGCGGCATCTACTTCAGGGGAAGTACAAGTGGTAGAAAGTTTGACTCCAGACTGGAAGGGAGAAGGGGCTGGTTTACAATCTTCCATGTGGAAGAGACGAAGAAGGTTACAAGCATACTTAGACTGGGAAAGAAAGATTCCTTCATTGGTTTGCAAGACTTGGAGACCAGGAAAATAATGCAAATGTCCTAAGTCTAACATTTCAAAATTTTACTTAAGATTGGATTTCACATGCGTTATAAGTTTAGGGTCACTACCAGTAAGGATATGATCATCAACATAAAGAATAAGTATGATGAGATGGTTTCCTACATTCTTGGTATAGACATTGGGGTCAAAATGACATTTAGAAAAACTAGTGTCAAGGAGAAAGCTATCCATTTTGGCATACCAAGCTCTAGGAGCTTCCTTAAGGCCATATAAGGATTTCTTAAGGAGACAGACAAGGCCAGAGTTATCCTGAACATATCCATGAGGTTGTTCCATGTAAATTTTCTCCTATAAATCACCATGTAAAAAGGAAGAATTGACATCCATTTGGTGGACTTCCCAGTTATGTAAGGCAGCAAGGGAAAGAACAAAGTGGATGGAATTCATTTTTACGACAGGAGCAAAGGTTTCATTGTAGTCAATCCCTTCAACTTGGGAAAAACCTTTGGAAACTAACCTTGCCTTAAGTATTTCAACACTTCCATCTAATGCATACTTAGTTCTGTAGACCCATTTACATCTGACAAGTTTTCTTCCTTTTGGAAGAGGAACAAGATCCCAAGTATCGTTCACCATTAAGGAACGATATTCTTCATCCATAACTGCATCCCAATCTGGATTTCCTGAAGCTTCTGCAACAATTTTTGGATCATGGTTCTTGGAAACTTGAGCCAAAAGAGAAGACACTCACTAAAACTGAGAACATGTTCGACGTTCATCTCTAGGATCACCGATAAGATCACTAGTTGCTTCACATGTTGAACGGACCCATCGAGGAAGCATTGGTGCTGGTGCAACTAGAGGAACATGAGGAGGCGAAGGTGAATTTTCATCCTTGCTATCATCATCAGAAACTGGAGTTGGAAACCTTTCAAGGAAGTTGGAAGAAGAAGAAGAAGGAACAATCGCCTAATCAGCCTCGCAGGCCAAGAGATTTTCATCAAATTTAACATCTCTTCTAATGATTATATCATGTGAATGGCAATGAAGAAGTCTATAACCTTTTACATCTTCTGAATATCCAAAAAGTATGCACTTTTCACTTTTAGGCTGCAATGCTTTCCATTTTTCATCCGGAATGTGAGCCCATGCTGCACAACCAAACACACGAAAGTGACTTACATCTGGTTTAATTTTACTCCATGCTTCTTCTGGTGTTATACCTTGTAAAACTTTAGTGGGTGTGCGATTAACTATGTAATTTGCACAATTTATGGCCTTAACCCAATATTGAAGACTTAGTCCCTTAGATTGGATCATACAATTAGCCATTTCTTTTAAAGTGCGGTTCTTCCATTCAGCTACACCATTTTGTTGTGGTGTATATCAAACAGTGTGTTGTTGTTGGATTCCTTGTTTAGTGGAGAAAGTAGTGAAATTTTTTTGACATATTCTCCTCCATTGTCAGATCTTAACTTAATAATTTGATGACCAGATTTTTTTTCAACAAGGGCCTTATAGGCCAAGAACATGTTAAATACTTTGCTCTTAAGTTTTAGGAAGTAAAGCCAAGTGCGTATAGAGTATTCATCAATAAAATTTAATAGATATTTGTAACCATAAAAGGAAGCAGATGGAAGAGGGCCACACAAGTCACTATGCACAAGCTCTAAGGGAATCGATGCATGCTAAGAGGCACGTTTGTCAAAACTGTCCCGATGGTGTTTTTCGAGTATACAACTGGAACAAACACCATCCTTGCAAGATACCATAGAAATACCAATCACCATTGTGTCTTTACATAGTTGTTGCAATGAGCGATAATTTAAGTGACCAAATCGTTCATGCCAAAGTTTGCTCAAGTTATCACTAGGAGCAACAAAAACTAAAGGAAAAGGTGATGACCCAAAGTTGTTAAATTTGTACAACCTGGTAATATCATCAATAGTTCCAGTAGCAAGGACATATTGAGTATTTTTAAAATCCTTGATTACAACTTGGTGAGGGGTAAACGTCACAGTTTTACCTTCACCCGAATGATTAATTTGATAGACTGGTAACAAATTGCAGGAAATTTTTGGAACACATAGTACATCACTGAAATGACCATTTTCTATTGGAACTGTTCCAAATCCTACAACACTTAGATATCTATCATCACCCACAAATATTTATTTGGTGTTACATTCATGCATGGTAGAAAATATGGATTGGTCCTTAGCCATATGATAATATGCTCCATAATCAATGAGCCATTCAATTGAAGTAGAAAAAGAAGATGCAGTATAAGAGTAACCAGAAGCACAAAGTGCATGTCCATGAGAGGTAGATTCTGAAGACAAATCTAGGTTGATGTGGTGCTTCTTCATTGCTGCTTCCAAGGCAGCCATCTTCTTGAAACACTTAGATTCATCATGATTATCTTTCCCATGAAAATTGCAATGACGCTCAGTCTTATTTCATTTTGGCTTGGATCCTTTGTCATTTTTTAAAGAAGGAGCCGACTGAGAGGGTTTGGGACCCTTTTTGTTTGGCTTGTTATTGCAAAAGTTTGTTTCTTGGGAGGCTTGGACTTTTCTTTTTGTTGGGACAATAAGGATTTTTCAGATGTATCTGCATTGTTAATTATTCCAAGATGAATGAGCTTATCTTGCTCTCTAATTAAGGAATCACAAAAGGATTAAAGACTAGGCTCTTTATAGCTAGCTGTAGTCAAGTATTCTTTCATGGAGTAGAATATAGATACAAAAACAGAATATGCAGATCCAAGTTTGGAAAAAATATGATAAATACATTGTTTGTCTTCTTTCTTAATCTTGCATTCTGCACATAAAAGTCTAAGAGTTTTATACTTAGATAAATAGTCTTGAATGCATGAAAAATAATTTGGATTCAAGGAAATCAACTCATTCTCAAGTTGATGAACCCAAATTTCCTTGTGTTTACCAAACATAGAATTCCAACTTTTCCCAAGCTTGATCAGCTTCATCAATTCCAGATATGTGGAAACACAAATCAGTAGAGATTGACATCCTAATCAATCCACGAGCTTCATCACATCTATTTTTCCATTTAAGAACTGAAAGAACAAAAACTAACTAGCTGGATGCAAAGAGATCGAAAAAATATGCGGTTTTTAAAAAAATGGCACTAAAAACTGATTCTGGATGATGAAGTTATGCTTGATCAAAAACAATGTTGAAGATGTCCACAATAATGACATGGCAGATATTAACTTAAACAACTAAAAAAAAAACCCTTCTTCCCAAGATTAACCTTTGGCAATCACTTACAAGAAATTTATTTTTTAAATGAATCACTTTTGTAAAATAAGTGATGTTCATTTTTACAATGATGTTACTTTTAAATAGTGGGGCAATAAATTAAAAGACTTAAGTGACTCACTTTTTAATTTATTTTATTTATGTGAGATGCACTTTTACAATAAAGTAACTTGAAAATAGAAATTACATGCACTAAAAGTAACTTAATAAGACTTGAACTCAAGACCTATTAAGGAAGAAAGCAACTTTGAACCAAGTGAGCTAAGTTTAAAAGGAACATAAAAGAATGGAAAGAGGAAGTTTTTTTTGACTCCTCTCTCATTCTCTGTGCTTACCTTTTTTTCCTGTAAAGCACAAAAAAAATGAAAAACAAAAAAACAAAAAAAACTTTTCCACTCTATGGGTGGGGTTAGATCTTGGTTAGCTTACTCGAAAAGTCTACCTTTCCAATTTTTCTCACTGTTTCTGATTCACTTTGATCGCACAAGGTGCATGGCAAAGAGCATACGTAGCTGAGAAGACAAGAAAAAAACTTTCCCTTTCTGTTTCTGATTCATCGCGATCGCGCAAGGTGCACGACAAAGAGAATACGCAGCCAGGGAAGGCAACAGTCCAAGACTAAAAAAATAAAGATCTAATAATAAAACTGATAAAATATGAGAGATTTAAAAAAAATAAAACAAATCTGTCACTGTAACATTATACCTTCAAATTTGCTGAAATGGGTGTTTCTGGAACAACCGGAAACAATTTTTGATGAAACAAAAACTATTTCCCAATGGAAACGGTGCTCCGAACACAATGGAATACATCCCATAGGACAAAAATGCATAGAAAATATAGAACCAGAAACCCTTTCAAATTTTCGGCAACACTGGTTTCAGATCTTGATTAAAACCGAAAGCAGCTCTTCATAAACACTCAGATACCATGTTCAGGTACATAGGGTACTCCCAAAAGACCAAACACCTTGAGCAACTACTTCACACAAATAGATCACAGATCAACACACCAATGTTTGTCACGTGGTTAAAACCCTCGAGAGGGAAACAGTCCACGGCCCTAGCCAAATAGCTACTTGGAGCAATTTATTATGCAAAAGAAAGAAAGTTACATGAGCTTCTCATAATTGATCAACTAGCCAAGGACCCTCTATGATCTTTAAATAGATATCATAGATCAATCAGGTGTTAAGCCACGGATCAATGGTAGGTATGATCTAAGAGAAGTTGAATCATCGGATCACTCTATGTCTAGAAGATATCGTGACCGTCAGATTAGAATATTTACAAATGCATACTAATGCATACTAAAGAAACACACTTTTACCTAATGGATATATTACACAAGTTGATATTAACTAACTCCTAAGTGTCTAAATATCCTAACACGTGGAATACATTAATCAGTTTCTGCAGGTATTTCAAAGGTCATTTCTGTGCTGAGATTAAATAATAGTCAAAGAATTCTAGTTTTCCAACTTGAAATGTATGAGAATAAGAAAATTTATTCTCATCTGTGTAGTGACATAAATGAAGGTTTTAAATGAAAAGGTTTAGGAATTTTTGCATAAGTAGGAGCATATTAACATGCAGATGCAGATTTCCATTGGATAAAGGGGGTAAGGTAGATCCACAATTATAAATTGTTTCATTGTTTCAAACATGCAGGCTGGCAAAAAGTTTTTAAATTTGTGAAATGGTGTAAAGGGAGTGCGGGTTTTCGACGGCAGAGATTAAGTTGGAGACAGATCAATGACGGAGATGAATTTCGTGAATCTTAAGTGAATGGAAGAAAAATATTTTCATATATGCAAAATCAGTTAAAGCCTGACAAGTGTGGACGGAGGAGATCTCATCAAGGATAGATCTACGGTCGAAAGTGATTTCGTTGATTTAACTTTCGTGGAGAAATTCAATATGAGAATTGGCGAAATTAGGTAAATCCCACACCCTTCAACGGTTAAGATGGAAGATTGGTTTAAATCAATGATTCATGTTGATTTTTCAATTTGAAGGTGCACAAAGGAATGTAGTCTTGGGTTCAATGAAAATTTAAAGTGGCCCCACCTTTCGACGACCTAGATGAAATATGTTCTAGATCAATGACTGGCAATGTTTCCGCCATTTCAATGGATGAGGAAGGTAAGTTTGGTGAGGATGTCAAGACCTTAAAGGGATGGTTCATATCTGGGGGAAAGTTTCAAATATAAGGTGCATATTGAAGGGTGAAATAAGCAGGAACAAAATAATTGTGGTTAACTAACAATCAAGGTCAAGGTCTTATATTAAAAGGTGCCATATCTATGGATGAAGTCCTATTTGATCGGAAAAATATGGACAGTCGATAAGAGGAATAAAATAATATAGGGCCAAGTGCGTGGGTTCAAACCATTTGTTTTTTCTGAAGCATTGGAAAGCGAGAATTTGAACTGTGTGGACGGAGCTGCCATGGAAAAACCTTTAAGCCATATGTCAGTTAACTAGGTAGGTTCATTCCTTCAATTGAACTAATATTTCATGGCTGAAATGTAAGTTTTAGAGGCTCAAAACCTTGATTATCTGAAAACTGAAGATGGTTTCGAAGATAAGGAGTATGAAATATTTGACACCATATTCTTGAATGATACTATAGAATTGACCAAGAACAAACTAAAAATCCTTAAATACCATGGGATTGATACGCATGGTGTGTTCAGTTTTGATTTTTATTATTTTTCTATTGATCAATCCCCAAATTATCTAGAGTTTGTCGAGTCATGTGCTAGCAGTTATTCTCCTTCCGAGGAAGTAATTATGGATGCATCTAGGTCAAAAAATTTGTGTCCAGTAAGCTCTCTTATCAATCAAAATACTCTATTTGTCCTGTCCAATTTTTATCAAGTGTCAAAAGAATATAAAGAAGAAAACCAAACTCAAGTTTTCTATGAGTCTAGAGTTGAACAAAAAGAAACCTTTCTGAAATCCTATTCAAGACCTAAAAGTCGATTGTTAAAAATCATTTACCTATTGATTATGATATGTTTAATGAAGAAACTCAGCCCCTTTTAACCTTGGCGAGTCAATTCCTAGGGTTATATACCAATAAATACATTATAGAGCCATTGTTGAGATTAGTGTTTGAACTTAGTATTGGTCAGGTAGAGTCTGAACAATTGAGTTAGTCAGTACAACCATCATGCCTTAAGTTTGATGAGTTCTTGGCTGAGAACATTCGTTCTTATTTAGTAAACTTCCATAGGACGAGGACTTTCAGATTTCAATCCTTTTGTTTAGGATGTTTTTAACAGTCAATGAAGATAATTTACAACTTCCAGAGATGGTGATAACAAATGAAATGAACAATGATTATTGTAAATTCATGAATTTCCTAATGGAACCAGTGTATAACGTTTTATTTCAAGAAACATTACCTAAAGTATTACCTGAAATGAAAGAAAAATTATAGTTTTCTCCTGAGAGATGAAAAGGAAATTGGTTCCTATCTGAAAATGGCATAATGATTAGGGTATATGGGTTTTTCACCAACCCTATATCCTACCAACAATTTTTACAGTAAGAGTGCTTACAATGGAACTAATCAGGAAAAAGTTGACAGTTTGAAGACATGCAACAACCATTGTCTAGAAGAGCAGTGATTGACAAATTAGCTGAATATTTTGAGATGTTTTTCGATTTCAAAGCCATGTGTACTAAGTTTCCAAATTGATATTATATAGAAAATGTGGAGCTTAGATTATTGGACAAGGATATGATCACTTTGTATTTCCCACTGCTAACCAATGGAGGACCATTCAACAATTTGGAACAAATAAATACGGGTTGCGCCAATGAAGACATCGAAACAATTTGGGAGGATGAGATACACAGTATGTGGCTGGTCTTGACAAGGATCAAAGAGACAGTTTTAGAATGATCAAGCAATCCAGTTGCAGAATCCTAAAGATGCATTTCTATTTTCTGTTTTATGCAAATCATGGAAAATGTGACACGTTAGAGTTTGTTAGAAGTGTGTTCCTCAGTTTGTAACTATTTTCAAACTTGTTTTGAGGTTGGTCTCGGGGGTCTAAGACACTATAAATATATGCTCAATAGATGAAGAAAGGGTTGAAAATTGTGATACTTTTGCTTTATGTAAATTTTGAGATCTATCTTTACTTAAAGTTGCAGAGCTCAATGATTGAATTTGAATGCAAAAATTCATGTGTATTTCTCAGTTACAACCTGTGATTTCTCTTCTCTATGTGCATGTCCCTCTTGTTAATATTTGAATTATGTTTTGTTCATGTCTTTCATGAGTTTATAATAGATTAGAATTCATCTTTGTTATGCTCTGGCTATTGTTTCAGACATTCACAAAATATTTCCTCCAAAGTTAATGCAGAATTCATCTTTGTTATGCTCTGGCTATTGTTTCGGACATTCACCAAATATTTCCTCCAAAGTTAATGCAGAATTCATCTTCTCAGTGCTCTACATTGATGGAATGCCATATTTTCCTCCTTATCACTAAACCAAAAATATATTGACAGTAACCAAAGTATTATCCCTCTTTTGCAGACATTTCCCATGCAAACTGTTATGTGTTCCTTAACAATTGTGAATCCATACCCCAATGTATGTTTTCCTTGTTTCAACCATCAATACATTTAAATTTACATTGTTTTCATGTGTATAATGTGGCCTTGTAAAATATCTCTAAGAGATCCCTCTCTAGAAAGGAGTAGGGAAACTTCCTTTCTTAATTTGGTTCTATTGTTACCTCAGGGTTCACCTTCCACAACCTTGGGTGCGATTCTGAGTGCTAACAAAGAGGATGGCATGCATTCTTTTGAGGCCACTTTGTCAGTTTTAGCAACATATTTTATACTTAGTTAAATTGTGCCATCTACAGGGTGGATTTTTTGCTTCATAAAAATAATGAACCAATGATACCAAATGATGTAATACATCTAACTAAGCATGAAAAAACTAGTTTCACCTTCAGACTCAACATCCTTTGAACTAGGTGTGCATTAACTGAACTAAGCAAAACAACCTGAAACCCCATCTTGGCATACCTATAGCTTTGTATTCAAGCAATCTTTAGGAAAATTGAAACCATGGTCAGATAAAAACTTCAATAATCTATAGCCTAATTGTAATGTCCCCAAAAATTGGAAAAAAAAATATTAGGCTACTAAAAACTACCTATACGGAACATTATTTGACTTGTGGAATTATATCATACACCACATGTACCACTCTTTATTCGTAAGCTGTTCTTACGTTCTGTTATTTCACTTTCAGTCATTATTATTAATGTATTTTACTTACAATGTCGTACTGCTATTTACTGGTTAGTCTTATGTTTATACATTTGTCGCGTATGTGTCGTTACTGGATTATATGCTTTGTCCTTTCTGCATAGTTTCACTTGTTATTTATAAAGTCCTAACTTAAGTTTGTTTGTGGAAACAAAGTGGGCGGAGTAGTGGGACTCGTTCTCCCATGATGGTCTAAGAGGTAAAGTTGTTTACTTGTTTGCATGATTACTTAGTTCTTTGAACTAAGGCACCTCTTTTATTTCATATGCAGATCATACTTTGCGACGGAGTCGTATTTGAAAAGCATTGAATATATTGATCCTAATAGACCTACTGCTGGTTGTTATGGTTGCTTACCAACTCATATTTATAACCAAGTAAATACTAATTTCGTCAATTTAGCTATCACAGCTAAATTTACTATGTACTACTTACACTTCACTAGGGTTTATTTTTTGTCTTTTTATAACTTAATATATTTGCATTCTATGCTTATTTTATTAACAATATTAACATATCTTGTGTTTTCGATTTCCAAGTTATGAACTTGGCTTAAAAACCAGACCTTTGATTTGTATAAAGTTCAATTATTAACATGGCATATTTCATATGCCATGTTTACGAAGCATTAAGATTAGGGGACATGCATTGTATCAAGGCTTTAAGTGTATGGTGTATATGTTACCTATATTACTTGAGCCGTATCGATTGACTTTGGAGTAGCACATACCTTATATGGACTATGCAATAAACAAATCCTTGCAATGTATTAAACTTGTGATATGATTTCGGGTGGTGAATATACCATATGGTTGAATCATATATGTTGGGGTTTAATGATTTGCGTGGTAGTGGAGACTATCATTTTGCAACGATATCAAACTATGGCAAAGTGGGTTTTTTGATTTGATCATGGGCACCAGCTAGAGCCATTAATGCCCCTTGGTTTTCGTGGTAGCCCAAGCTTACGTCTTGGCTCACGATGGACTTGTCATTCACTCAGTTGTTTGGGGTTTGGTCTTGGATCTGCGCAGAGAAAAATGGAGGCAACCTCCATGGCTTCGAAGGTAAGCTCCATTTGGTTTTTTGTGTTTGTGATTCGTTTTTGTTTGTGGCTCCTTTCATTTCCATACTTCTCATCCACCTTGTTTTGGTGTGTTTGCAGGTGACAGGTTGAACGAGGATGTGATGGCTCGGAGATTTGATGTTAGCTCTGGGTTAATGTTAATGTGGCCAAGGTAAGCCTGCTTTACAAGATTACACTTTCCACCTCTCAGTCTATTTGCGTTTTGACTTGTTGCTCGGTTGGGGGTTTTTACTGTGGGTTTTCAAATTTCACCTTCGGGCTTGTGAAGAACAAACCTAGGTTTTACAATATTAATGTTTTTAAGCCATGAGGTAAAAATTTATGCCCTTATAGGCTCTATGTAAAATTTTGTGTTTATTGTAAATCATTATTTTGGATTTGGGCTCATAAGCCATGGGCTGCACCATTGCTTCTAGTGGTGCCATAGCCCTTGGCACTTTGTGTCGACTTGACTGCGATAATGGAGTTAATGTGTAGATATTTGACTTAGGATTTGGCAATTTCTGTGTAAATATATACTGCGTGTATAAAAGGGCAATGGTTATTATGTGTACTATGTATGTGGGTGAAATTTATGCTATGTTATTTACTGTGGGTTTAAAGAGGAAATCGTCTTTGTTGATAGATTGTGTATACTCTGTTGCTAGGTTTCTGTGGTGCATGCTTACAGTATCGGTGTTTGGAATAACCACAGATTTTCTGTTTAATATCGACGTTTCAGGTCCACAACAGGACTCATCATCAGGATGGTGTGAAGAAGAGTAGGTGATCTTGGTCTTTGTTATTAATACTGAATTGTAGTTATTAAGAAAAGTTGGTATTGTTTTGGTTTTCCAAGTGTCGGTTAAGATTAGGTTTAAGTATTATCCTTTTTGTTTTTATATAATATTATTTTATTAATTAAATTTTTTGTTATAATGTTGTAATAAACAAGTTTCTTAATATTTGATAATGCTATATTAATAATATTTATTAATGATGTTCATTAATAAAGTTATTTAAATTAAAAATTATGTAAAGCAATTCATTAATTTACAATTACAAGGTTAAATTCAAATTGGTTTAATTAATGTTATTCATAAACCATGGCTTAGAATAATGATAATTTTAGGTTTTTAATAAATTTAAATTCTAAATAATCTAATGTAGTTAATTATTAATTTAAATAATGTTTACAAAAGATGTAAAAATTTATAGGTTTAAGGTTTTATAAATTACTAAAATTTTAGTAAACTAATGCTAAAAAGTTTCTATGTGACGTTGTTATGTGATGTTGTTTTGTAAGGTAAATAGTTTAGGATTAAAATATGGAAATTAAAAAGTTAGGATATACTATTAAAGGGTTATTTGTTTCTTAGAAAAAATATTAGAATTATTAACCCTAAACTATTTACCTTACAAAACAACATCGCATAGAAACTTTTTAGCATTAGTTTACTAAAATTTTAGTAACTTATAAAACCTTAAACCTATGAATTTTTACATCTATTGCAAACATTATTTAAATTAATAATTAACTACATTAGATTAGTTAGAATTTAAACTTATTAAAAACCTAAACTTATCATTATTCTAATCCATGGTTTATTAATAACATTAATTAAACAAATTTGAATTTAACCTTGTAATTGTAAATTAATGAACTGCTTTACATAATTTTTAATTCAAATAACTTTATTAATGAACATCATTAATAAACATTATTAATATAGCATTATCAAATATTAAAAAACATGTTTATTACAACATTATAACAAAAATTTTAATTAATAAAATAATATTATATAAAAACTAAAAGGATAATACTTAAACCTAATCTTAACCCACACTTGGAAAACTAAAACAATATTGACTTCTCTTAATAACTGTAATTCAGTATTAATGACAGAGACTGAGATCACCTACTCTTCTTCACACCATCCTAATGATAAGTCTTGTTGTGGACCCGAAACGTCGATATTAAACAGAAAATATGTGGTTGTTCCGAACACCTATACTGTAAGACTGTGTATAATTGTTTTATTTAGATCTTGACTGTAATGTTTGACAACCTAGGGTAAAGGCCATGTTGTATGTGGCATGAGCCTTTCCCTTAGTGGTTGCTATAGCTCCAATGGATTGCATTACTGTTTATACTTTGTTGATTAGAGTGTGGGGTGAAATGGAATAGAGCCATGGGTATAAACCCACAATGGCTTTCATCATTGTAGGGAAAACATTATATAACTATGTATTTTGGTTTATAATCCGTGGCATAGGACACTGCTGCGCATGGATTAACAAGGGTCTTACGACCTCTTGTGTAATGGTTTACTGCGTTGATTTATTAGCCTGTGTGTTATTTGGTTTGGCCGAGGCCGTGACTTACTGCACAGAGGCCAAGCTTAAGTCTTATGACTTAGCTATAGCTTAATGGTTTGTTATTAATAAATATTGTGGTTATTATAGTATGTAGCCCACATACATTATATGTATAACCTGGTCATAATTTAAATGCAAACGAAACCCTCAGGGTTCGACTATGTTTGTGGTTTGATGTTACCAGTTGTAATTTTTATATGGATGTGAATTGCGGATGGAATTCCCATAGGATTCGATTCATGTTCACCTTTGTAATTACTTTGGTTTGTAATACGATTTCGATATGGTTTAAGCATGAGACTATTCTTGTGTGTTATATGGTGTTTAATTCGTTATATGGAATGAAATGCTTGTTATGTAACTGGTTAATGTTTATGCATATATGATATAGTTTTTTTATCGAGGCCTACGAATTGGGTTTGTGAACCCACAGGGTCAATATCGCGACCTCTGTTTAAAATTACAGAGTTCTTTAATTGTTTTAATTTTTTACTTGGTTAATTTTATAAGCAATAGTTAGGAGGGACCTTTAAGATATTAGTGCATGTGATTATGATATGGTTTAGTTAGGACTGTGGGTTTTATATATGTGAACATATATTCGATCTTGGACCACATGGATAGTCACAATGCTTACTCTATTCATTTATTTATGATGATGTATTTTTTAGATGGAATGTTTTACTATTTAGTTTGTATTCAATGAGACAGACCTTGAAAGGTCTTTAATGGTTTATTATCTTTGATTTAGTGTAAAACATTAAATTTGTACTTTAGTTTATTTTTAATGTATTTAGTATATTACCTTGTAACACTATTTATATAATTATTTGTACACACAAACACACACACACACACACACACACACACACACACACACACACACACTTAACTCTTACTTCTGAACTAGTCTTTAATTAAATCTAAAACAAGCCTCTGCTGACAAATGAAATATGTCAGCAGAGTACTAAAGCCTAAAGAATGATTATATAATAGCTGGAAATAAAACCTAGTTTACAATAAACACAATCTAAGTATTGAAATAATACAGAGGAAAACCTAGATATACAAACTATGTTAAATACATCATAAGATATAATTTGCATCCTAAAGTTAATATTTAGAAATGAAAATCATAGAATATTTTAACTAGAAAATAAAACACATAGGGTTAGGAAATGCAATGTAATTATTTACCTAGCATATCCAACATTTAATTTAGAAGAATAGAATAGATAGTCTAGGGCTTCATACCTGTAACATGAATCTCTATTAATGGCTAAACTTGCACACTCAAATAGCCAACATTAACAATTCAAGAAAGACCTGACCTATGTTTTGATGAGAAAATCACTTGGGAACTACCATGTTCCTCCCAACCATGAGCCGGAACCATTCCTGGTTTAAATCCAGATTCCTCCGAGCTTGAATCCAACATGCAAGTATCTTAGAGCTCCTAAGGTAGGGTTTCCTATCTGGTATATCAGATTTGGATCGGTTTTCATTTTTCCTTCTAGGGAAGTGTTCTCCAAGAATTACTTGAGAGAAAATACGCAGAAAAATGACTCCTCTAATGATTGATCAGAACCCCAAACCTTTCCTTGGCTTGAGTCTTTATAGACAGACTTTTTAGTCAAAGGGACAGTTAAATCAAGAAACCTTGGTTTCATGATTTAACTCTTTTCAATTACTTTGGGTAATTATTAATATTTTAACTTAGGAACTTTATACTAGTTCCTAATTAGAAGTTTTTAAGTTTTTGGACTATTTATTATCTATACGTAATAAATAATAATGGATGGATATTTTTCTTTCTTTCTTTCATCATTAATATTATAAATATATTTGACTCTTTATACATACCATGTATAAAGTACATAATAATATAACACTTGTTAACATTTGTCTTTGGGAATCATATACCATGATCGCTAGACTTAATGGCACTTCTTCATTAAGGTAAAGTAGGCAGATGGTTTAGGTCTACTAGGTGAGGAAACTCTAAACATCCTTGCATGTTGGGTTTGCCTTGTATAATGTGGTAGTTCTCTAGTACTTGATGAGAATACAGAAATTCAAAATTTCATTTAATCACTTATAAATAAGTATGATGAGATCAATCTTTTTCTCAATTCATTTTCACTCAGAAGTTATTAAATTATTTTCAGTAACCCCTAGCTCTTACCAGATCCCATACTTAACGCTTTAACAAGGAGTTACAATTCAGTGCAATTCCATAGCTCTTCTCTCAACACTAATTCTAGGATGTGCTTGTACAATACACCTAGGGATACAATGGCCAAGGATCTAATGCTCCAGAGCTTATGCTCAACATTGACATGGAAGGTTCTATGGCTTATGCCAAACACTTCCAATTATCTTTTCATGTGTTCCAGAGTTTCTAACTTCTCGCTCAACACAAAGGTAAGTACTCATGTGCTATAGAGCTCCTCACTCAACATAAATCATCGATCACTCAATTGCTTCAGAGCTCCTTTCTCAACACAAATCATCAAACACTCAAGTGCTCTAGAGATTCCCACTCAACAAAAAACATCTCATCAATCATGTGCTTCAAGGTCCACGTCCAACACAAAACAAGCATATATATATATATATATATATATATATATATATATATATATCATCAATAATTAATTTATGCCCAATATATAAAACAAACCATCATGTTCATATGGAGTGGGGCCTTCGACCCAATATAAAAATAAAACATCAAGATAATCATCATAATCAATAGGCACATGACTATAAGTGTTAGCTCCAAAATTTGGGATATTACATCCCTCCTTGCTTAGAACAACATCGTCCTTGGTTTTCTAGGGACTCAGAATGACATCATGAAACAAGGAGGGGTAAGCCTTTCTCATGGTGGCTTCATTCTCCCATGTAGCTTCATCAACCTGAAAGTGCTTCCACTACACTTTCAATTGGACTATGGTGCGCTTCCGAAGTTGCACCTCTCTCTTGTCCAGTATATGAGTAGGATCAGGGGTAAACTCCCCTTCAGGTTCCACCTGTAATAGGGACCAATCAACAACATGTTTAGTATCATAAACATATTTCTTTAACAAATATGCATGGAAAAAATTACGGACTCTTACATGCATGGGTAGCTCTAGTTCATATAGCACTGGCCCTTTCTTGGCCATTATTTCAAAAGTTCCACAAAATCTAGGTGCTAACTTACCGCACCTACCCAAGCTCAACGAGCTTCATTTGGATTTTACTTTCAACTAACCATGATCTCCTACTTGAAAATATTTATCTTTTCTTTTTCAATCCGTGTAACTTTTCTGGCAGTCTTGTGATTCTTTAAGGTTCACCTAGACCTTGGTAACCAACTCTTCCACATCCATTAATAAATCAGGCCCTAATATGAGCCAATCCACTGGGCTATCCTAAGCAACCATTGTTCTACACTTCTGGCCATAGAGTACCTCAAAGGGACTCATCTTGGTGGAAGTCTAATAACCATTGTTATACACAAACTTTGTGAGGTGCAAGTAATCCTCCCACTTCATGGGGTTGTTCATGACATACATCTGAAGCATGTCCTGAACAATCCGGTTTACTCTTTTTGTCTGCCCATCTGTCTGCGGGTGATATGCAGTGCTAAAGTTCAACTGCGTCTCCAATCCAGAGAATAAAGATCTCCAAATGTTTCCTGTAAACTTAACATCTCGATTTGAGATAATTGCCTTGGGTATCCCGTGCAATCTAAATATCTCTTCCAAGAAGATATCAACAATGTTCACTGCTTTGTAGGTCGACCTCACAAGAATGAAGTGTGCTGCTTTCGACAACTTGTCGATGACCATAAAAATAGAATCATTTTGCTGATTACTTTTCAATAAACCGGTGATGAAATCCATACTAATGACCTCCCACTTCCATTCTGGAATGGGTAATAGCTGCAGCAATCTCGCAAGATGCTGATGCTCAGCTTTAACTAGCTGACATTCTTGACATTTTGCAATAAAAATTGCAATTTCGGCCTTTAACTTAGGCTAGAAAAAATATCTCTTGACGGTGGATATCATCTTTTGATATCTTGGGTTCCTGGAGTAACGTGCCCGATGAAATTCCACGAGGATGCTGGATAGAAGGTTCCCTCCTTCTAGAATGTGCAAATGACCCCTAGACCATAGAAGCCCAAATTCATCTACCTTATATTATTTTCATTGTTGAAACAACCTGTCCTCTTGGAATTTCTTAAGGATTTCCACATAGAAGGGGTCAACTCCCTTGGCTTCTCTAATCCTCTAATGCAAATCTGCATCGATTTGACTCAAAGTCACCTCATATATCATATGAGTTCATCAGCTCAAAGAATTGGCAACCTTATTCTCTTTGCCCTTAATGTGCTTTAGCTTGAAATGGTACTCACTAAGGAAATCCAACCACCTAGCTTGCCTTGCATTCAGATCCAGTTGATCGAATAAATATTTCAGACTCATATTGTTTTTCTTCACAAGGAACTTCCTTCCCATGAGGTAGTGCCTCCACATCCTCAAAGCATGGATGATGGCAGCTAACTCAAGATCGTGCGTAGGGTAATTTTGCTCATGCTCTTTTAACTCTGGTGATTCATAATAGATCACAAGTTCGTTCTGCAAGAGGACTCCTCCAAGTCCTTCCTTGCTTGCATCCTTGCAAACAACAAAATCCCCATCGAGATCCACAATTCGTAACACTGATGCGATCATCAAAAGCGGATTAAGATTTTGAAAACATTCTTCACACTTAGTGTTCCATAAGAACATACTTGCTTTCTTCTGCAAAGTGGTCATGGGGCAAGCTATTCTCGAGAAGTTCTCAAAGAATTTTCGATAATATCTGGATAATCCAAAAAATGACCTCATGTCAGTTACATTAGTAGGGGTAGGCTAATCCTTTATGGATTTAACATTTCTCGGGTCCACAGATATCCCCGTCTTGGAGATAATGTGACCTAATTATTGTATCTGTGGTTTGTAAAAATCACATTTACTAAACTTAGCATAAATCTGGTGTTCTCTCAACACTTGTAGTACTATGCGAAGATGTTCTTCGTGTTCTTATTTATTCTTCGAATAAATCAGTATGTCATCTATAAAGACCAAGAAAAACTTATCCAGATACTTGCTGAATATGTTATTCATTATACACATAAATTTTGTGGGTGCATTGGTCAACCCAAATGGCATCACTACAAACTCATAGTTCCCGTACCTTGAACTAAAGGCAGTTTTGTGAATATCCTCTTTGCAAATCCATACCTAATGGTACCTGGATCATAGGTCAATCTTGGAAAATATTTTGGCTCCTCCCACCTGATCGAACAATTCATCGATCCTGTGGAGTGGTTAACGGTTCTTAATAATCATTTTGTTCAGCTAATGGTAATCGATACACATCTGCATCGTACCATCTTTCTTCTTTACAAACAATATCGGTGCTCCCAAAGGAGACACACTGGGTCGGATATACCATTTCTCTATAAACTCCTACAACTACAGTTTGAGTTCTACCAACTCAGGTGCACTCATGTGGTAAGGGGCTTTGGAAGCCAAAACTAATCTTGGGGTTAGTTCAATGGAAAATTCTAGGTATTGTTTCAGAGGTAATCCTAGTATTTCCTCGGGGAACACATACTTGAATTATTCAAGAACAGGGAAGTCTTATATGCATTGTTCTCTATCAGACTCTATGTCTCGGATGTTCACTGCAAAAAACTTGCAGCCTTTCCTAATGCATTTCTTCACTTGTAAGGATGATATTTGTCTTACAGAAACTTTCTTTGGAATGCCCTAAACCTTCATTTGGTTCCCTTGGCTATCAGTACACAGGATATACTTGTCTAAGCAATCGAGCATGACAAGGTGTTGTTCCAACCAGTCCACACCGATAAGGATATCGTACGATCTTAAGGGTAGGATGTTCAGGTTTACTTTCGTAGGAAAACCATTCAGGTTTACATCACATTCTTAACAATTTTTGAAACATTCCATTTCATACCTGTGGCTAACTAAACTAGCCAAGGTTTATAATGTTTTGCTTTTCCTAGTTTGGATTCATCAACAATTTTAGGTGAAACATAGCTCTAGCAAGAACTGAGATCAATAAGTATTGAAATAGAGGTGTTCAAGATCTTACCTTCTATCTCAACCATTGTAGCTTGATGATCTTCCTATCAGCCATCCAATGCTGCATAAATCCGTGGTGTTCCAGCCATGCCCTCAATAGTTGGTTATTCTTGTAAGTTTTGCAAGACCCCACTAGTCTTGTTCTTACAATCTCGGGCATAATGAGGCCTACTGAATTTCCAACACTTAATCTGTAGCGGGGTAGCATTAGATCCACTTGCTTTTGGCTTGATAACATTAGAAGTTGGTACATAAGGATTTGTACTAGATTTATTAAAGTTATTTTAGTTTCAAAGTTGTTATTTTGCTTTCTATATGGATGTGGGTTAGACCCAGGTTTGTGGTTATCAAAGAATTTCTTAGAATTGTCTCTGTTTCAGTTCATGTTCTCCTGCCTCAGTTTTCCATGCTCATAACAGAGCCTAGCTTTGTGCAGCGTGGTATCCAAAGTTTTAGGCATGTCAAATTCAATCCTATCCCGAAAAATGGGAGGAAGACATCCTAGGAGATGTTCAACCTTTACCTTTTCTTCTCTGATGTATTGCATAATGGAATAGATCTAGAAATCTGTTAATAAATGTGTCCATAGTCATGAATCCCATGCGTATTTCATGAAACTCTTTCACTTTTTTGTCGAAGAACCTTTCTGACATATATTTCTCTTGGAAAGGTTTTCAGAAGGTATCCCAGAGTATTTCTCTTAGCTCACCTTTCTTGGTGTGTTTTAAATCTCTCCACCATCTTCTTGCCTTGCCATTCAAGTTATAGATGGAAAGGAAATCCTTCATCTCACTTGAGTAGTTATGAACCTGAAAATATTTTCTCATGCCCAGCAGCCACTCTTCATCCTTTTCCCCAGTGTTTACTTCACCTTCATAGGTTGGGTCTCTTATTTTTCTTGACCCCCCCTGAAGAATGTCATTGATTCTTTGTTTCTTTATTCAGGGAGAAAGAGAGTCATCACTGGAAGGACTGTGATGGTCTCCTTTCGGTGCTTTAGCGGTTCGTTCCTCTTTTTATTCTTCCCTTGGGCTGCTGACCCATTTATAGTAAGGATATATTTTGGATTTGTTTGTATATTGGGTAGGTTTACCCTGCGGGATTCCTCCCATCATATTTCTTAGTAATGCTTCATTTATAGCTTTCTGTTAATTTCATTCGTTCAGACTGTATTCTCTCAGACTTGACAATTATGCTTGAAGACTGTGTATAGTCTTCAAAATATTAGCATGCATCTCCATCACCATTTCTCCTGATGGTGTGGGGGTGTTCATTTTGCCTTGCCGATTTTTATTCTCTTCCGTATTCATGATCGGATATATTCCTATAAAAATTCCTATAACTGCAAAAAAAATATTTAATAACAGGAAAATTTCTGTTAGTAACCAAAATTTAATATTATATTTTATTTTCTTTGCGGTGAATTCTTGGTGCACCCATAGGTCTCTTAGTATTGAAACTGGGCTCTAATACCTCTTGTAATGTCCCCAAAAATTGAAAAAAAATAATTATTAGGCTAGTAAAAACTACCTATATGGAACATTATTTGACTTGCGGAATTATATCGTAAACCACCTGTACCACTGCTTATTTGTAAGCTGTTCTTATGTTATGTTATTTCACTTTCAGTCATTATTATTAATGTATTTTACTTACAATGTCATACTGTTTTTTACTACTTAGTATTATGTTTATACATTTTCCATTATTGGATTATATGCTTCGTCCTTTCTGCATAGTTTTACTTGTTATTTATAAAGTCCTAACTTAACTTTGTTGGTGGAAACAAAGTGGGCGGAGTGGCGGGACTCATGCTCCCATGATGGTCTGAGAGGTAAAGGAGTTTACTTGTTTGGAGGCTTACTTAGTTCTTCAAACTAAGGAACCTCTTTTATTTCTTATGCAGATCATACTTTGTGGTGGAGTCTTATTTGAAAAGCACTGAATATCTTGATCTTAATAGACCTACTGTTGGTTGTTATGGTTCCTTACTGACTCAAATTTATAACCAGGTAAATACTAATTTCGTCAATTTAGCTATCACAACTAAATTTACTATGTACTACTTACATTTCACTAGGGTTTATGTTTCATCTTTTTATAACTTGATATATTTATGTTCTATGCTTATTTTATTAATGATATTAACATATCATATGTTTTTTATTTGCAGGATATGAACTTGGATTAAAAATCAGACCTTTGATTGTATAAAGTTCAATTATTAACATGGCATATTTCATATGCCATGTTTACCAAGCATTAAGCTTAGGGTACATGCATTATATCAAGGATTTAATCCTATGGTTTATATGTTACCTATATTACTTAAGTCACATGGCTTGACTTTGGACAAGCGCATACCTTATATGGACTATGCAATAAACAAGTCATTGCAATGTATTAAACTTGTGATATGATTTAGGGTGGCGAATATACCCTATGGTCGAACCATATATGTTGGGGTTTTACGATTTGCGTGGTAGTGGAGACTATCATTTTGAAATGATATCAAACTATGAAAAATTGGATTTTTTGCTTTGATCATGGGTACTAGCTAGTGCCATTAATGCACTTTGGTTTTCGTGGCAGCCCAATCTTAGGGCTTGGCTCATGATGGACTTGTGATTCGCTTGGTTTTTTGGGGATTAATCTTGGCTCTGCACAGGGAAAAATGGAGGCGACCTCCATGGCTTTGAAGGTAAGCTTTGTTTGGATTTTTATGTCTACAATTCATTTTTGTTTGTGTCTCCTTTCATTTCCATACTTCTCATCCACCTTGTTTTGGTGTGTTTGCAGGTGACAGGTTGAACGAGGATGGGCTAGCTTAGATATTCGATGTTAGTTCTGGGTTGATTTTAATGTGGCCACTGAAATCCTGCTTTACAAGCTTATTCTTTCCACATCTCGGTCTATCTGCATTTCAACTTATTTCTTGGTTGGCGGTTTTTACTGTGGGTTTTCGAATTTCACCTTCGGACATGTGAAGAACAGACCCAGGTTTTACAATATTAATGTGTTTAAGCCATGAGGCAAAAATGTATGCCCTTATTTGCTCTATGTAAAAGTTTTTGTTTATTGTAAATCATTATTTTGGATTTGGGCTCATAAGCCATGGGCTACACCATTGCTTGCAATGGTGGGCCATATCCCTTAGCATGCCTGTGTGAAATTGACTGTGATAATGGAATTACTGTGTAGATACTTGAATTAGGATTTGGAAATTCCTGTGTAAATATATACTACGTGTATAAATGGGAAATGGTTATTATGCATACTGTGTATGTGGGTGGAATTTATTCTATGTTATTTACTGTGGGTTTAAAGAGGCAATCACATTTGTTGATAGATTGAGTATAGTTGTTTTATAATTTAGATCTGGACTGTAATTTTTGACAATGTGGGGTAAAGGCCATGCCATATGTGGCATGACCGTTTCCCTTAATGCTTGTGATAGCTCCAATGGATTGCATTACTGTTTATACTTCATTGATTAGAGTGTGGGGTGAAATGGAACAGAGCCATGGGTACAAACCCACAATGGCTTTTGTCCCTATAGGGAAAACATTGACAATGCTCATTGGTTGTTTATATAACTATGTATTTTGGTTTATAAGCCGTGACTTAGGCCAATATTGTGCATGTCTTAATGAGGGTCTTACGACCTCTTGTGTAATGGTTTACTGCGTTGATTTATTAGTCTGTGTGTTATTTGGTTTGGACGAGGTCACGACTTACAGCACAGAGGTAGAGCTTTAAGTATTACAACTTATATGTAGCTTAATGGTTTGTTATTAAGAAATATTGTGGTTATTATAATATGTATCCCACATACATCATATGTATACCATGGCTGTAATTTAAATGAAACTGAAACCCTCAGGGTTTGACTCTGTTCGTGGTTTGATGTAACGAGTTGTAATTTTGATATGGATGCGAATTGGGGCTGGAATTCCCACATGATTTGATTCATGTTCACCTTTGTAAATACTTTGGTTTGTAATACGATTTCGATATGGTTGAAACATGAGACGATTCTTGTGTACGATATATTTTTTAATTCGTTATATCGAATGAAATTCTTGTTATGTAATTGGTTAATGTTTATGCATATATGATATGGTTGATTTATTGAGGCCTACGACTTGGGTTTGTGAACCCACATGGTCGATATTGTGACCTCTGTTTAAAATTAGAGAGTTATTTAATTATTTTAATTGTTTACTTGGTTAATTTATAAGCAATAGTTATGAGGGACCTTTAAAATATTCATGCTTATGATTATGATATGGTTTAGTTAGGACCGTGGGTTTTATATATGTGAATAGAGATTCGATCTTGGACCACATGGATAGTCACAATGCTTACTATGTTCGTTTATTTATGATGATGTATTTTTAGATGGAATTTTTTACTATTTAGTTTGTATTCAATGAGACAGACCTTGAAAGGTCTTTAATGGTTTATTATCTTTGGTTTAGTGTAAAACATTAAATTTGTACTTTAGTTTATATTTANTTTATATAAGTGTTTGTACACACACACACAGATATATATATATATATATATATATATATATATATATATACTTAACTCTTACTTTTGAACTATACTTTAATTAAATCTAAAACAAGCCTCTGCTGACAAATGAAATGTGTCAGCAGAGTAATAAAGCCTAAACAACGATTATATAATAGCTGGAAATAGAACCTAGTTTACAGTAAACACAGTCTAAGAATTGAAATAATACAGAGGCAAACTTAGATGTACAAACCCTGGCAAATACAACATAAGATATAATTTGCAGCCTAAAGTTAATATTTAGAAATGCAAACCCTAGTAGATTTTAACCAGAAAATCAAACACATAGGGTTAGGAAATACACTGTAATTATTTACCTAGCATATCCAACATTTAATTTAGAAGAATATAATAGACATTATAGGGCTTCATACCTATAACTTGAAGCTCTGTTAATGGTTGAACTTGCACACTCAAATAACCAACATTAACAATTCAAGACAGACCTGACCTCTATTTTGATGACCAAATCACTTGGTAACTACCACGTTCCTCCCAACCATGACCCGAAACCATTCTTGGTTTAAATTCGGATCCCCCCCGAGCTGGACTCCAACATGCAAGTAGCTTAGAGCTCCTAAGGTAGGGTTTCCTATCTGGTATATCAGATTTGGATCAGTTCTCCTTTTTCCTTCCATGAAATTGTTCTCCAAGAATTACTTGAGATAAAATAGGCATAAAAATGACTCCTCTAATGATATATCAGAACCCCAAGCCTTTCCTTGGCTTGAGTCTTTATAGACAGACTTTTCATTCAAAGGGACAGTTAAATCAAGAAACCTTGGTTTCTTGATTTAACCCTTTTCAATTACTTTGGGTAATTATTAATATTTTAACTTAGGAACTTTCTACTAGTTCATAATTAGACATTTTTAGGTTTTTGGACTATTTATTATCTTTACATAATAAATAATAATGGATGAATATTTTTATTTCTTTCTTTCATCATTAATATTATAAACATATTTTACTCTTTATACATACCATGTATAAAGTACATAATAATATAACACTTGTTAAAATTTGTCTTTGGGCATCATATAGCATGATCCATATACTTAATGACACTTCTTCATTAAGGTCAAGTAGATATATGGTTTAGGTATACTAGTATAGGAAAATCTAAACATCCTTGCATGTTGGATTTCCCTCGTATAACATGGTATTTCTTTAGTACTTGATGAGAATACAAAAATTCAAAATTTCATTTAATCACTTATAAATAAGTATGATCAAATCGATATTTTTTTTGAGTCCTTTCACTCGAAAGTTATTAAATTATTTTTAGTAACCCCTAGTGCTTACCAGAGCCCATACTCAATGCTTTAACATGGAGTTATAATTTAGTGCAATTCCAGAGCTCTTCGCTCAACACTAATGCTAGGATGTACTTATACGATACACCTAGGGATACAATGGCCAAGGATTCGATGCTCTAGACCTTATGCTCAACATCAAAATGGAAGGCTCCAGGGATTATTCCCAACACTTCCAATTATCTTTTCATGTGTTCCAGAGCTTCTTGCTCAACACAAAGGTAAGTAGTCATGTGCTCTAGAACTCCTCGCTCAACACAAATTATCAATCACTCAAGTGCTTCATAGCTTCTTTCTCAACACAAATAATCAATCACTCAAGTGCTCCATAGCTTCCTGCTCAAAACAAAACATCTCATTAATCATGTGCTTAAGGGTCCATGCCCAACACAAAACAAGCATATGTATGTGTGTGTGTGTGTGTGTGTGTGTGTGTGTGTGTGTGTGTGTGTGTGTGTGTGTGTGTGTGTGTGTATCATCAATAATTTTCTTATGCCAAATATATAAAAAAAATCATCATGTTCATATGTAGCGGGGTCTTCGACCCAATATAAAAATAAAACATCAAGATAATCATCATAATCAATAGACACATGCCTATAAGTGTTAGGTCCAAAATTTGGGATATTACACTAATACTTAGAGATTATTTTTATTATTAACCTATGATATATGGAGGGCATTTTCTTAGAGAAACTTAGGCTAATTTTCCAATACTTTAGTCAAATTTCTTAGGGCAACATTACTCGAAGTCTTCCATGGATAAAAATTCATGCATCTAGTATGTGATATTCTTAGAATTCGAATTATGATAAGACTTAACACTACATTTCAGAATAAGAGCATCTGAAGTGATCTATGTATACATTCTTGCACCCAAAGGATAGTAGCAAATAAACCATCAGCATATGAGAGGTCGGACTAGTTTTATTACTAGCTTTATCCACCATTAGGAATGTTACAAAGTGTCTGGAAATGGTTTGTATGGATTGCTTGATGGTTTTTTTTTTTAAGTGAATAATGGATTTATGACTTTAAAATTTTATCAAGAGAGACCTCATTTGACTATTATGAACATACAATACTAATCTCTTTTGGTAAAAAGTCTTGAATAATTTTTTTTTTGTCGACAATTATGATAAGTTTGATCAAGTTATACATAGATTTTTTTAATGAAATTGAGGATCAAATGGATTGATGTGTTATTTTTTATATAAAATATTCAAATAATATCACAGTTATTGTTAAATCCCCCTCTTATTATTAACTTGATATAATTTTGTTACAGTTTATGTTCCATACATTGCAATTGATAACTCATCTCAAAGACCAACTTTAACGTAGTGACCAGTGGAGTGTTAAAGTTGAAAAATATGGAAATTGTGTTTGAATTTATTGTAGCAGTACTATTTTGTAAGTATCTTTGCTATTTACTCATAATTATACAATGATGATAAAAATATATGTGACAATATACCTTGAGAGATAGAAAAGATTAAATTCATTGGTCTTGTAGTTCCTATGGGTAAAAGGGGTTGTTGACTACTGTCAAACTAAAGAGAAACATGGTTGATCAAAGTTGGCCATGGTTCACTATAGCTTTCGTCATATGATGACATAACCAAATATGCGACACATTAATAATGTGACATTCGATGTTAAAAAAATTCATGTTTCATTATGTAATATGACCATGTGGTTCACTAATATTGTCAAACTAAAGTGAAACCAATGTCAACCATGGTTCACTACAATGTTTCATCTATTCCAACAAAACAAAATATCCAACTACTGTGACATTTGGCGTTCATCAAGGGTTATGTGCATTATGATGTGATGAATAATTAAGTCAAACGTGAATGTTCACTTAAGGTTCATGATGCATTGTGCTTTTTATAGAGGGTTACATTTAATTCAACGTTCATAAAGGGTTATTTCACATTATGAAATGTGTTCAGGGTTATGCTACATTGCAATAATGCCCAAAATGTGATGCATAATAAAGTCAAGTTACATGTCTCTATAAAGTCAACCATGGTTGACTATTGTCAAACTAAAGTGATACTTGGTTGAATAAAGTCTGCCATGGTTCACTGTAATGTACAGTATATGGAGACATAACCAACTATGCAACACATTAATAATGTGACATTAGGCATCCATCAAACGTATGTCTCATTATGATGTTTATCCAGGATTATGTTGCATTCGATGTTCATCGAGGGTTATTTCACATTGTTACAAGGGTCAAGGGTTATGTCGCATTGCGAAAATTCCCAAGATGTGATGTATAATTAAGTCAAACATGATTCGGCATTCATAAAGTGTTATGTCACATTGTGATTTTTATCAAGAGTTGCGTTCTATTCAACATTCATTAAGGGTTATTTCACATCGTGACAGGGTTAAGGGTTATGCCAGATTTCAAGAATGGCCAATATCTGACGCATAATAAAGTCAAACATGAATCGCTAAATTCAACCATGGTTCACTATTATGGAACTAAAGTGAAACATGGTTGAATAGACTCTTCCATGGTTCACTACACTGTCAAGTATATGTTATGACAACCAAAGATGTAACACATTAATAATTCGACATTCAACAATCATCAAGGGTTATGTCTCATTTTGATGTTTATCAAGGGTTACATTACATTCAACATTCATCAAGGGTTTTTTCACGTTGTGAACTCGGTCAAGGGTTATGACCATATTACAACAATGTCGAATATGTGATGCATAATAATGTGACATTCAATGTTTTTAAAATTTCATGTTGCATTGTGAATTATGGTCATGTGGCTCACTATAGTCAAACATAAGGAATATTGGAATCCAGCATAACCCTTGATCAATGTTGCAATAAAAAAAACCATTCGAAACATAACTAAACCAAACCCTTGTAAAGTATTATAATGAATATCATAATGTGACAAAATCCATTAAGGAACATAACCATAATATTAAAAAACCATGAAGGAATGTCACAATCCAACATAAGCCTCAATGAGCATCATAATCCAACGTAACCATTGACGAATTCGACAATGTGACAAAACCATTAAGCAATGTTCCATACATAACTAAACCCATCCGTTACAAAACCGTATAATGAATCTCATAATGCGATGAAATACAAAAATGAAGATAACTGTAATGCAACATGAACATGGAGGAATGTCACAATCCAACATAAGCCTTCATTAATGTCATAATACAACATAACTCTTGATGAATGTTGCAATGCAACAAAACCATTCCAAACATAACTAAACCCAACCCTTGCAAAACCTTATAATGAATCTCATAATGCGTCAAAATACATCAAGGAACATAATATAACATAACCATGAAGAATGTGATAATAAAACACAATCCTTGATGAACGTCGTAATCCAACATAATCCTTCATGAATTTTACAATGCTATAAAACCATTAAGGAATGTACCAAACATAACTAAACCCAACCCTTGCAAAACCTTATAATGAATCCCACAACATGACAAAGTCCATTAAGGAACATAACGATAATGCAACATGACCATGGAGAAATTCCACGATCTAACATAAGCCTTCATGAATGTCATAATCCATCTCAACCCTTGATCAATCCCAATATGCAACAAAATGATTCCAATCATAAATAAACCCTACAATTACAAAACCTTATAGTGAATCTCATAATGCAGAAAAATCCATTAAGAAACATAGCCATAATACAACATAACAATAGGGAAATGTCATAATCCATCATAACCCTTGATGAACATCGTAATCCGACATAGCCATTGATGAATGCCACAATGTGACAAAACCATCCCAAACATAACTAAACTCAAACCTTGAATAACATTACAATGAATCCCATAATGCGATAAAATCCATGAAGGAACCTAACCATAACGCAACACGACCATTGAGGAATGGTGTAATCCATCGTAAAAGTCGATGAACATCATAACCCAACATAGCACTTGATGCATGTTGTAATGCGACAAAACCATTAAGGAATGTAGCAAGCATAACTAAAACCTTTACAAACATTCAAGATATTTAATACTTTATTTTTAAATATCTATATGTATCATCATTATTTTTAAGAAAATTATTGTCATTATTTTTTCACTTAATATATGTTTATAATATATAATTAAAGTAACGTAATTAAATAATAACAATTTGGATTAAATTATACTTTTTTATTTAGTATATCTATCTAAAAATATGTATCAACAATTTTTATACTAAGATAAAAACTTAATTAAACAATAATATTTTTCTAAACTAATTTTTAATATTGGATTTATCATATAATAAAAAATAAATAATAAGATTAATTATTATACAAATAATTAAATAAACAATATTACTTTATCAATACTGTAAGCATATTTAATTGTTTAGATTTATTATTCATACGTACCATCATTACTATAACTAAATTTTAATGTCTATTGGATGTAACTTGGAAATTTTAATATAATATTACAATTTTTGGGAGCATCTTTTAATTAATTATTAAGTTATTTATGAAATATTAATTTGAATTAGATTATTTTTAATTATTTATTATATTATAAATAATTAAATAATAATATTTTATTATTATTTTGAATATAATAATTTAATTAAATAACATATTCCTATAATAATATAATATGCTTGATTTATTAACATTATAATTTAATAATTAAAATATAACAATATAATTAAATGACATTCTTAATAATTAATTGTGATAATTAATTGAATAATATCATCTCATTAAGGTTGTTTAGGTTGTTTTATTAAATGATACTATTGTTTAATTAAGTTCCATACTATAGCTAATTAAATAATATTATTTTTATTAATACTTTGGAGATATGTCTATGTGTCCACCACATTGATTTTATTAATGTGTACGCCAACATCCATAAATTTAAGGACATATTACATGGAAACAAATTAATATAAAAAGTATGTACCTAAATTTAAGCTCATCGATGCATTTAGAGACATTAGTAAAATTAATGTGGTTGTTGTTAGTTACGCTTATAGGCTTAATAATTCTTATATTTTGGAATTGGACATTGCCGAGCAGATTAGCAAGATTCATGTACAACTGAAAAATTTACAGCAATGATTTTTCTTAGTCGTTGTATATTCAAGTGAGGTATCTCTATCTTTAACTAAGAGTTTATGCTTTTAAGATTTGTGTTAGCTCAATTAATCGGATCTATGGCATTTGCGTGGCAGCCATCGGTAGACATTTCTTACATCAGCTTGGCAGCGGTCTATGCAGTTGGAATCCATTACCGGTTAATGTGGTTGACTGACGTTCTCTCTCATGGTGGAGGGTGGAGGTTGAACTAATGAAAAGCTATTGTTTACATATGTTGAAATAGGTAGTGGTTGATCTACACCTATTGAAACACCTGTCGATTTATTTATTCGTGGCATCTTATGTAACTATTTTGCATTCTTGATTTAAGATTTGAGATGCCAAACATAATCTGATGGTCGAGTATATTCATCATCACGATAAAGCGATCGTGATATTCACCACCACCACAATTCCGAATGGTAAGGCCAATTATTCTCCACATATATTTTTTCATTACTGCATTTTGTGATTCAACGAAGGTTTAGAGTCTGACGGAGTGAACTTGGTTTCGTTTCTATTGGATTTCCACCACAGATGTTCTACTGAACTTTCTATGGAGGTTTGATTCTATAGAGTCAATATTATTAGATATTATTATTACTGCATGTGAGGAATTTTTCCAACTTTTTGTGATTTGTGAAATTGAGATTGATTGAAAACGCTCTTTCAACATTGTCACATATGACTTTAGCGTCCACGTTTTATGTGTTCTTTATTTTGGTAATTTGTAGGCCTCAACAATCTGACACAACATAATATAATATTGAAATTAGAAGGGGTTTTGTACGAAAATCACATTTTGGGGTTTTCTTGAATCCCGTTTGTCATATGTTTCGGAATCATGCTATCTGATTGAACACAATTTTTTTTAAATTAATTTTGTAGGAATCACATGGTTATTTTCTCATCGGTATCTTTCAAGTGTTTCCATCCATGAAGCAACATTTAAATGGCTTTGTTTTAGGGTTTTTTTAGTGGAGAAACAAAAACTTCAAAATTTCTCCCATTTGTATGAGTTCCTACATAATACGTGTGATGTGTTTGTTTGATAGTTGTTGAGGCCTTGAAATTCGCAAGCAACAACAGCAAGGGATTCTCCCCAGTCGACGTTCCTAGCTAGCTCGTGACTGTTTGGTGTAGGGAATCCGTCTGGTTTGCGGTCCGGCTACCGTAGGTCAAGTAACAAAAACAAAGAGTTTTACCGGTTGCGGCCTGGTTCACCGTGTATATGTTTTATTTTGACTTTAAGTATGATATACAAGTGCCTATCTAACATGCAGATTGATGAAGAATGCGATGCGTAGGTTCTTCCCTCTCGTCTTAGACTCTCTCGCATCTAAATCACACACAACTGAAAAAAACAATACTAACTAAGTTGTTTCTAGGGAGCAAGATTATTAATTCATGAGTAATGTAATATTGTTCATATGTTAAAATAAATCATAGATAGTTGTTCTTTGAATCAAAACACATAAACATAAATAAAGATATGCACAACAAGATAGCTCGTCACCTGTTAAAACATTCATTACTCATAGTGGAAATTATCACAGAATAAACCAGAGAACATTCAAATAAGAACATAGGTTCAAAAAGTTAGAATTCTCTCACAGTTAATGAAACACAGCTGAAAACAAAATAGTTCCCCTTCAACATTGTTCATTTCATCACATTTGAACATAACACACAACACTTTCTCCAACAGGCAAAATTGTAATTTTTTCTTATTGCAAAACGAAGTAGTTCCTCTTACAACAAGTAGTTTCTTAGGGAAAAATCCCCTCTCCTATCTAATTCTTCTATATTTATACAAAAGCAAAACTATTGGGCTGCCCACAAATGACTATTGGGCTTCCCCAACGTTTCACCTCCCACACTTTTCTTACATTAAGTGCTTATAGAATTTACAATATATTACAATATAGACAAACAAATAAAGCACTTATGAGGAGGGCCCCGCTTGACTGTTCAAGAACTTCTTCCATGCCGAATATTCTGAGGCAATATTTTTGAACTCAGAAGGTTCTAAAAAATGAATATTGATTTCAAATTTAGTGGCCTGATTTCTTATTACTTCGATCCTGGCTGAGCTCAGGCAAAGCTGATCCTCTAGCAACTATACACTGACCGCTGAATGAGCTACCTCATTTTTCAGGGTCTGCTCATCTAGGGATTTGATGTGCTGAATCCTTTGTTCATCTTCCTGATATCTACTTTGCAACATCTCCAAAAACAGGTTGTGGTCTGGAAAGGTGTCCATCCTCTGTTCAGCAGCAACTTGGAAATGATTGTAAGTAATCAAAAGCCTCCTACAAAACTCTGTACAAGTTCCCTTTGTCTTCTTTACAGCCTTCTTGAATTCTTCGGCTGTGTTTATGGAAAACCCCAATAAATCATAGTCTTGTCTCAGGCCTTGTTGATCTTTTGCTGGCAGGTTCGTAGGGATTTCCTCATTTCCCTCTAAACTCACCATTCTTCCTGTCAGGACTTCTAAAATGTCCTGCGATCTATCCACAAAATATGAGGAAGTTTCCAAAATTTCTTCAAGTCTATTGTCTACCTACAAGATCTTGCACCTCTCTTCTTCTATGGATACTTGCATATGGTGAATATTGCTCCTTTATGCTAGAACATGCTCCTTGAAAGGATGAAGGTTAGCTTGCTATTCCCTGGCTCCTTCTAGAGCTACTACTAATGAAGTAACTTGTTCTTTAAGCTCTGTTGTTTGCACCTGGGATTTCCTCTCTGACTCCTCCAAGGCAGCTTTCTATAACTCCAGCTCCTCTATATTACTGAGCAGCTAATCCTTTTCTGTATGAATGCTTTCACATATCGTTTTCAACCCATCATTTTCAGTGCTTAGCCCCTGACATTCCTGCTACAACTTTTATAGACTTTCTTGGGAAACCTCCAGAGATCTCTTCTCCACTTGGAGGAACTAGAGCTCTACTTTTGAATACTTTATTTGATGTTGTATGTCTTAACACTTCCTTTTCAGTTTACTATTTTCCTCTCTCTCGCTTCTTAGGGTATCTTTTAGTTGCACAAAAGATTTCTTTGATTGTTCAAGATCAATCATTATCCGATCCACATTGTCCTCAAAAGCTCTGATAGTGAATCTTGGGTCCTTGTCTGTCCCATACACCATGGTTGTATCATTTATCATTTTCCCCGACTGCCCCCCAGTATCTACCTTCCTCTCGATCCTCTTCACAATTCTTTTTGTTTCCCTGTCGTAAAAAATAGTGTTGAAGTCCGACACCTCTACCACTTTCTTCTGCTTGAAAGGGATTAGTCTTAGGGTAGGGACAACAGTCGTCCTAATGTGCTACTAGCAACTTCCTCAGGATCTTGAACATCAGGATTACCCATATCTTGACCCTCAATTTCTACAGGATCGGAAGCTTGTTGCTCTGTCATGGACCCTGCCAGTTTTAATCTTTCTGCTTCCTGCTTCATAAGTTCCTCATCAATTTTCCTTTCCTTTTCTTCTTCTTCAATCCTGGCAGCTTCTTCTGCATTTCTAGCTACTTCTTGTTCAGCTTTTTTCTTTTCTTCCTCCTCACTTTTAAGCCATCTTTCAGCCTCCTGTGTTAGTCTCCTAGCGTCTTCATCTCTTTTCCTAGCCTCCTCTTCCTCTGCTTTTTTCTGCTCATCTTGTCCTTTCCCGCCTTTAGTAGTGATTTTCTTTTTAAATCTTCTTTTTAATGCGGTTATGTTTTTTGCATTTCAGAAAATTGATTCGTCTTTATCCCAGTGGCTTGTATACTGAAAATGTACATTTGCTTCCTTGCAGTGCTGTACCACTTTATTCCGGGAATCATTTCGATGGAAATTTATTTCCCCAAAATGGAATTTCCCCAATTCTTCTACAAATTCATCGACTTTCTTAACTCTTGTGAACTTATAGCTTCCCAACCTGAATGATAAGGGAGGATAAGTTGCCTTCTTATGTTCAAATAAAAAGCTCCCTATGCCATCCAAGAAGACCTGCCGGACTGCCTCCTTATGTACCACATAATCAGTGGCATACTTTGGAAGTAGTGAAGGTGCTCTGGAGCATCCATACATTCTGATATACAATCCATCCTCCGTTAAGTAGTAATCTGCATATTCTTCAATAACCTGAAACACTTCTTCTCACATGCAATTGCATTCTTTTAAGAAAATCAATGTATATAATGGCATAATGAAGTGCTCGCACACTGCTCTATAGTGACTGTGGTACTTATGTTCCCATAGTGGCTTGTAGGATGAGTAGACTGGTGTTCTCTCTCGGTCCAAAATACACCTCAGGTTTGGGAAGGGTTGGTTGCATAGTATGCAATCAATCAGTATAGAGCTCATGTAGAACTCTAATTTTTTCTGGGACACTCCTCCTAAAGCTGAAGCAATGCAGGCCAAGAGGCTGTTTGATACAATGTTCACCCAGTTGAACACTGTCCCTTGGGTTGCAACATAGAAGATGATAGGGACCCAACCCAACTTAAAACTTTTACCATGGGCTCTCCCAAAAATCATGTTCACCATCAAGGCAATGAACCTATAAGGGGTCCTTAAGGTGGTAGTGTCATATTCCCATGATGGCCTAGTTCTGAAACTCTTGCCAGGTACCAACATTATTTTCAATGTCTCAACTAGGTCTAGATTAATTTTCTTTAACTAGTCTTCAGTCAAGTATACCTAGGCCTCTGGTAAGTGGTAGGCTAGTGATACATAACCAGGGCTATAAGCAGCATAACCCTATTTGTCAACGTTGGCCAAAATCATGGTGGTTACATCTGCCCTAGGCAGAATCCATCCAATCACCTCTGAGCACGGGAAAAGCTCGGGTCTGATAGCAACTCTCATCAAAGAAGATCTCTCTATATTTGCATATATAGTTTCTTCCTAAAAACTCATGTCAGGTACCTCCCAATGTGTTATCAGTCTATATATTTCCCCCCATTTATATTCAGGTTCCACACCCACTATGCATCTGGTGTCTTCATAAGTGTATTCAACGTTGGTGACAATTTCAACATCGGGTTCTTCCTCCATTATAGGGGTTTTCTTCCTCTTCCTTTTAGACATCTTGTATTCGAAAGGATTTCCCTATCATACACAAAATCCTTTAGGTCCTGTTGAGCCATTTCTAAATAATCTTCAAAGAATGGAGACAAACTTCATGAGCATTTACCTCGTTTAGGTTAGTCATGGTTGAAGCTATGAAAAATAAACAAACAACATTTAAATACCAAGTGTTTCTGCACAAAACATATATGCAAAAAGAGCTAAAACCTGCCCATGACTAAAATTTGCATAGTCGGCTCATAACATCATGGCCTCGCTAAACTAAAAAAAATCCGCCCCCCCGTCAAAGAAAAATAGTTTCAACTACACCCTCTGTGCTATAATTCCAAAAAAAAAAGTGTTGTTCCCAATCTTATCCTAAATGGTGTGCATTTCAAAACTGCAACCCTAGTCCACAAGAAATGCGAGCGACCTAGAGAATGGGAAACCAAAACCTCGGTACTTCAAAATAAACAAGAAAATGTCTTCCTCTGCAAACTAACAGGGAACTACCCTCCTTGGATGGCCATACACAAACTGGGGGAAACTAGTGCAGACAACATAATATTCGTCTGCATCGATTTCCCAAACAGCCAGGTGCGGTTCACAGACTCATAACGACAACAAAATTAATCATTTAGCAAACAAAAATCCCCACACCGGACAACCATACCATCTATACAAACAATATAAGCACTGAAAAATGTAAACCTAGGTATTCATTAACCTTAGAGGTGGGAACTAACCAAGGGTGACAACTCCATTTCAATAATTCGAAAAGAAGAGGTAGAAATGAGGAAAAAGGCCTACCTAGCAAGGCATTGTTCAACTGGCGAGAAAAATACGCAAACTTCCACCGCGGTGCCACCTAGGAACGACGTACCGACAATGAGTATGGTGTCCTACTTTAAACGACAATGACAACACGGGAAAATCGCATAAAAAAACAATAGAAAATAATAAACCCCAATCCCCCAATATATACATCCCGGTAAACAAACAATCGATGGGAAAACATGACCATTGGGCGGCAAAATGACTAGGGAATTAGTGATCATGTCAGCTGCTTCTCCACAACAGCCGACGGTGAAACAACTATGAGATCCGCAGTGTCAAACGAAGCATTATCAAAATAAATAACTTCGCATTGGAGTTCACCAGACCAAGACCTCGGACTAATAGTTGGTTGAAGCGCTGCAACAGCGGAAACCGTAAAGACACCGAGTTCTGTAGACCAGTAAAAATTGAAGGTAAAACAAACAAGACTTAAGTGAAAAGATTGGCCAAGCGGCAAACATAAGCAAACTAAATCGAAATAATAGTGCTTTCTAGAGCCGCAACGGCGGGAGTCAAAAAGACTAAGGACTTGCGAATCAAACAGGCAGGAATCGGAAGAGGTTAATACAACCATCGAGGGCTTGCAATACATCATTCGCGACGGTGAAACCTATAGAGACAAAATGTTCCGACGGTATTCCAATAAAGCCACCGACAATGAGAAGAATACAAGTAAAGCACATCGGAGGAAGTATACCTTGGATCAGACCATCTCTCAACTGCATGTCCGCAACGTCAGGCGTGCAATTAACTGCATTTATGATCCATACTCTCGATGACTTCCGACGACGGGGTAAGAACTCAATGTAAGTCATAGAACAACATTAACAACATTGGCATAAAGATATTCCTTGAACCAACATCAGCAAAATCAAGCAAACCCAAAAAAGCTAAGCAAAACAAGATAATAAGGAGGGTCCCAGAAATTTTTAGAATTTTGGGAAATTGTTGCAGCTACAACAATAGTATTTCACAATTAATAGCTATTACCCACTAATAAAATTGTCTAGATAAATCAATATCCGGTTGATGGTAAAGGACCCAAACAATGGGAATCCTACTTAAATGGTCATATCATTTGAAATATTTCTTTTGCTAATTGTCACTGAACCAAAAAGAAATGTAATTGATTGATTCCTTTTCAACCTAATTCTGTCAGTAACAAAGAGATTTGAAGGAAATTGATGTGGATGAGCGGTTAAGAGGTGAATTGTTAAAGAACAGACATAGTGGAAGAGCAAAGGGTTCATATGTTGATCCATATCAGATGTGACGCTCCAGAAGAATTCTATTGGGAAAATATGAGAGCAGAATAACATGACTAAATGGATGTGGAATCCTGTCTTCAAAACATCCTATTCAGCACCGATTCCGTCGTAGATTGAAGTTGTCTGAGATCCAACGACTGAGGAAAATTTTGCTCGTTGAAGTAGCACAGAAGATGACGAGGAAGTCTAAAGGTGGAATAATTATGGAATCCAGCTTAAACACCCATTTGAAGTCCTCCTTTTGATTAAAAATAAATAAATTTACAAGTTATAAATACCATCACCAAATAGAAATGCAGTTGATCCTAATGATATGATCTTAATGATGGTTACATTTCCATAATTTTTTTATTTTGTTATTCCACTTCACTTATTATCATTTTTACTTTGTGTAAACATTTCACTTGTTTTAGAATTTTCATCTAGCTTTCTTTGTTTACACGTGTTTTAACATTTTTATCTAGCTTTCTCACAGAGAAGAAATTTGAAGAAAATTATCCTGCTATTTTGGAGACTATTTTTATATAAATGTTCAAGTTATGATGAGAATCATTAAAACATGTGGTGCAATTAACTATTATCTATATCAACTTTCAATGATTTAGCTTTAAATTTCATAACAATCCATAGATTTTACAGTTGTTACAAAAACTACTACAACAATACCATGAAATAAGAGATTACCTCATAAAATGTTAATTTTTTAAAATAATTTTAAATTTTAAAAAGTATATATTTATGTATGCTTTCTATCAATTCAAAAATCCATTATCAGATATATAGATATTTACTTTTGAATGATTTTATTTTCATCTATATATAGGGTTATGTTAGACGGTTGGAAAGTATTAAGTCAACCTATTTCAATAATAGATAACCCGAGTCATCCATGGTTATTAAATTCAATAATTAAATTCAAGCATGATAAAACAAAAGTAGGTCATGGTAAACTATGGTAAAACTTCTTCAACCATTAACTATATTTAACCATTATCAACAATGATATTAAAAACTAGTCAACCTTAGTATATAACCATTAAGAAAATCATAAAAATGATATTATAATTACAATCTCATTCATATATATATATTCAAAATTAATATTATATTTTATATGTAAAAAAAAAGTAGTTATGTTAATTACTTAATTTAAGAAATAATAATGTAGTTAGTTTGGTATGTAGATTAAATGCCATGATTTTTTATACTTTTTAACCTTCAATTTTACTTAGTTTTGTTATTATTTTCTCGATTGTAATATCTAACTATATATATTAATAATTAATAAGATGATTTAGAGTTAAATGTTTACCTTCTTAGCTTCACCAATAACACCTTTTTGAAACAATAATTAATTGAGACATTTATGTTGTTTACATGATATAACCATATTCATATTCATATTAATTTAATGTATTTAAAAATAACGAATTTATTTTGATATTATTTATGTCACATGGCATCACACATATGTTTTTATACTGTATTTTCTTTTTAAGTTTGTAAATTTCTCCATTTAAAACAATGTTTTATGAAACAACAATGGATGTAAACATTGTTGAGGTATAATTTTATCTAAGTAACCTTGAATCACACATATGTTTTTATATTTCCTTTTCATTTTAAATCTATAAATCGTTCCATCTAAAGCAATATTATATGAAAGAACAATTGTATACATTTACTATTGGGTTATAATTTGATTTAAGTAAAAAGGTTTATCCTTATTGTTTTTTTCAATACATTAATATGGATATTGTTATTTTCAATACATAAATATGTATTTTTATTTTTAATTATTACTATTAAAGTTTGTTGCTATTAATTCATTAGGTATTTGAACCCGTGTAAGGAATGTCTCGGTCTTATTTCAAATAGTTTAAACTATTTAAGTTTCTTGAATTAATCATGGTTGAACTTGTTTGCAGAGTGTTAGACTTATAATATATATATATATATATATATATATATATATATATATATATATATGAGGAAATTTGGGGTCTAAAATGGGCCTTATAAAAAACTGTGCCATGGATGAGTTGGTTTGAGTTGAATTTTTAAACCAATAGAATTTCAATATCTTTGGTCAACCATTATGGTTGAGTTGGACACATGATGCTTATGTGTCATATTTTTATTTGACAATAGCTAACTCCATATTAACCTCATCTTGGTTAAGTTCTTGAAAAGATCACCTCAAAATAAGATAAATAGACTTTAACTACTAAATATAGAATATTTTATTTAATCACTACTTCCAACTCCTCTAAAACATAACTTTCGCATTAATTAAAATTATAGTGGAAGCATTTTGAAATACTAAAAACATTTATTAATCAATTTTTTAAAAAGAAAACTAAATAATATTTAATTTTAAACAGACTTATCTTGAAATACTAAATAAAAGATATTTACTATTTTTAATATTTTTAATATTATTAAATAATATTTAAAAAATAAATATATTTAATTATTACATCATATAATAATTAAAACATTTAAATACTAAAAAAAATCTATTTTTAATTTACTAGAATTATAATAAAATTTGATTTTACTATTTTTCTCTCTTACCTACCTACCCATTAATCCACATAAAAAAAATATATTAATATAAAAAATAATATGTTTAATTATAATTATTTCCTTTATATAAATTAAAATCATAATAAAATTTGATTTTACATTTTTTGCATCCCACCTCCATTGACCCACGAATCCACTCAATAACACCCATATCGTAAATTCATATAAAAAAATAAACCTTATCTTAATAGTAAATTCATATAAAAAACAATAAAACTTTATGTTAATCTGATCGAACGAATTCTAAATGAGTCCCACGACTGGGTTTCCATTCAAAAAGGAAAAGAGAAAAGCAAGCAGTGGGCTTGCTTGCCAAACTAGTCGATTGGGGTTCGTTTTTTTCTTGCTTATTTTACAAATGAATTTGATTTGGCTGGTGATCATTGGAACAAATGGCAATGGGCATCTTGGCCATTTTTTTAGACGAGTTGACTGGTTCCTTGCTAAACCTAAGTTACTCAGTTTCATTTTCTGCTTGTTTCTTTCTCAGATGAATTTGATTCTTTCTCAATTTGGTTATTTCTCAGAAGAATTTGATTTGGCTGGTGAATTCATTAGTCTCTCGCAACCGATACCCAGGAATGAGTGGTGAGAAGTTTTTAGGCAGCATGGACACCAACAGAGTTTAATGTATATACACCGGCACATTTGAGAACATTCCACCGCCAGCAGACAACCTCTTAGCTGGATTTCTCCTATGGAACCCTTGATTTGGATGGTGAATTCATTAGTCTCTCACAACCGATACCCAGGAATGAGTGGTGAGAATTTTTCAGGTAGCGTGGACACCAACAAAGTTTAATGTATATACACTAACACATTTGAGAGCAGTACACTGCCAATAGATAACCTCTTAGCTAGATTTCTCCTACAGAACCCGCTGCATCAACATTTGAGGTGAAAACATCATTTCTACACACTATTTTTCAATGCTGTAGTGAAGTCGGTCTAAGAGAATGCATAATTTACACACAAAACAGGCACAACATGAATGGATGCTCACCCATTGGGTTTGGAAGATTTGATGAAAATCTGTTACAATTGGTGGGAAAGGAGATGATTCTCTACAATTGGTCAGAAGGGAAGGAAACATGTTTAATATGTGTTTGAATTAAGCTGGGAATCATCTATTTTCCTCCAACAAGTTGAATATACACAGCCTCTAATCTCCGGTGGATGGTCTATTGATTTATACCTGGAGAGTTTTTTGTTGTGTGCTATGGTATGTTCTTTAAGCTATGTCTCATATTTTTTTCTTTCTTGAAAATAGTTAATTACATTATTTGGGTGAATTGGGATCTTGATTAAAATATCCCTAGAATATAAAGAAAAAACCCCTTTCAGTTTCCCTTGGGGAAATTTTTCCTAGAATAGGCTTTCAGTTGGGTTGTGCAATGCCCCTGGCCCTTTTCAACAATCTGTGATAATCATCTTTTCTCATTTGATTCATGAATCTGTCGATGTTTATATGGATGAATTCAGAGTCTAAGGGGATTCTGACAGGGTGTAACTTGTGGGCTTTCCTTGGTGTCCGATGCAAAACCCTAGCACCAGTTGCTATAATATTCCTATGTGAAAAAGCGGTGCTTATGCACTTGACCAATGTAAATAATTGAGCCCACAGTGTTGATAGAGTTATTCTTATTTTTAAACAAAGAAAACAGTAAAAAAATCAATCCATATTCAATCAGCCACTTCGAATTCTTTTGAAGAAGCATTATCTAAGCTAGTACCAATCCTCCATGGGTGTAAACATATGAACCTCTCCTTGAATAACAAATTTCTTTTACATGATAATGACTAAGGGTATTGTGTTAGGGAATCATAATTTTTCAAAAGGTATTGAAGTTGATCTTGCAAAGGGCACTTCCTAAATCATGACTTAGGACAAATTTATGCCTTTATTTTCCCAAACTCTTCATTAATCATGCTGTTGATATTTGTTGAGTTACACAAAGGGGTTTGTTGAGGATTTATTGTTTCTATATGAGTGTTTGAAATCTTATACACAGAGTTCTTATTTCCTAGGTTGCTTCTATAGGAAACTACAAGATTATTTGTCTATAATTAACTTGTTTTTATTACTCAAGCTCCATCACTACTACTAAAGGATTTTGGATTAGGGCCATTTTGACACCTATGCCAAATGAGGGCAACATCAGGGCATTAGGGAAACCCCTTAGTGAAGGTTTAAATCCCTGCAAGTACATTAAATCCTTGAATATTCCAGCTAGGGTAACCTATGTATAAGCAAATAATAGCCTAGGTTTTTAAAAATAACTATTTGTTTGTATGGTAAAATTTTGAAAGAGGTCTTATATATAGGTAGAAAGTTTCATCTTTTAACATATCTATATATTACTTGTTAGTATTCATATGCTTTGTATAGTCATACAACATTTATCTTATCATCACTAATTTGTATGTAGGTCACTTTCATGAAAAATGTCAAATTGACGACCAAATAATGAATTGAGTTCAATTTTAGTCTACAACAAAAAGAACAATGGAGGGAGTTGGATTCCTTTGAAATTGTCTATTGGTGATTGGGTTACAATGCAACCATCTAGAAAAGGTGATCATAAGGTGAAAACAAGATACCTAGAAGATGTTGAACGACATTGGAAGGGCATTGGGTAAAAGTTTAAGATGGAAGAAGGATGAAGAAAAGTGAAAGAAGTGCTTGTAGCTCATGTATATGACAAGAAAGAGATTCAAAAGGAGTCTATTTCCAAGAAACAAAATTTTCCTCAAATCAATGCTAATTGTAAGTATTTACCATTTTATTTCTTTTATATTTCAATTATAAATAAGCCTTATTTCATGATTTATTCATTATATTTTTATTTCCATTTCTAATGATTATATGTTCATAGGCTTATGCATATCAAATTGGGAAGAATGGGAGCCGATCGAGTCTATCACTAGCATATTGAAAGTTGTGCATTCAAAAATTGGTGAATTAGTGTACTCTAACAAGGATGATAAATAGCTAAGGAACGAAGGTATTTAGTTTTACAAGTACAACTACATCCTTCCAAAAATAGGTAGAGCATGTGGAGAACTCCAAGAAATCCCATTACCAACATTTCAATCCCATGAGTGGCCAAATATAGAGCATACAATTTTAAGCTCTTTTCATTATAAGTTATGTTGAGAGGTACAAGTTGGAATGAAGGAAAGTGGAGGCGTAGGTGTGCATTTAAGCATATTTATGCCATTTTTGGTGTTTCAATATTTTTTTTCAAAATGAAAAATCACTTAGGGAAACAAATAAAACATACATGACATCCTCACCTTCTAAGGAACTATTATCATATATTTTCCATTCTGGTTGGGATACAAGAATCCATGACAAACATGTGGAACAAATAGAATGTAAGGTAAATCATACCAAGCTATCATTTAGGTGAGTTTTTTTTATGTCTCATGTTATGTCTCCTAATAGAATAGATTGCAATGCCTTTATGTTTCTACTAGTGATATTTTATGTGATGTTGCATTCCTTGTTGTAGGTATTGGATAGCAAGACAAATGTTATATATTTCATTCAAGTTTCATCGATGGAGATATGATCGTATATCAGGACAATGGAATTGGATTCCAGTAGATCAAGATGATGATGATGGAACACATTCCCCTATCATACAAGTTTATGTCCTAAAAAATGGGCAATGCTTTAGATCCTTGACAATGGAATAAAATTGGACATTATTCGATGTAAGACACCAATTGGAGTTGGAATATGTCAATGATTTTAAGTTTTTTCACAAGGGGGAAAATGTAGTAACTTTTGTTACATGAACTTATTACTTGTAATTGATGTCATTGATATTTATTTTATGTTACTTAAATATATTGAGTCTTTATCTATATATGTTTTCTTACTTGCATTGTTCTTCATAGGTGGGAAAGCGACGAGAGAGTCTTATTTGCTGCAAGGATTGTGTCTTACCATCTAAGCTGGAGATTGAAGAGTGTTAGTACAATGAAGAGATTGCAAGTGCTCATTCTCTGTTTACAAGTTTGATAATGACAACTATTCATCTCATAGTACTTGGTGTGCAAGTTAACTATGATACTTGTAACATGATTTTATCGTTTTCCATGAGGAATATGAGTAGGATGGTGAACTATGTGGATATTAATCATGATATAGAACTATCATATGTGATACATTTAAGATATGGCTTCAGCAAAAAAATGATCCATTTTCAAAAAAAATTGTGATTATCAATGAACAATGTTCCTTTTGATCATTGCATTTTCTTTCAAACTTAAAAGAACAGTGTTTCTTTTTTTCATTTTGGTGATTATCAATAAAACACAACTTTTTCAATCAGATCTCTCTATTTTGTAATATTTTTATTACATATTTCATGTTATCTTTTATGAGATATTTAATTTCGAGATTTATGTTTATCCACAGTTTTATTTCACATTTATCATCCTTGTAAGGAAGTCCCATCTTTCATGATATGATTTCTATGTATTTAATTTTTTTATCCCTACAAACTTCTAAAGATGGCAATTTGCATGATGTTTTCCTATGGGTATGATTGACCATGATTACAACCTAAACCTTGCAAGCAGTCATCTTGTGTAATTTAGGAGGTTCATTGGCATAATGAAGTGCAACATCCTATTCTCTGCATAATATTTTTTCTCGTCCTTTGATGCATGGGCATTAGTAAAGTTTAGTTGATGAATTTAGGAAGTCATAATATTTTTTTAGGGAGTTGGTTCCCAAATTTTAGGAGTCAACTTTGATTTAAATAAGTTGTAACCAATTGTTTAATGGTTTGTGATAGCATTTGAGAGAGAGGGGGCACTAATCTCCTACCCGGTATCAATCAGTAAGGAATTTAGGTTGTTAGAAGAGATACAATAGATAGGGTTGACTCCCAACACCTCAACATGCAATATTCCGATTGGTGCATACTGCAAATATTTCAACAACATCAAGGTTACAATGCTTCTCAAAGAAAATGTGGAAAAAGGTTTCATGGTAATTGATAGTTCCTTTTAGTCTCTCATTAATCTGTTTTCCTTAGCAAGAGAGAGAGGGTGTCCAAAAGGATTCCTAAAAAATATACTAAAAAGTGTTTCATTTCTAGCACATTGATTATGTCAAATTGCAGTCAATGAAGGGGTATTAGATTATTGGCTTCATTAATATTTTATTGGTAGTTGTTACCAAGTGAACTAGAGGGCTAGTTCAGGAAATTAAAATACGAGGTCTAAACCCAATGTCACCTCATTTTAGACTCCTTCACTTCTTTGGGAGATGAATACCTCAAGGGAAGAACCCTATCGTACCTACAAACATTCTCAACAAAGCATATGTATTTCTGTGTAATTATATGATAATGACCAGTGCCTTGGATATGGAGTGAACCTAAATTAGATTTATGCAAGTAGTTAGAGTAGGCTCCTAGTATAGACCAACAATGAGCTACCTCAATCAATTGAATTTGAATTCTTAGTGCATCCCAAAAGTGCAATAAGCATGTTGGCTATAGGTATATGATCAATTCACCATATTAAGGGTGAATTACCAAAAAAATAGTATTTTTTCCTCCCACCCAGAGCAATGGATTACCACTTTTCATGGGAAATGGGCAAAGGTTGAAACAATTTTGGAATTCTTGAATATGTGTTTTATCCCTTCAACATCTTTCACATGAAGCCACAATTTTTTTTTCATTTCCTTTAATCCTCTTCCAAAAGAATTTACTTCTTACATTGTAATAGGTCTAGAAATGCCACCATGACTAGCATTGGGAGAGGAATGGCATTTTATTAAGACCCTCTCCTTTAAATATAGAATTGGGAACAAGATTAAGGCAATTCTTATAAAAATATCATATCACTTGAGAAGGCATATATTTTGTCTTTTTTAGATCATGTAGCATAACAACAATCCTCTCATCATAGGCATTTTCATCCAATATCTCTTATTTCCATCCTGGTTCCACACTAGATATTTCTTTTAGTTATTGTAGGAAGGATAAGGAGTATGCAACCACATTGTTTACCTCTTCTTAAACATAATTTCAAATTCAAAACCTTTTAATTAGCTTTCCCATTCAACTTGTTATTCTCTCAATATTTTTTGTTATAAGAAATACTTCAAACATTGGCATTTTGTGCCTAGGTCTGCATTTTTAGATCTTAAAACCCTAAAAATAGTTAAAAAAATATGAAAACCCTAGATTCTGCAAAACCCTAAAACCCAAAACATTATTCCAAATCACAAATTCCAAGTTTTCCTAAAAAAAATTATTCCTATTCTAAGCCCTATTTTCCTTAAAACATCACCTCCCATTCCACCAGGTGCCCTAATTCACCTCCTAGATACCTACAAAATGGTCAAGATATTTGAGTTAGGGTTATTTTTTTTTGCTTTAGAGGTTAAATAGAGTTTGAACTCTCCAAAGGATTCAATTATGCCCTGAAAGGACATGTACTAACCACATTTAGCACTATTTTCTAGTCAGTTATACTACTGCACTTATCTCTAGTTAATTACAAGGGATAATAATTATTGCATACTATAGATTGATGCTATTAATACTTACTGTTGATGTTGGATAATTAATGGTAACCCTTGTTGCATGTTCAAAGGACAACTACTGAAGTTAAACACCAAGCATTCACATTTACCAATGGTAATGTGATTTGGCTATTGTAGTTTACCTTTTTAGCTAATGTTATTTATTGTTAACCATAGGGAAATGATATGCATACTTGCTAGCAATCATTTGAATGGTCAAATAATTATGTGCAAATGCTAACTATGACCTCTAGTGATGAGAATACTTAGGGAATTACACTCCACGGTCAAGGAGCTTCAAATATTCTAAACTATGTCAAACACTTGTGGGAAGAAAATAAGAATAGTTATAAATCTAAGTGAAATTACACAAATATGAAGAGTTGGACCAAAATTCATTGCATTTTGTCATTTCCTTTGTATAATGATATGCATGTGCCATTTATCAATTTCTTATTGTGCCATTTTTCTCTAGTGTATTGGCATATATTATCTTCTTGGTATCTCTTCAAGGATACCATTATGTTTTCCTCCTATACCATTCTGTTATTCCGTTTTTTTTTTCACCACAACCCCTTTTGAATTGACCTTTCTTTGGGACTGTGTGGTCTTCCAATGCCTAAATAAATGTGTGAAAACCAGTTTTCTTTTCATGGCCAAGCTACTAATAGTTAATTGGATACATTTCTCTCCACGCCTCATATTGAAAGTTCGTATCATCAACATATTTTAGCAACTAGAGTGCTTTGGACTCAAATTCAGACAGCTAAGTGTATGTGTAATCTTTGTCAAAAAATAGTCTCCAATTTCCTTCAAGGCTTTCTTTGCCTCATCTAAGATCCTTTGAGGATCATAATTCTAAATAAGTTAGTAGAATATGATAGCAAACTAGCCATTCACCATGTGAATTACTTTGTATAATGATATGCTTATATTTTAGGATACCAATATTATATAGGTAGAATCTGTACATTTTTTCCTTTGCTTGGAGTCTGAGGTTTTTTTCAAGACTGTGTAGCTCAAAGCTTTGAAACCTCCTTTTTTATTTCGATTGCTGGTCGATATATCATTTTTGTGATAAAATGATATAGTATATGACCTTTGTTGGGTTGTTCCATCTATAAGATATTATTAGACCAACTCTCAGCCCTACTCTCTCTATTTTTCTTCTTATTCTCAGTCACCAGTCAAGCAAGGAATTTCATGTTGTTCTTTTGAAGTTTAAAAATTTGCAAAATCAAGACTAGGGTTTTTAGAATTCTTATAAACTCTCCTTTGAAATATCCGTATAGTCAATTTTATCTATCTTCCAAAGACAAATTTTGTTTTACCCATAGAAAAGAAAACATTTTAGACACTCCATAAGCATAATTTTCCTAGCTTGAGCTGGTATCCTTCAGACTCACAGTCCCTATTCCTGTAACTCTGCTGTAACACTACTCATCAGTCATATTATGTTCAGCATCAAAAGCATTCTACCAATCATCAAGTCATCAATTCACTGTCTAAAAAATTTAGAAAGAATTTGCAACTGCTCCTTTGTTGTCCTCTCCATCTCCTCACCGATCCAAAATAGAGCGCTAAAAAATCACAGAGATCTTCTCCAAATTCCCTACTCAACTAAGACTTTGATAGCTTATTTATACTTTTTCCTTCTCCACAAATTCTGGAGGGTGACATCAACAATATTAATTTTTATTCCATAAAAATGAGAATCTGACTTGTCATTTTTATTTTATCTTAATTGACATGTAGATGTACAGTCATCATTCCCTTATTAGTTTTTATCATGCCCATAAGGGCCACTTAGATTATGCTTTCCAATGCCCACATTTATCACTTGGATTATTCCCGCATGGGCTACCAAACATGCCCGCAAGGGATTACCATTGTGCTAGCATAAACTCCTTATTCATGCCCACTAGGGCTTACAAACATGCCCACATAAGCCCTCCTTATTATGCCTGCAAGGGCTTGTATTTAATCCCATAAGGGTTTCTTAAACATGCCTGCAATGAGCCTGTAATATGCCCGTAGGAACATATGAGGATGCCCACAAGGGCTCTTTTCTTTTGGCTATTATTTCATGAATCCCTATGCCCACAACATCATGAAATATGCATGCAGGATTATGCCTCCATGTATTAATACCTTGATCATGCCCGTAGGACTTCCAATTATGCCCGCACAGGCTTCAATTATGCTGGCAAAAGCCTCTGATCTTGACCACTGCTTCATCAAACCCATGACCATCAAGATGCCACAATTATCCACTTGTCACTTTCATTCTTGCAAGCTTATGCTTCCATGGAATATGACTTCTTCATGTTGTCCATCCATGATTGATAGTCATATGCACTTGGCCATCATCATCCTCATTCTACTATAGAGATCCGGGTATGTCACTTCTCTTCTACCATCAATCATCTTAGTAAAAGATAAGGTGAGAAACATCTTCTTTTCAAACTATGGAAGATCAGAGAACACATCAATTCATACCATGTTTCACTTGTAGGCTATGAACTTGGCCTAAGGAGAAACCCTACTCCATGCCTTTCAAGCTGATCTTATGGTGTCTGCAACCCTTTGTGTCTATGTGTCATAGCACTGTCAAAACACTATCAAATATGAAAGCATATAAACTGTTCATCCTTCTTTGTCATCACTATTCAAGCCATTCATTGCTTGCTTGTCATCATCCAAGCTGTGTACAGCATCTTAATCTAGGGTATTAGGGCCATCTCCAAGTGACCACATGTTACCACCTAAGTTGTACTTAGTGGTTTTTTATCAAGTGAGCCCGGTGAATCGGACAACGATAACTTGTTCGGGCTTCAGAAGACCTTTGGAAGTACTTATGGGAAGTTCTTGTTGTACTATATCACATGTTCATACCCCATGGGGGAATTGTAATAAATGTTCTAACATGATAGTGTCTATAAAAGATTTGGTCTCTCCGACTTTATTTATCAATGTGATCAGTCTAGGGTGTTTTTTCCCTTGGTTATTATTGGTTGTTGAATAAATGACTCATAATTTTTTATTTTTTCACTCCATACCTCCAAAGTTGGGGTGATTGGCTTGGCATTTAGGCCTATTTAGGTTATTAGAGTCTATGTGTCAATGTATAAACATGCTAGACATCATGGTCGAGTCATATGAACATGTCTAAGTCCCCCTAGGATTTTTCAATTTTTCAATTTTTTAGTTTTTTCAGTGTTTTTATTAAAATTTATTTTTTCCAAAAACTTAGGCTATTTTTTAATAGTTTAATTGGAAAAATTGATTTTGTAATAAAAGCGGGACAAATAATCAGTTTCAGTCATGTAGGTGCTCATTTTCAAGCTAAGAGCACCCTGTAAACCCATGGACCCACTATTTCCTAGTTTTGAGTGATTTTCCATCACTCACGTCAGAAAGCCCCAAAAATCAATTATTGATTATTTTAATTAATAAATTAATGAATAATGGAGCAAATCCAGAATCATAGATCAGTGGATTCTCAGTCGATTTTATTGAAATCAGTCAGATATGAACCAGATTGACTGGATCTGACAAATCCTTGACTGAAGGAGGTGATCAAATCAGATCCAAGGTTGATATTCAGCATCCTTTATGGGGAATTTCTCCCTCCCTCTCTCCTCCACACGTTTTGGCTCATCTGGATGCATTTTGGTGGATGCTTCAGTCAACAGGTTGAGGTGTCAGTCAAATCACCTCTCCGATTGACAATTGCACTCAGTGAGACTCAAATCTAGCTCAGTTAGACACAGATCAGGCATTGATGGACTCTCCTTCAGCTACAGTGATTTGTCTCCTTGGGATTTGTTCCCCCCTGGGCTGGATCTCCTATTTTTTGTTTAAATAAAGCACAGGATACCTCTTCTAGGCTAGTTAGAACTGGGATTAAGGTTTTGCTGCTATTGTATTGTTGTTATTGTTCATTTGAAATAAAGAGAATCTTTGGAGGCAAGACGATGTTATTCCATTGTATGTTTGGATGATTATTGCCATTTTTTACTGAGGTAACTTGTATCTATGTTCATAATTTGTTGATTGCTTGTGGATTCATTCCTAAGATTGATAATAAGCTTATTATAATCTTGATAGGAAAGGTGCTTTTCAATAAATTTGATTGGCCATCTCTTTCCTTTGATGCATATTTAGAGATCTAGATTCATCATGTTTTATAAGTTTATATGCATGTTATTATGAATCTTTGTGTATGTACTAATCGGATCTCACAAGTATTTCGACAAGTCTTTGATTTCAGCTAAGCTGCAGGTTCCTAGATTGGAGAGGATACTAATCTAGTTTGCTTCTTCACTCTCTCCAAAACCTTCCAAAGGCATAGTCCCTTGGCATTCCACCTGAAAGCTCCACGGTGGATCTTCAAGGCCACCAGCATTTCTCTCCTCCTCTTCCTCCTTCAAAATCAATTTTTTTACTTGGTTAATTTGCTCATAGCTTTGATATTGTTTAGATCTATTATCTTAAAAGTAAATTTAACATAGATCTATCTCCTCAAAGCCCATAATCTAGATCTTGTTCTTAAAAGGTTTCATAAGCATTCTAGATCTAGCTTTAGGGAAATCGTCTTTTTTGCATGGAATTTTAAAGAGAATTTGTAGCTTGCATGCATTTGATTTTTGTTTGCTGTTATAAAATATAAATCTAACAATCAGTGCACATCATATTGGCTTCCTAAGAAGAAAATCCAAGATCCCAAGGAAAGCTTGCTTTCCTTGGTTCCCTCTTTACCTTTTTTAACTAGTTTTAACTTAGCTTTCTTTGGTTAAAAGTAAGCTGACCCAAAGGTACTTTCAGAGTGCTTTTGGGCATATTTCAGTCTAATAAGATTGCTGGTTTTTAGAAGGTATAACAGAAAAGAGGAATATCTACTGCTTGAAAGTGACTTTTGGGCCTTCTGAATCCCCCGAGGGGTCTCCCTTTTTGACTAAAATCTTTAATTTTTGCACTTTGTAAGCTCTTGGTTTCATTATATATAAGAATCAAGAGGAATCATATCATTTTGTTGATATTGTAACCAATGGTAATAAAAATAATTCTGAATAGGCTCTTTCGAGCCCATTCCCCATCCCTCCTGGGGGGATTTGCGTCCGTGTCATTTTTTGCTTTTCGTTCATGTTTTTTCAATCTAGCGTAGTACTAATCTGCAAGGTAGTATACTTTGATTTAAAATCATTTCCATATTCCATTTCTATTGGTTTCAAAGTAACTTTAATACTTACCCCACGAGCCTCCTTTTGAGTTGAAAGGTGAAGAAAGGTTAGTGGTAGTCTAATTAAAAAATTGTGGTTTGCTTATCTTTTTATGTTTAATTTTCTATCATCATTTGTTTCAGTAACCATAATAAAATCAACCCCTCCTTCATTCCTCGATTGAGCTCCACTTGGACCGAAAGAGGTTCCTGGAGGGTTTTCTTTCTAACAAGAACATCCATTTCAAAATTTACTAAAATTGACAAGACTTCGGTGTGTATGCTCTGCACTTGGCTCAGGTTCATCCGATCAGTCAAGTTGTATCAAAAGCACTTGAGTGACTAGTATAATTAGGATTCAGTCTCCCAAATTGGCGAACCATCAGGTGAAAATCCAACACCTAGATCAAACCATTACGGTGGCAAAATACCCAAAGGAAGCGGGAACTTCTGAAAAGTGACCTCGGGGTGCCGATCTCTATCACACCCTAACGGGTGCGTTATGAACAATAGCCTCAGAGACTCCATTCATCCCACATATTCCTTACAGGTAAGGTGAGGGTTTAGTTTTGGACATACTCCAAGTACTCTCGGGTATATCTGGAGTCCACCCCTTCGCCTAATTTTAATCAACTCATATTTCACATTAACTTAAAACGTACCAAGAGGCAATTGCAAAACATTCACTCCAAGCACATGCAAGTATATTGTTTTTTTTTTTACTCCATTTTAAGGAGCTGGTTATTTTCTTGCTATATATTTATATTGTGTCTCAGCATTGTGCTTTTGTGTGCTCATTTTGTATCTTGTCATCTGTGGTTGTTTATGGTTAAACTTCAAACTCCTAATTAACTCATTCAGTTCAACATCACCATACTAAGTGTTTTAGCCTTGGTAACTTAATAGGCTCTACCCCCCTTGGATTCGTTAGGAGTTGAGCCTAAACAGAGGAGTCAAGAACAAGGTGACAACCTTGACTCAAGACTTGCCCCCAAGGACACACTGAGTGGCTTGAAGATTTCTACCACGTGACCCAGGGGTGTGAAAGGAGGCAACACTTTTTGGTGCCGTTGCTGGGGATAAATATTTTTATTCCTGAGTATGAATTAGCTTAACTTTTTTCTAAACAACTAAAAAGATAAACCAAAAAATAAAAAAAATAATATGATTGATCTTGTCTTTAAAAAACATAAGAATTAAAACTTGATCCATATGGCGACTCCACTATCTAACATCCCTCCAAGAATTTCTACCTGAAGAAACCACCATCAATTATTCAATCCTCTCCCTGATACTGAAAGGTTTATTAGGGAAAGATTGAATAGGCAGACTTCTCATAGAAACCTTGAAGATTTTGGAGACCAATCCCTCTCAGATATCCATCACATATTTGTAGAGAGTCATGTTCACCAATCTCAAGAAATGACTGAATTATTCAAACCCCTTGACTTTTCTCATATAGCAGGTGCTCCCCATGGCATTCCAAAATATGCTATCAAGAAGCTCCCCATATTTTAGGGCAATAATTCCATCACTGCCAAGTCTCACCTTCGAAAGTTTGAAAAGCACCTAGTCACTTATTGCAATGATGTTGCCCATGACCATGACGATGTCAAAATGAAGCTCTTTGCTTTATCCTTCGAAGATGATGCCGAAGAATGGTACTTCGACCTAGATGATGATTCATATAAAACTCTTAGTGAATTCCTAGAGGGTTTTAAGAAGAAATGGGGGGAAAAGAAAGAACCAAGACATCTGCTTGCTGCCCTTCATAACAGTAAGAAGATGGAGAATGAAACCATGGATGAATTTAACACTAAGTTCAGGCATGTGGTTGTGGACCTCCCTAACGAAATCAAGCCAAAGGATTCCTCCATCCTCATATCTTACATCGAATCTTTCACTGGTGATTTGAGGTACCAGTTAAGAGACAAAGAGCTGGCCAATCTAAAAACTGCTCAGGAATTGGCCGAGAAAATAGAAAAGAATATGCAATCTTCAGGAAAATCCAACATTCCAAGTTACACTAGGGGAAACACTTCATGCAACGAATAAAAGGGAAAAGCCTTTGGATTAGAAGAAAAGGGAGCCTCTAAAGATCCCATGGAAAAGGTAATAGACATGATAAAAGAGTTGGTTACTAGTCAAAACCAACTTATGGAAAATCAGTCTGCACATTTGAATCTTATGCACAATAGAATAATCATAATGGAAAGAAATAATGGACCTAGGAAATTTCATCCTAGGAAGAATCAGATGTATCAAAAGAAGTTTCCTCAATAAGAGCCTAGGAATCCAAACCAGCTAGACTCAGCTAACATGGTAGAAGAAGTAATTCCATGGTGTAGACCCTATGAAAAATTCCACTAGGAAAGCACTTGTTATGTTGCAAATAAAGTCATGGAACATGGACTTCGTGAGGTCAGTTTTTAGGAAACAAATTCAAGCGAGCCTGATCATATATACATTGTATGCCAGGCCTACCCTTTGTCACCATCTAAACAGTACAATCCTGAGGATGAAACCATTGCAAAATCTTATAGTGAATCTTATGATGAAAACTATAATACAGATGATGGGACACCTATGTGTTCTCCATATAATGATGACAGTCTCGAAGGTTTACTACCTTGTGACCTTTTCTCTGAAGAATATGAGTATGAAAATGAGGACAAGTATAGCTTGGAGCATGATACAAGTGACGAAGACTCCCTTATCCCCGACAAAGATGTTGATGAGGAGTCCTGGACATTCAAGGAAAATACGGTCTATGACATGAATAAAGAGGAAAATAATGAACCAGAAACTTTTGATGGTTTTTTTTATTTTTCTGTCTATGGCATGTCTAAAGGAGAGAGCATGGACCATGTGGCCTTGGAAAACTTTGATATGAAAAAGGAGCATGCATTTTATCCACATGATCAGTCTAAGCCATATATCAGTATCAATAATGAAGAAAAAGAAAACTTGATATCGGAACCTGATATCAACAATGGGGAATCCATCACATCTAACATAGATGATGGTGATGACTATTGGGATTTTTGTGGATATCTTATTAAGAATCCTATCTATGCTATATCCAACAAGGGGAGTGTCTATTTAGAAATTTGTGGAAGTTCAATCTACTATACTTCCATAGAGGGAAGCATGGATCTAGAGACCTTGGAAAACCTTAGTTTGGAAGAGGAGCATTTAGAATTTTCATGTGATCATTCAGAGTCATATCATGCAGAGCCGCACAAGGGTATCGGTAATGAAGACATTGAGAAGTAGTGTTGTGAAAAGTCAGATGTGATGCAGTCAGTGGAATATCAGTCTCAGCCATCTTTTTCACATATAGAGGTTCCTTATGATTTGGAGCTACTTGGGGCTTGTGCAATGAGTTATCATTTGATAAACCCCGGTGATCAGTATGATGATGTAGTCAGTCTGCCTCATCATTATGATTAGTATATCAGTCCTATCCAGTCATGGATAGAAGCAACCTACATGAGCACATACAAGTTGGGGAAGAATTTTTATGACATTATTCATGCCTATGATCTCCCATCCATCCCACCCATTCTGAATCATAACGCAAGTTTGCATTTTATGAATAAGGTATCCTTACTTTGGCCGGTAACCAAAGACAAGGAATTTTTTTTTATGTTAATAAAATGATTAGGTGGTTACATTAGATTTTTTATTACACTTGACCCTTTTTATATCATTCTTAGAGTACGAAACTAAGCTCCTTGAAAGAGAGCATTTACTTTCTGCATTTCTATTTTATACTTAGCTATAATACAACTTTGATTCTTTTAGTTAGTTAAATTTATTTTGTTTAAATAAATCATCTTAATGGTTCATTTGGTTTTTATGTAAAGCTTGTGCTACTAAGGTTTTCTTATCAAGTTGAGATGTTTTTACAGGGTGTGTAAACCAGATATTCTGGTGTTCTCATATCCTCTCCTTTCCCTATGACCAGATCGAGCACACCTCCCGCAGTTGGAGCCAGAATGTTACCACCTAAGTTGTACTTGGTGGTTTTTTATCAAGTGAGCCTGGTGAACCGAACAAGGATAACTTGTTTGGACTTCAGAAGACCTTTGGAAGTACTTCTGGGAAGTTCTTGTTGTACTATATCACATGTTCATACCCCATGGGGGAATTATAATAAATGTTCTAGCATGATAGTGTCTATAAAAGGCTCTGTCTCTTAGAATTTATTTGCCAATCAGATCAGTCCAGGGTGTTTTTTCCCTTGGTTATTATTGGTTGTTGAATAAACGACTGATAATTTCTGAGTTTTTCACTCCATACCTCCAAAGTTGGGGTAGTTAGCTTGGCATTTAGGCCTATTGAGTTTATTAGAGTCTATGTGTCAATGTATAAACATGCTAGACATCATCATCGAGTCATATGAACATGTCTAAGTCCCCCTAGGTTTTTTCAATTTTTCAATTTTTTAGTTTTTTCAGTGTTTTTTATTAAAATTTAATTTTTCCAAAAACTTAGGCTATTTTTTAATAGTTTAATTGGAAAATTGATTTTGTAATAAAAGTGGGCCAAATAATCAGTTTCATTCATGTAGGTGCTCATTTTCAAGCTAAGAGCACCATGTAAACCCATGGACCCACTATTTCCTAGTTTTGAGTGATTTTCCATCATTCAGGTCAGAAAGCCCCAAACAATTATTGATTATTTTAACTAATAAATTGATGAATAATGGAGCAAATCCAAAATCATAGATCAGTGGATTCTCAGCCGATTTGATTGAAATCAGTCAGATCTAAACCAGATTGACTGGATCTAACAAATCCTTGACTGAAGGAGGTGATCAAATCAGATCCAAGGTTGATCTTCAGCATACTTTATGGGGAATTTTTCCCTCCCTCTCACCCCCACACATTTTGGCTCATCTGGATAAGTTTTGGTGCATGCTTCAGTCAACAGGTTGAGGTTTCAGTCATATCAGCTCTCTGATTGACAATTGCAGTCAATGCAACTAAGATCTGGCTCAGTTAGACATAGATTAGACATTGATAGACTCTCCTTCAGCTACAGTGATTTGTTTCCTTGGGATTTACGCCCCCCCTGGGATGGATCTCCTGTTTTTTGTTTAAATTAAGCACAGGCTGCCTCTTCTAGGCTAGTTAGAATTGGGATTGAGGTGTTGCTGCTATTGTACTATTGTTACTGTTCATTTGAAATAAAGAGAAGCTTTGGAGGCAAGACATTGTTATGCCATTGTATGTGTGGATGATCATTGCCATTTTTTACTGAGGCAACCTATATCTATGTTCATAATTTCCTGATTGCTTGTGGATTCATTCCTAAGATTGATAATAAGATTATTATAATCTTGATATTAAACGTGCTTTTCAATAAGTTTATTGGCCATCTCTTTCCTTTGATGCATGTTTAGAGATCTAGATTCAGCATATTTTATAAGTTTATATGCATGTTATTCTGAATCTCTGTGTATGTACTAATTGGATCTCACAAGTATTTCAGCAAGTATTTGATTTCGGCTGAGCTGCAGGTTCTTAGATTGGAGAGGATGATGATCTAGTTTGCTTCTTCACTCTCTCCAAAACCTTCCAAAGGCATAGTCCCTCGACATTCCACCTGAAAGCTCCACGGTGGATCTTCAAGGCTACTAGCATTTCTCTCCTCCTCTTCCTCCATCAAAATCAATTTTTTTACCTGGTTACTTTGTTCACAGTTTTGATATTGTTTAGAACTATTATATTAAAAGTAAATTTAACATAGATATATCTCCTCAAATCCCATAGTCTATATCTTGTTCTTAAAAGGTTTCATAAGCATTCTAGATCTAGCTTTAGGGAAATCGTCCTTTTTGCATGGAATTTTAAAGAGAATTTGTAGCTTGCATGCATTATATTTATGTTTTCTGTTATAAAAGATAAATCTAGCAATCAGTGCACATCTTATTATCTTCCTAAAATGCAAGCCAAGATCCCAAGGAAAGCTTGCTTTCCTTGGTTCACTTTTTACCTTTTTTTAACTAGTTTTAACTTAGCTTTCTTTGGTTAAAAGTAAGATGACCCAAAGGTAATTTCAGAGTGCTCTTGGGCATATTTCAGTCTAATAAGATTTCTGGTTTTTATCAGGTATAACAGAAAAGAGGAGGAGCTGCTGCTCAAAAGTGACTTTTGGGCCTTCTTAATCCCCCCAGGGGTCTCCCTTTTTGACTGAAATATTTAATTATTGCACTTTGTAACCTCTTGGTTTCATTCTGTATAAGAATCATGAGGCATCATATCAGTTTTCTGATATTGTAACCGCTGGTAATAAAAATAATTTTGAATAGGCTCTTTCGAGCCCATTCCCCATCCCCCCTGGGGGGATTTGCGTCCATGTCATTTTTTGCTTTTCGTTCATCTTTTTTCAATATAGAATAGTACTAATCTACAGGGTAGTATACTTTTATTTAAAATCATTTCCGTATTCCATTTCTATTGGTTTCAAAGTAACTTTAATACTTACCCCACGAGCCTCCTTTTGAGCCGAAAGGTGAAGAAAGGTTTGTGGTAGTCTAATTAGAAAATTGTGGTTTTCTTATGTTTTTATCTTTCATTTTCTATCATCATTTGTTTCAGTAACCATAATAAAATAAACCCCTCCTTTATTCCCCGATTGAGGTCCACTTGGACCGAAAGAGGTTCCTGGAGGGTTTTCTTTCTAACAGGAACATCCATTTCAAAATTTACTAAAATTGACAAGAATCCGGTGTGTATGCTATGCACTTGGCTGTGGTTCATTCGATTAGTCAAGCTATATCGAAAGCACTTGAGTGACTAGTATAATTAGGATTCACTCTCCCAAATTGACAAACCATCAGGTGAAAATCCAACACCTAGATCAAACCATTATGGTGGAAAATACCCAAAGGAAACGGGAACTTCTGAAAAGTGACCTTGGGGTGTCAATCTCTATCACACCCTAACGGGTGCGTTATGAACAATAGCCCCAGAGACTCCATTCAGCCCACATATTCCTTGCAGGTAGCCGTGAAGGTTTAGTTTTCGACATACTACAAGTACTCTCGGGTATATGTGGAGTCCACCCCTTCACTTAATTTTAATCAACTCATATTTCCCATTAACTTAAAATGTACCAAGAGGCAATTGCAAAACATTCACTCCAAGCACATGCAAGTATATTGATTTCTTTTTGACTCCATTTTAAGGCACTAGTTATTTTTTTGCTATATATTTATATTGTGTCTCAGCATTGTGCTTTCATGCACTCATTTTGTATCTGGTCATCTATGGTTGTTTATGGTTAAATTTCAAACTCCTAAGTAACTCATTTAGTTCAACATCACCATACTAAGTGTTTTATCCTTAGTAACTTAATAGGGTCTACCCCCCTTGGCTTCATTAGGAGTTGAGCCTAAACGAAGGAGTCAAGTGACAAGAACAAGGTGACAACCTTGACTCAAGACTTGCCCCCAAGCACACACTGAGTGGCTTGAATATTTTTTCCACGTGACCCAGGGGTGTGAAAGGAGGCAACACCACAGAATGGGTCAGTTGGCTGATTAGGTGATCAAATGTTCAACACATGTCATCAAGCCATCTCTGCCATCTCTCTGTCCACTCTGTCTATATCATCCATCCATCTCTTCCATATTTATGACAAGTTTCCATGTCACCATTGCCATCCATACATGCTTGTCCTTGCTTGCCATGCTTACCATCATCAAGTTGACCTTTGTCATTGCCATATCATCACTTTAACCTTTGTCATTAATGAGCATACAACATACAAAGAAGTCAACCATTCAATAGAAGGGATCCCACTGACACCTCAAAGGAATGTAGCAACTTTGAGGTGGTGGAAATATTTCCATAGTCCAATTGGCTTGCTTGTGTATTTTGATCTACTCCAAGGGTATGATGACAAAGTGACCCTTAAAATTGCACTAAACTTCCAAAATGTAAAGAATCGGGAGTATGTTAGAGTAGTCATAGGGTTATAATTTCAAGTAAATTAAGTTAGCATTACCAGAGTGTCAAGATTGCTCATGAATTTACCCTAGGTCCAAGATGAAAGGCAGGTAGCCACATATGCCAAAAAAATGTACCTAATAAATATCATTTTCACCATTGTTTATATGAGAATATGGTTACGTGCAATTAATTGATGAATGGAATGTGTTGATTGATAAAGTATCTGTTGTATCTAGTTTTAGTATTATTTTTTATGGTGTTATGGATATTTTCATGCCTACTAACCCATGCTCTGCTCTATCTTTGTTTTTCTGTTATGTGATCTTTTGCAAAATGAAGCCAAAATGTTTTCTCTACAATAGCTTACTGATACTTAACTTGTTTAATGAATATTTATGCCCATGACATATATTAACAGGTGCACTTAACAATGAAGAGAACTGTATGCAAAGAAAATCACATTAGAAATTTGGTATAATGGTTGGAAGGCATATTTTGATGTCATTGGAAAAGTGCAAGAAGGCCTACAATCGATAAAAAAAAAAAATCAGCTATGAAACTGAAATTGGGTTTCTCCAAGGATTATGATGAATGAGTTGGCTTTATTTTAGAATGATTCTATTTAATGTAGGGTTCAATCACCCTTTTGTTTCATGGATTATGGGTTTTATAATGTCAATGTCTTTTTCTATTACTCTAATTGGTTTCACATCAAATTCTTCAATCCCTGTAGAGGACTAAGGCAGGGTGCCCTCTATCTTCTTTACTATTATTGTTAGTTGCAAATAAACCAAGTAGAATTGTCATAGGGATTATAACAGGTATCAATCTAGGGATATCCATAAATATGACATGTCTGTTATTCATAGGATGATGTGTTGCTATTTTCAAATGGTAATGGCATAAATGTAAGCATGTTATTGGAATTTCTAAATATGTATGAGAAAGCTAGAGGTATGAAATTAAACATTCAAAATTCCATAGTTTGTTTCATGGATTGGAGGACAAAGAACCCAATCTCTTCAATAATTCCCGGTCAAGAAATTGGACATCATTAGGGGGGAATTTGGGTATAAAATGGGCCTTGTAAAATGGGTATAAATTCAGGGAGCCTATGTTTGTTCTAGCAGGCAAGACTGTAGACCAAATGAGTGCACAAAGTCTCCTTCCAAGTTCTATAAGAGGTAAATTAATTTTTTTGTGCTACTTAAATAACGGAAAATGGCAGTGCATGTAGAGGAAAATGTGCAAAATACCCCTTACGAAAGGATAGTATCTCTCTGAGCCAGCGGGAATGATGATTCAATCCTTGGTTGGTTGTTTGGTGAAATATTTACAAGGCCTTTTTCTAAACAGTGACTGGTAATATAGAGTGGAACTGGTCGTAATTAGTTCTGTGAGTATCATAGGGTTACATATACCAAAGTCACTGAGAGTAGTTTTTGCCTACAAAAATCAATTTTCACTTACATATCTGAGAACACCCCTTATGGTTGTTTATATTTATAATGTATACAATAAATTACATTTGTAATGCAATACAAAAGCACTATAGGAAAAGATGCTACATGACATAAACTGGTATTGACAACTCTTGTTGCCTCGATTCCTCTTTTAAGGTCAAAGTGACACATGCCAGTTCAGATGTTGAAATGAAACTTTACTTCTCAAGAAAAAATAGTGATGGGGATGATCCTAATTGCAAATCTTCATGGAAATTTACAAGTTCTGAACTCCAAACATACATAGCTCAATTGCAAGTTGCAAAAACCATATGCTTACTAGAACCAAAGGTTAGTCATCCATCGAACAATGAAAATAAATTGGGTGAGTCAAGACAAGATGTCACAAAAGCGAGGAATGATTTTTTTTCAATGCTTAGCATTATATCTCCAGATCATGGTTTCTAATTCAATGACATGGTTGTACATATTTGTACAACAATGTAAATAAATCATACGAGGATGACATGGGGTCTTCACAACTTTTCTGTTTATATATTGTAGTTCTAGAAGAGCTACCTAGACATAAGATCTCTTTACGGGATGAACACCTAAACCAATCATGTTCATATTTTATGTCTTAATTCCTTTAATAGTGTTTTTGTGAGCCACATCCACATGTCCCTATCAACATGGAATAACATGGTTTTCTTGAATGCATGGAAAGACTACAAAACAGTAGGTGAAGTGAGCAACAACATAGTACATAAAGATATATCAGACCAAGGAAGCTATAGCAGCAATTAATGAGCATGCAAATAAAGGAGAGATGGTATTATTCTCCTGACTTGTGGCATTCAAATTGAGGTACAATATAGCTGCAATTAATACTGAAATCATACAGCTAAAGGCACAATTGTCCAGACAGTTTCTGGGCACAAAATTCAAGGCAATAATTAATTGTGACAGTGGGAATGAATTCCAAGAAGGAAGGGATAGATTCTACCTTCAATATATATATTTATCAAACATAGATAGATCCTACCTTCAATAGATAAAAATTTTCCCGGGATAAAATACCTCTCTTTATCTTTATAAACAACATTACAAAAATAGAGAAGCACTGATTTATCAGTTGCAATCATATTTTCCAGAAATCATAATGGATTTGAATGATTTCATTCTCATTTATATGACATGAAATGCAAGGGAATGATTTCTATAATCTTGATCTTCATATCTATTGTCCAATTTTCTGTGCATGAGAGGTACTTTGACTGTACCTTTAAACAATGATCCATCTTTTTTCACCGTGACCCGGCCATGAATGGAGACACACAAACATTTTAGGCCTTCAATTGTCAAAGCCTATGTGCCCAATTTATGCGAAGACAGCTAGAAATGTGATAATCTTTAAACATTTGATCCGAAACTGAATTTGGGTGGAAGGAACTGAACTATGTGAGAAAGAAACCTCCAGCTAGCATAGGACAACTTCTCAACAATTACCATTATTAGCAAAATCCATTATAAAGCTTATTAGCTCATTGAAAACAAAGGAAATACATCAACTAATTAACATTTTAGATTGTGCACTGTGGGTGACATGAATATGTCAAAATGGTGTGAATGTATGTTACTATTGTTTTTTTATCTGGATACATATTAGAAGCATCTGGCATATGACGATGTAATGGAAAAATTGAACAATAATACTCTTTTCCTTTAACTTTAATTTTGATGGGAATGTATGGGGTGAGGTGGGAAGAGGCTGCTGGGTGCTGACATTTTGGACCTTCACTATTGATAATAACATGCTTATAAAATACAAAAGTAACATGCTTATATGAGGATTATGAAAAGTATACCATAGAAATTAATAACATGACACAATGAGCTGATGAAATGTTAGCATAGTGAAATGAACCATGTACCAACAATATTACTAATATGCAAACTTTCATGCTCCCTCAAACAATTTTGGTTCAGAGAAAACATCAGAATGTTTATTTGTTTTATGTAAGGAGGTCTCCTAGAGAAGTCATAACATACATTGTGTACAAATATAAACAAAATTTCAACAAGTTTTAAGTTCCCTTAAACAATTGTGGTTTGAACAAAACATCAGAATTCACTATGCTTGTGTAGCAGGATTCATATCCATGTAGGATTTCACCATTGGACACTAAGTACCACATCCATGTACATGGACTTTAATGAAAATTGAAAGGAAAACACATAATTTAATGAAATCAAATAGACGACATTTTCTAAATTACAAAAAATAATAATAATGCTTCCACTTCGCAAATTACAAAACTATTAGTAATTACATAACAAACTTGTTTTGAAACACATTGTTAGACATGCAACTATATTTCAAGAAGTGTATAGTAGTAAAATCTGATTGCTAATATATTAAAACAAAAAACCAATCTGCCATGCCACAACTTCCACAATAACCAGGCTAACGAATTAATTCAACTCTAATTGAAGATCCTCTAAAATGATACAATATTGTGTAGCATACAATTCATCCACGACAATAATGTTACAACCAAAATACAAGATCCATTCTATTAAAAAAATTCATTCCATGTAATGTAATGTACATCATACACTTATTCACTCAATCTCAAGACAATAATGAAAGTGTAAGTTTCACAATTGTGTCATTTTGATCCAATTGTTTTATGTCTTTTGTAACTTCCACCCAACTATTTCCTTATCTTCAATACTAAGGCACTGAAAGAATCAAAATATTAGAACTTTCCTCCCTAGAATCCTCATAGATTAATGTAGACCTTGAACTTCCAGCACCATCATCAAGGATAAAGTTACAAGGATGCCTTTGCAATGAAGATTGCTCAAGTAGTAGCAATTTTTCTCTATTTGAAGTAAATTTCCCATGACATGGTTCAAGGTTGAAGTCCCAGTGATTTACAATTATATCACCCTTTCCCAATCATCATCCTCAAAAGGAAACAATGGAAGGAATTTTAGTGACTCGACACTAGCAAGGATTGAACTTGAACCTGTTTCTTTAACAACAGAACTTAGTCCCTTCTTAGTCCCTTTAACATTGTCGAACCATCTTGAAAATCCATCATGAAAGCATCATATTAGCTATTTATTTGTCATGTTTCATTGCATTTTACTACTCATCCCTGAAATTTCATTGCAAGTTGGCAATATTCTTCAGCCATGTTATGCAAAATTTCTTTACCAGCATGAACTTTATAGTCAAAGTCATTCTGAATATTTTCAATGTCATCTTGTACCTTCATACCACATTCTTTTCAAATAGCTATCAATCTTTAGTTAGAAATATCTTTTGATTCTTCCCTCCTTTTTTATAGGAGCATTTTTCTTCACCTTTTGTCCATCCCCAATATAATATTGTTTTGGTTGGTTTTTGAGATACCAGCACTACTCATGTAGATTCCTAAAAAAACAATAAACATGTTTTATCAGCTTTGGTTAAGGGTGTTGCATCTCCAAGTGTAGAAAAAATATGCAACTAATACTATACAAATATGTCTTGAATGATGATAATTGTAAAACAATAGTAAAATATGAGACACATCCTTCAATAATTTCAGGGATATCTCAATGCCCCTATCCAAATTGATGCCAAAGTGATACCAATTCTTAAAAAAAAATTCACTCATTGGCTCAACGTCCAAATCATGACAAGTATAATTGATGCACTGTGTGTAGGAATACCATGTAGTATGTTTCTCAAGTTTTTGTAATGGAAAATAAGAACAACAACAATTTTGACTACATGTTTTATAGGTTTTTATACCCTAATACCAAGGGTGGGTTAGCTTAACCATTTGTTTTCAATGTTGTTGGGAATTTAGTTCATTTCATTCCAGCAGGGGCCTAGTTCAAATCCCCCTATATCCATCCAAAATTCAATTCATTCAAATGCCAACCTATTTATTTAATAACAGAACTTACATTTTCACTTTTAGCAACCCATACTTTGACACCCATATCAGAGGATGATGTATCCAAACTAGTAGTTTTGAGACTAAATTTGACATCTGTAATAATGATGAGAATTTTCATCAAGAGTGCTTTTTAGTTTTAAAGTGTCTATATTCTAGATGGTTCTTTCCTGAAGACTTTTGAAGCTCATACTGCAAGTGTAATATGAGCTTCCTTCCTCACTCATGGAACACAGTTCATTTCTTCTGGTATAACCTCTTTCCTGGCATATTTAGTTCTAATTTAGTTTCTTATTATTATCCTTATAATTACACTTTTCAAAATGATGATGGAATTATTTCTCTGCTGTTTGGAACCTCTTTTGTTTCACAGACGCAGATGGTTTGTTGAAATTGTGGACAATCAAGTCAAATGAATGTATTGCAACATTTGATCAGCATGAGGATAAGGTGACTTTCAGCTTCCCTAAGTTTCAAACTCACATATTTACTTCTATAGGACATCATAGTTACATGTGTAATTATATTCTGCCTCAGTCCCTACCTTCACCCTATGCATCCCTATCCAAATGAGCTCGTTCTTTACAAAGGAAAATCATTGTGCCCTTGTAGAAAAGTTGCTAGTCTACATGGGTATGGGTATGACAATTTTGAAACAAAGAATGGGTGTAGGTCAGGGGTATATCTATGCAAAAATTTTAAAAATGAAAATTAAGATAAAACACAACAAAAATTTCTATAAATCAACGATGATTGATCTCAGATGAAATTCATCACTCAAATCATTCAAACCATTCAGACTTCATAATCAAACATTTTCCATTCAATGATTTATGAATTGAAAATTTGACATCATGATTCAGAATTCGAATTCAACATTGAACAATCATACAATGATTAGAAAAAAAATAATAAAACTTGATCATTAATGTCTCAATAATAGCACGAGCCTTAAACGAAGTTCATAATTTATAATACATTAATAAATTGCCTAATAGCATTTCAAAAAATCAAACATAAAATACAACATAGTTGACTTCACAAGGCAAGTTTGCTAGTTCTGTGGCATTCTCATCATCATTGGCTACAATAAAAATGGCACCAAAATCCCTATATATTTCTTCGTTGATGGACTGTTTCTGTGTTCAATATGAAAATGAAATGGTAATAATGATGTGTGATTTTATGTGTTTAAGTTCATGAGAGTGTTTGGGAAGTGACGAGTTAGGGTTTTGGAGGGGGGGTCTCACATTTTTAATTTTTAATTTTTGGTTTTTCTTCTTTCAACGAAGAAGCCACACTTGCAAAACACAAATTCTGCGTTTGGATACCCAAACTGGGGTGTGCCCTTGTTTCTTGGGTGGGAGGTGCCATTCTGAATTCTTGGTCTCCTAGGGTTCTTCTAGGTCCATACCCACTCCTGAACCAGGTACATCATATGTGTACCCATACCTGTACCCAGTTCATGCATCCAGAAGCGTGGTTTGTGAACCCTGACAGCTTAACCCTGTTTCCATATTTCAAGAGTTTTTATTCTTATTGTACCTATAACTACACCCAAATATTTCCATTTGACATATCAGGACATATTTTCTTGTGTCGAAACTCTCTTCAATCTTGAGGTTCAATGTGCATGTTAATTAGTAGGAAGCAATTTAAGCATTTTAATGGTCTTTTCCAAAACCTGGTGCTAGTTTGTAATTACTGTATTCTTGTTTATCCTTTTTATGTTTTTGAGTTTTCTAGAAATTAGTATTTGTTGCAAGCAATATTGACAACACTTGAAGTTGCCTTGTATATTAGTCACTTTGTTTGCCTCTAAATTGTGCAGTTTGTGGACCCTGGTAGTTGAACCCTGTACCCATACTTCAGGATTTTTTATCCTTATTATACCCATAACTGCAGCCAAATATTTCCATGTGGCATGCACATAGTAGGGCATATTTTCTTATGTGGAAGCTCTCTTCAATATTGAGGTTATTATGTGTTTGTTCATGAGTAGGTAGCGATTTAAGCACTTTGATGGAATTTCCCAAACCTGGTGCTATTTTGTAATTTCATTATTTTTGTTCATCCTATTTAAGTTTTTGAGTTTTCTAGAAATTTGTTTTTGTTGCAAGAATATTGACAACACTTGAATTTGCCTTGTATTTAGGTACTTTGTTTGCTTCTAACTTGTGCAGTTTCTTTGAACTTCTCTAAAATATTTATAAAACTATTTTCCTTGGGATCAATTTTTTCAACAAAAAATCGTAATTTTTATTCTAGCAGAATGCAACTTACATTTCTCATGTGTCATTAAGTCACCACCAAATAAAAAGAGGTCAAAAGACCCCGATTGTCTTGGCAAAAAAGTCATCTCTACCTTCTTACATTATAGGATTGCAGCATCGAGAAAATATTATGTTCAGAAGAACATTACAGTTTTCAAGAAGGGATGGCTCACCAAAAAACATGTTATAGGTTTATCCTAGTCTTGGTGTACTTTCCTGAATTGAGCCCCAATATTACATCAGAACAAACAAACCAAATTAATCCTGAAATCTGTCTATCTGAAGCTTCAAGCATCTAAAACTTCTATTGAAAGAATGGATACTACAGAGAGGAGAAAGAGAAAGTAGATACTCCATCCTTGACTTTTTGTATGGACGAACCACCTTGAGCTAAGAGAAACCTCCTTGGATAATCATAAACCTTCATCATCCAGGTTGAGTTCCCTGTAAATATGAGAAAATGATATACCATCAAAGGATATCATGAATCTGAGCCTGGTTTCTCAACCATTTATGTTATCCTTGGGACCCTAATACTTGCATGTATAACAAATCTTGGTGTTCATATCTAATTTGTTCAGAATTTGAAAATTAACATTTTTGTTGGTGTTCATATCTTGTTTAATATTTTATGGAAAGTAGAAGACTTTGAGCTTGAGGCACATGGATGTGTTCATCCATAATAGAATTATAAATTTATTAAAAAAGTTATGTTTGTTTGTTCCATCCTTATAGCTGATAACATTACTCATTATAGTATATTCCTAGTTATGTTTATGTGTGGATTGATCATTGTCTTTTTCCAGATCTGGGCAATGGCTATTGGTAAGAATACAGAAATGCTTCAACTGTTGTCGGTGATTCTCTTGTCAATTTGTGGCATGATTGCACTGCTACAGACGAGGAGGAGGTTTTCCTCAAAGAGGTATGTTGGGTGATTATCAGTTTGAAATTTAAGATCGCTAATATGCAATTTGTAAGTATCAAAATTGTAGCAATGGATTTTGATGATGGTGAATTTGTCCTACTTGCGTGGTTTCTCAGAGTTCAGTCCTTTCTGAAGAAAGACATTGATTCTTGTTATTTTGTTGTAGCCTTAGTCTAATATGTAAACCTTACTTTATTTGTCTTGTACATTATATGCTTCCCTGGTTCAGGAAGAAGCCGCATTGAAAGACCAGGAACTAGTAAATGCTCTTGCAGATACTGACTATGTGAAAGCAATTCAACTTTCATTTGAATTAAGAAGACCTTATAAGCTCCTTAATGTCTTCATTGAACTGTACAGGTTGGCTTTGGCTCTTATTTGGTTGATGTATTTATTTTCGAGGATGTTACATTATTTTTCTGACAGAAATGCCCACCTTTTTTAGCAAAGGACATGCCAAAGATCAGATGCATAAAGTGATATGTGAACTAGGAAAAGAAGAACTCAGATTGCTTTTGGAATATGTGCGAGAATGGAATACAAAGCAAAAATTTTCCCATGTTTCCCAATTTGTATTATTTCAACTTTTCAATGCCTTTCCTCCAACAGAGATTATTGAGGTACTTTTTGTACCAAATCATGTCATATTGCTTTGCTCATATTGATGTTTTTGGATCTATATTGGCCTTTTCAAACATTTAGGTATATGTCTTATATGGCTCAAATTGAAAACATTTGTGTTTTTTAATACATTATAGGTACAAGGTATTAGTGAACTCTTGTAGGGTGTTATACCATATGCACATAGACATTATAGCAGGATAGAGAGACTTATGAGAAGCAAATTTTTGTTGGATTACACTCTTTCATCAATGTATTTCCTCTCTCCCACAGAAACAAATTTATCGTCATCTAATTTATTAGCTAGAACAACAGATCTGCCAAATACACAGATTGATTAGTTTCACCAAACTTGTTTTCTTGAGCCAAATTAGAGTCCCAGACTGTCTCTTTCTGATCCAGGGAATACATATTTTGTGGAAGTCACAGCAACACAAGCCAAGAAAAAAAGAGTGTCTGCTAATGATCTGGAGAAAACATTTGTTTCTGAAGTTGAAATTGGTGACATGGAGAATGCATTTGATGAGCCTGACATGGCACATCAAGGTTCATCCAAGAAGCGTAAGCCTGGCAGTTCAAAGAAAAAACATCTAAAGCCCCTGGAAATGAGAGTCTCATGGATAGTGCAAGTGAAAATGCAGTCACTATTGCATTACAAGCATAAGGTCTTGTGATTCAAGTTTGGTCTATCAATAGCTTCAGATGTAAATTCAACCATGGAGGAGGATGGCTGAGCAAAATCACATTTGGGATTTTCTATAGATATAAATACTTGTCCATGATATGCTATCTCATAGAAAGAGATACAGGGAATGGCAGTAAATGGTTCAAGGGTTGAGGATGCAAAACATATAAATCTGTGCAACATTTGTGTACCAAATGTTTTCAATCTGTAAGACTTTCACGACTGTTGAACTAGCCATAATAGAATATTATTTGACTGGCTCTTTTTCTAACAACATGGGCTTTTCTAAATCATGTATTATATTCACATTGTTTTGACAGTTTTAGGTAAACTATTCAATGAATGTGTTTTAGGTCAACTATTAAATAGAATACTCATAGGAGTCACAACTAATAGAAAACCTTTGATTGTAAGGCACCAACCCCTTGATTCATCCCTACCAGAAAAATGCAAAGTAAGTATCATATTTAAATAGCAAAGTCCTCAAACAATTATCAGAAAAAAAAAAAAAATCTATGTGGCAAATTATGCATTAAATGCTAATTATTTTACACAGTTCTTTCACTTACATAGAGAAAATACAATATAATGGATTGTGTGTGTCTTGACTAGTTATGATGGGTTACTTTCTTCTTATAAAACCCATATTCTACCTTCTCTTTTTCTTTTCGAATGCCACTCAGCAGAAGCATCTTTACCAGTCAGGGTTCACATCTACCCTAACCTAGCTCTTGGCAAACCTGCTAAATGTTGTTCCATCTCTCGGTTGCATGCTAGGGTTTATTTCAAACCTTGGTTGAAGAGAAAACAACCCAAGTGTGGCCTACAATAGCAGTGAAGGTACATGAGGACAAGCTATAATAGTTAGCGGCATTTTTCAGCCTACATACTTCTTCAGTTGGGTTAATTTTTATCAATATTGTATAGTACTATTGTTATTATTTTGACCTAGTTTCCCTAGGGGCAACTTCGTAGTTTTGTAATGGTCAGAATTTGTTATCTGTTTATTGCAAACTCACTCATCTGATTATAATGAATATTTTTTTCATTGTTGGGGTTTTTATTTCTGAAAAGGTTTTCCCTATGATAAATTTTATGTATTTGTGAAAGCTTGATTTCTTCTATCTCTGATAGCTATCTCAGATTTATTTTATCTACTACAGATATATTTTACAAGTTGGATAATTGCAAGGAAAGACTGATACTGTTATCAAACTTAAATCCATGTTAAAAATTTAACAACTCAAACATTGTGTACTTGGATGTCATATTGTTTATCCTAGTCAAAAAAGATTACCCAGCTCTGTAAAAGTTTATCACACGTACAGATCACATTTCCAATCCAAGCATAAGAAATTTAAATAATAATTTTCCTAAGATTGAGTCATTTCTATCTGACATTTCAACTCTAGTATTTGTTTGGCCACTTCATATGTTAGTAAATTTGTTCATATTATTTCCATCCTGAAAATCCTACATGCACCCTAAAGGAACAACTTGCTCCTATTACAATGACTTTGGAACAACTTTGGTAGCGAAAGGAAGAGAGGATCAAGCAGTTTTTGCATGTTCAAGTATAGATTCAGAGGATTTGTGGCGAAATATCTAGAAAGTTGCATCCCAATGAACCTACAACTCCTAAAGTTTATGATTATGACCTATCATTGAAAAAGTTTGAATATCATTGTAGCTATGAGAGTTCTAAGGGCTAGAATTTGCACATGTGGATGTAATGCTGGTAGACTGTGAGAGTATTTTAAAGCCCAACAATGAGGCAATTAGTTGAAGGGTGGCTTGGGTTTGAGGTTAATTGAAAAGGGGAAAATCTGTATTGTTTTCTACCATTTAGATGGATTCAGTTATGACCTAAATGGATTCATAACTATCGTGGCTTCAGTTATGAGCTAGATGGATTCTATTTGTCTTAGGTTTTTTCTAGCCTTCTTCTATAGTTGATTGTTTACCTTAGACTCTCTTGTTTTTTATTTCTATATCTTTCTTTAAAACTCTAGGTTAGTTTTGCTTTATTTCATGCATTACATATATATTAAGTTTCTTTAGCCAAGCTCCAATAAATGATTAATTCTTCATTTAAAAAACATTATAAATGGTTATTAATATGAGCTGGTAGCACATGACAAAGACTCAAGACGTAGGTATGCTGCCATCCTATCAAGGTGTTAAATTCTTGCAGACACCATTATCATTCTAGTGATATTTGAGCTTTGTGCTTATTGCTTAATCCGACATTTGGCTTCGAGCAGTATCGGAGTTAAGACATTTGAACAGAACAATTTTCCTTCATTATTCTTCATTCTATAGTTTGTACTCTGTAAAAGGGTCTAAAAATATGGTTTTACAGCAACACAGAGTTCTTCATTCACAAACATTCTACTCCAGTATCACATCTATAGTTTACATCCTAGGAATGAAAATCGTGGCCCTCAAACTTTCCAGGTTGGAGCCACCCCTGGGACAGGAAGTAGTGCAATGCATGTTCGACTATGATAGCCATATGTGGAGCATGCAACATAGCAAGGCCAACTGGTTCAGAATAATCAATGTTCTATCAGGAATGATGGAAATTTTCAACTGGATCGATGGCATATGTCAATGGAAGAATCCTATCAGCACAGTTCTCATTCACCTTTTGTTCTTCATCCTAATATGGTACCTAGAGCTCATTCTTCCCACTGTTTTTCTTTACGTCCTACAGTCCAACCACTCACTGCAAAGGAAGGATTTAGAGCAACAAAGGGAGATTACTGAAAGAGGTTTTCATACATCGCAAACTGTTGATGATGAACCTGATGAAAATGCATTAGCTACTGAAAATAAAGTAGATGGCCATGATGTCAAGGACATGTCCCGTGCCACCTCAGGAATACACTTGAATTTTGATGGTCTAGACAACTCATCCAAACAGCCAAGTAGTGAAGAAAATGAAAACTATATAGGTTATGTTGTTGATGATGTTATATCACCTTCAGATCCAAGATAAGAGGTGCCTGATACTCATGAATTGAGAGTAAAAAGCATGGAAATTATCAAGATACAGTAAGGCTTCTTTTAGCTCGCAGAAAGGTTTGTAATCTCCAGAATCAATTAACAGTATTGGTCAACCATTGACATGTTTGAGGCAAATAGAAAGGCCAAGTGGTGAATGGAAATATGGTATAGTTTAGATCATTCTACAAACAATGATGCATTAAATGTTTATGAAGAAAATGAAAGGCTTCAAGCAAATCTACAAACTATTGAATCTTTAATTATCTAGCTCAAGACAGGATTTTCCTCATTAGAGAGACAAGCTAAACAACAAACTGCAGAAATAGAGACACTTACGCATCAACTTGCAATAGAAATTAAGCAAGGACGGGACATTGCAAGTGAAATTTCAAATCTCAAATTTGAGTGTGATCGTGTTAAATCATAATTTGAACAACTAAAGTCTCTAGGGCACATCAATGAAAACCATCCAGAGGCTGTTAATAGATGGTTTGACATGGGCAATGTTAGAAATATTCTTAAAGATATGGAGGAGTTAGATTCTGAGAATCAAGTGAGTGTAAACCTCAATTTGCAACTGGAAAAGTAAAAAAAAAAGAATGCACTGATTTATTACTTAGTATTTAAGGGGATTTATAAGAGAAGAAAACTAGAGATACAGAGCACACTTCTAATAGGAGACTTGATATTTCAGCTGTCAAAGAAGAAAATGAAACCCTCTAGGTTGTCAAGTTAGACTGACCACAAAAGTTATCAGTCTTAGAGGATAAAATTAGAGAAATTAAAGAGAAAATATTTCTCAAAAATGATGGAAGGATATCATTGTTCCTACAAGATGACCTTGAATTTTTGGAGAGGGTACTCCAAGAGTTCACGAAAGAAAATATAAGTATGATCAGTAAGTTAATTGGTTAAATAGTTGCAAAAAATAAAAAATAAAAAATAAAATTATTGATCATAATCCTAACAAGTAGAGCTTTCTTGCTGAGTTTTTCCTGCCCGGGAACGTTATAACCAATGGAAAAATCAAGACAAGCAGAGCATTCATCACTTAAAGCCACGAGGACTCTCATAGGCTACAATTATTTTCACATAGAATATTAAAAGATGTCAAGGTAATTGTCGGTGCCAAGTTAATAAATGGTGCATGATGAATGGGTAGAAATTCATTTATAGATTTTTAGTTTTGTGAAATTATATCTTTCTACACTTGCTGTAAATTAGATGGATGTCTGGAAATTACCATCTTTCTCAATCTTCATATATGTTTTTCAAAAATAGGGCCAACAAAAGGATGCTAGCGAGAGCTTGCGAAAGTATTTCTGCAAGATGCTATACTTTTTTCTAGTTTTCCAGGTTGTTGGTTATTGGATCACCCATCAGCATGGCATAGAAGTGGACCCACAAAAGCCACCTCCCAGTAGGTAGGTTTTGCATGGAACTAGTAAATTTTGGCACAAGTTGAAGGGAAAAGCCAGTATTGGACTTACCTAAATAATCACTTACAACTTTCCTCTCAAAAACATTGCCTCGGCTTGCAATTTGGGGTCGGCTTTCAATTTGGGGACCAAGATTGATAGTTTGGAGACCAAGATCGAGAGCAAGCATTATTCCAATTAAATATGGAACTTTTTGTTTACGAGGAAACCACAATACTGAGAAAAGGAAGATGGACACACATAGTGCACACATTCGAGAAAGTAAAGGAAGATGGACGCACACACAGGGGACCAAGATCAAGAGCCAACATTATTCCAATTAAATATGGAACTGTTTGTTTACCAAGCAATCACAACACTAAAAAAAGGAAGATGGACACACATAGTGCACACATTCGAGAAAGAAAAGGAAGATGGACACACAGTGCACACATTCAAGAAATTCAAAGAGAAGATTATGTATGACTTACCTTGGAGGTAGATTTGAAAACTTGATCAATAGCTTTGAAAACTCCTCATGTACTCGCTTGGAAAGCCAGGAATCGCAATATAACACCATGAATTTCATATTTATAAATTTAAGGAATAACATATTTACTTGCTTATTTGATCCTATCCTTTTGTTGGAATCGGTCTTTTTCCTTTCTTATCCGCTTGATTAGCTTGGCTGGTTTTACTCTGTCTTTCTTGGCTTGGTGGGTGTCTGATCTGGTGAGAAGGCAGCATGGGCAGTAGCATAGGCGGGACAAAGCTAGAAGCTCCTAGTCTCCATTCCTTTGTAATATGTATTAAATCTTCAATTATTGCTACAGGGTATACAGTTTCAAAATTATTTGACAAATCTTCCAAATTTCTCCCTCCAATTTATGTGGAAAACTTGACTTCTAACAGAACCCATTTTTCTTTGGCAAATTTTCATAAATTTCTGAGCTAAAAGCATTTGCCTTCCCACCAAAATACTTATGTTCTCCGCCATTCATTTCATTGTAAAAAAATCTGTTGCAGTCTCGGCAAATTTTCGTAGAATAAACTTAAAAAACACCATTCCCGCTAAAAATACTCCTCCTAGTGGGATGATTCTTCCATACCCCATAGCCTTCAATTACCAAAAAAAAATCGTGCCAGTCACCCAAATTTCCCCCCTTCGTCCATTTTTGGGATAAACCTTAGGTTTTGCCACTTTGTTCAAGATATAAGTTTAATAATAATATAATATTGCATTTAGATTTAGTTTTTTTTATGGTAAAGATATAAAATACATTAACATAATAATAAAATAATATTGCATTTAGATTTAGTTTTTTTCATGGTAAAAATATAAAATACATTAACATTTACTTTCACTATTATTATATTTACACTATAAACTTAATATTGTGTCTAGCAATGTTTTTCCATATTTAAAAAATGAAAAAATAAAAAACATTACAAATGGTTATAAAATATAATGTTTTTTTAATAAAAAAGTTATTAATAATTATAAAAAAATCCATGGTTACATAAATTGAAATATTGAATAATTTTTTCAATATTTTTATATATTTTAAATGTTATTTATAAAACTTTAAAAATTGATATGATAATAAAAATATTATAATTTTATATGTTAATTAAATATTAGATATAAAATTTTAAAATAATCATGCTATTAAAAAAATTAAAATTATATAAGAATATATGTGATTTATTAGATTATATCAGTTATGAGAATATATGTGGTTTATTGTTTTTTATTTTATGTACTGTAATATTTTTATATGAATTAATATAAAATTTATATTAAAAAGTAATAGTGATTTTTTAATTTTTTTAACACTATTATAATTATATTTTTCATTATAATTTAAATATAAATATAATTGAGTTTTACATTTATTAAATATATAAAAAGTAGTGATCTATTCATTTAAAAAAATAATAATATAAAATTCAAAAGTCTCATGTTATTTATTATGTATGCACAAGAATCTAAATACTTTTTTAATATTTTTAATCAATATATCTTAACTCTACATTAACTCAATATACTTGTCAACTACCATTAATGAGACGATTTAGGTTGACTTTCATTATATTTTCATTAGATTTAATGTGACATGGCATA